>JBAMHV010000014.1:8004031-8041400 GCA_037177535.1 Pseudomugil gertrudae
CAACCGTAAGCCTGAAAGCATCCAGCAAGCAGCAGCTGTTGGGGTGAAGTTGTGGTGATGATATCAGAGTAGAAATGAAGGACCTGCTGGAGATTATAGAAAACTGTCACATAAATAATCACTTATTAGAACCAAGGTCTGCAGGGCAACATCTGGAAAGGAGATTGGGGGAAAAGTAGCTTGATAAACAGCTGTAACATTCACGTGGAAGGGTCATAATTAGGTGTAAATCCTTTCCTCGTGGTTCTGTCTGGTGCTGGTGGTGTAATGGTGTGGATCTTCTCGGCACACTTGAGCTCTTTAGCACCAACCGAGTATTGCTTAAATGTTACATGGGTGTTAAATTATAAGCAAATTAGACCAGTTTTGCTTTGTCATTTCACAGTGGTTGCAACTTTCTATCCAACACACAAAGTGCATCAATCACTCAGGTGCATTTAAAATCTTTGATTTGATCTCACTTCATCAAATCAATGACACAGACGGCATATATTGAGTTAAAGTGCATTCCCTTCCCAGCAATACGCTGGCAGTTTAACTGGATGGAAAAGTTTCCCTGCTCACATCAACGCAGCCAAGAAGACGGCGCACGTCTCTGACCAGCAGCCGAAACACCATGATGCGAATGATTTTAATATTTGTATCAATTATGCTCCCGTGGATACGGGTGTCTGAATACGTGGAAGGAAGAAAAGCTACAGTAAGGCTGCGTTTTGGAGTTTAAATGCGGTGTTGATGAGTGAAAGGATGATGGGTTGAGAGACAAAGGGAAGCTAAGAAGCAGCTTTCTTACTTTGCAGACGCAGATTGAGAATATCCCAGACTATGTGTCCCAACAAGACTCAGAAGCTGACCCTGGAGTAGCACAAAAAGCCAGTGGTAAGGTTTGTTTCAACAACTCTTTAAAAGCTGATTATGCAACACATGCAGAGACATTCTTCTATATTTTTGTGAATGTAGCTAAAGCCCATATTATGTAACAATGATGCAGATCAAGCGCTGCATGATTTCATGCTGCATGGTGGTATCGCTCTGACCTTTTCACCAGACAACCTCTGCCTTTACACAGAATCATGTGAAAGGTGTGTGTGACCTCTTTCAGAGTTGCCAACATGTCTAATGTGTGTGTGTCTGAGCGGGTCTGTGTACTGTGAGGAGGTGTCGCCGGATATGACGGCTGTCCCATCTCTGCCAAAGGAAACAGCATATCTTTATGCACGTTTCAACAAAATCACCAAAATAAGCAGCAGAGATTTCGCTGACATGGGTAAAAATGTGATAATCTTTTCATCTTTAAACCCGTCTGCAGTTTAGTCGACTTTGTTACCGTTTGTCTTTATTATCCAGCTACGTTGAGACGAATCGACCTAACTGGGAATCTCATTGCTGAGATAGAGGATGGAGCTTTTTCCAAACTCTCCCACCTTGAGGAGCTCTCTCTTGCAGAGAACAGACTGATCAGACTTCCCATGCTGCCTGTGATGCTAGCATCCTTCAATGCCAATTCCAACAGGCTTAAAACACAAGGCGTAAAAGCAACTGCGTTTAAAGTGAGTTTATAAACTTTATGTTAAATATTGATCTTGCTTGGTGCTGCGTATGTCCGGTGTGTCACACACTGTTGTTCTGTTCCTGCAGAGACTCAACAGCCTGGCATATCTTTACCTTGGAAACAATGAGCTCACAGCAGTGCCACAACTTCCAGAGTCTCTTCATGTTGTGCACCTGCATGTGAGTCATCAACTGGAACTGTATTACCAGTGTGCCCCGTTACGACATAATATTCAAATGTTGCATTTGTGTTTTGGTTTCCTGCAGAACAACAAAATCTCTACAATAACAGATGAGACATTTTGCAAAGGGAACAACAGCCACTACATCCGACCCAACTTGGACCAGGTGAGACTGGACGGAAACCCGCTCAAGTTATCGCAGCATCCCGACAGCTTCGTCTGCCTGCAGTCTCTCCCAATAGGCTGGTACAACTGAATGCAAAATATAGATGAATAAATATTAACAAAATAAAATAAAACACACAATCTGTGTGAACTGAACGAGTATAAGATGCACAGGCAGTTTGAGTAGAACGTATACAATACAGGGGGAAAGTTCATCAACACGTTTATTCACCCAATAGATGAACTGTACAGTTTCCCACCTTCTGTTCACATCACAAGTGCAAAATCTTCCACGTTTATGGCTCTGTCTTTACGTATATAATCCACCAACACAGTGTTGATTTGGTTCTGATCTTGTACCAGCTGTATTATCGCTGCCCATGCTTCTCTGGCTGATCATATAGAAAATAAAACCTGCATGCTGGAAGAGATTTCTCCCTCCTCTTTTCATCCTTGTAATCATGTTCATGATGGCAGCACAGTGTAGAGAGAGTACGTATCCAAGAGGTGTGTGGAGGTCCATCGTTTTTCATTTGGCTGCAGACTGATCGAGAACTACGGGACCCTCGGCTAACTTATGCTGGTAGTCCCGTTCTGCTTGTTTCCTTCTGTAGACATCATCTGCAAAGGAAAGATTAAAAGTACTGAAACGTGGGTCTGATTAAAAACGTGACAAACAGATGGGTTATATTTGTCGCATGTCATTATTAACAACACAGTTCCTGCCGTTTCAGCCTGCGTTGGACAAAAATGGCCTTGTTGTTGTTGAATGACGCAGTGAAAGCGAGTTTGGCTGAACGCTGCAGAAAAATCTCATGTAATGTAATATCTGTTGCACACCACTCAGACAAGCCAGTCTGGAGGTACGGGCATTAAACATGCAGGTTTACTGGGACACTCCGTTTAAAGCACCAACAACAAAATCTATTCACTTGTGCTTTTGCAACAGCACTTTTAATAAGTTAGCCTTCAGAACATTTGCAGCTTTTTTTACAACATAATTCTTGCAGTCAGAAGAATACTTATAGAAGATGAGAGAGCGGGATGGTGAAAACTTTCATTGCCTTTCCTGGAAGCCTAATAGAGGAGAAAAAGTAATGAGTGAATTCATCTTTTGTGGCTTTTTTCTTTCTTTCCACCAATCAGGAGGATTTTTGAGCCCTTCTCGTTCTCCTGAAACATTACACGCGAGCACATCTGGAATAATAGGAAATGGGTTAGATGAGGGTGGTGCTTTTTCAGCCTGTTATACGTCATTCTTTCCAGGCAAACTGTAGAAACATGAATGCAAAAAATGACCTCTACCTAAGTTGTTAATAAAATAAACACAGTAATCTTATTTGTTTTGTGTTATAAATGTATTTATATGTATTACTTTTGTTATGTTCACTATTACTAATTTAATTATGTAGCCAAAGCGAAGGTAAGCAATGCATATTCGCATGCAGATTGATGGTGTTAGATTTTATTCCAGAAAGATGAAGACAGTGTTCAATATATTTTCAGATTTAATCAAGTTCAGACATATGAAAGAAAACCTTACAAACAAAAGAAAACAACATGTTAGCAGGACCACTTCTACCCAATGAGGTCTTTTGCTTTTAACATTTTAATTACATATTTCATTGCATCACTTGAGAATCGGATCTCAGATTTGTTTTACAAATTTTACATCTTATAATTTTAATACTGTGTAATATTGTAGTAAATATGTGATATTAGAGTCCCAGTTAAATTAATAAATGTAGCTTAAATCTGCTGAATTTAAAGGTGTCAAGATCAGAATAAATTATTTTGTTGGAAATAAACCATGGTGTGCAAGCAGAGGTAACTTCCTGATCATCCCAAGTTTTTAGAAATCATTTGAATTCAGACAAAAGGCACAAAAGATAAGCAGAACTTTGACATTTCTTAAAGCTAGCATGCTAACAGTGTCCCTCATTTCGCATGTTGGGCAAAATCCTGCGAGGAAGATGCTAAATGTGTCTTCATACTTACAGAAAGTCTCTTTTCCTATTCTCACGTTAATCATGATCCACTCCATGACTCCTCCAATGCAGAAAAAGATGGGAAGGAACCTGTACGACCCCAGTCGCCGTTTCCCGGGGACAATGTTCAACAAATCTTTCAATGTTTTGCTCCTTTGAAACATTGCGGCTAATGAGCTTGAACAAGTTTTCTGGTCAAACAGTTTATTGTAGCTTCATGTAAACGATTCAAAGTAAGAAGTCTTGTACCTTCACATGTCCTTTACAACGTTACGAGAGCGTAAAGGGTACGCTTGCTTTGTGGCACGACGCGAACAAAACAGGCGGAGCTCTCTGGACTGGAATCAGACAAACCATCAGCGGCTTAACCGGGGTATTTATAACAAACACGCTTACGCGGGTTCGTCATTTCCGGTTGCGTCGTACGTAAGACTACAAACACGTGAAAATGATGTGGCGGGTACAAATGTCAATAGTCGCACAAGGAAATACTTAAAAGCATATTTTTGAGAAATAAATGTAATTAGCTAATATAAAATACAGTTTTGAATATAATTTCTACCCTAAGGTCATTATGGAATGGCAAACAGAGTACATGACTTCTTTTATTTCTTCTGACAAGTAAAATGAGTAATTTATTATACATGGCTGAGTTTGATTTCTATAAATATGATTAGTTCCTTGTTTCCTGTACAGGAAATAAATATCTGAAATAATTCCATAAAATAATTCAGTATATCATTAAAGGCTTCCATACTAACGTCCTGCCCAGCATTCTCAGTTTTTAATATGAAAACTACTACTGCAACTAATTATTTTATTACTACTATTATTGAACTATTATTTGATAACTCCTAAGTTAAAAAATTATGTCATATAAATCCTGGAATAAAAGTTTGTGAATGTTTCTCATTGTCTGAAATGTGTATGCTGGAATTAAATAAATATTGTTCAACTGGAAGAGCTACAAGGTTGAATCCACTGATGTAATACATAGATGGGTTTATTCTGCTGATGACCAAACACATGTATGTATAACAGTACAACATATCGTTAAGCGCACAGAGGAGATACATACATTATACATACACAAGACACTTGGACACATGCAACAACTACGAGAGGGCTTTAGAAATGGTACCATACGGGGCACAAGAGGGACCTAAGAGACTAATTTTCCCTCACTTTAAATCTACTGGACTAAAGATAATCAAGACATTATAATAATTTTCAAAAGGACACTTCCAACACATTGGGAGTGCATAATGCGACTTGTGAATAAGACATCTTTTAAAAAACAACAAAAAAAAAAAAAAAACTTGTTCCTAAACATTTTTGTTGAAATGTACATGAATGTATATTTAGAACATTTGATGCTATAATCAGGCACCAAGTCTAAAACATTAGCTCTTTCTTAATCACTTTTATTACTTGTCACCAGTCACACATTTTATTTTGAAAATAATTACTGTTGTGCATTATTCTAATAACAGCTTCCAAATGGATGAAAACGTGTTTATTGCCTTTGAGTTTCATAGGAAACTTTGTTTTGAAGACATTACAATAAAAGCTAAATATCAAATATACAGTGGTGGCACACATGATAAAGTACTGTGCTTCATTAAGTTAATAAATTAGGAAATAATTCACATATCCGTGTTGGTTTTCCCTTTTTTATCCTTTTTTTTTTGCTGCTGTCTGGACTTTGAGCTTTGTGCAGTGAACTGGTCAAAAACATACTAAGAAGTGATCAGCAAACACTTAAACTGAGGTCAGTTTTGTTTGTATTTTCCTCTATAATACAAACGCAACAATGACGTCACCTACAAAACCTGTGCGGTGACTCAGTCTTCGACTTTGTGCGCTGGTCTACAGAAAGTCCAGTGATGCTCCACGGTGTTTTCGTTTGCACGCTCACTCATGTGATGCACACGCGTGTTCCGAATGGTGAAGCCTTGTTTCATGATGTAGTCCATGAGATGAACTCTGAGGGACACCTCTTGATGATAGTCACATGGTCCAAAGGTAAATGACACCTGACAATCTCTGGTGTCCATCATGTGTTTGTTCCACTTGGTGAAGTTGTTAGAAATGCCCTCTAACAAAGCATGAACCTTTGTTGTTATTGTTAGCTGTGTGATGATGACAGCAACCGGGTTTGAGTATTTTGACAGTTTTCTAGTGCTAGAGAGCTCCACGACCTGCTCAAAGATATCGGGAGGGTACAGTGGCTTGGGATCGTGAAGGCACTGGATCAATGGTTCGATCTGGTAGAAATCTGCCTCTTTTCTCAGCAGGTCTGTCTCTGTGAAGTCCACCGGAAGGGTAAGCTCAGATGTTCGCAGGAAGTTCAGGATGTATCGGAATAGTGTTCCATCGCGGTCAATGAAATAATTCCCTTGGGAATCACGGGTTGTTGGGAAATCTCCCCGGAACATGGCACCCAACATGGAGTCTGGATACCGCTGCAGCGTAGATAGACTGGTGGTGTACAAGTGGCCTCCCACGTTCAAGGTAACGGGAGTAGTCATCTAGAAGAGAAGGGTTCATCAAATTATCTAAGATACTGTAGAAGAATGTGTGTAAGATAATAAATTCACATAGAGGGGAAAGATAGGTGTGCATGACTTCACAAATATTTCCAAAACCTTCTCAGGAAATCCGCTAAACTTTCATGAAAGCAGGATACAGTCTTCTCTAGAATACAACTTAGTACAGGCTAAACTAGTAGTTAAGTAAAAGGCGCATTAATAAATGTTACCACTGTGCATTGTTTTAACTACAACTCCATTTTATCCACCACTTACCCTATGGCCCCAGTCTCCATTATCCATTTGAAGAAGAATGCCCACTTGGTCAGAACCAAAAGATAGTGGGAATAAATAAGTGCCTCATTAATTTTTACCTGTAAAGTAAAAAAAATAATCATATGTGTAGATGCTTTAGCAGAAATGTATGGACAGAATATGCATAAAAATGCTTTTAGCCTCCTTCTGGACCATGTTAGGTTCTATAAATGTTTTATACATGACATGATTTCTTTAACATGCCATATTCAAATATTTATGGATGATATTTTTTTAACACTTGCATTTCCCTGACTCAAACACTCTGCCAGTGCAGAGTATTATAAGAGTATAACACATCCTGTGCTTCAGCCGAAACTAAAACATGAAATCCCATTTTAAAAGGAAAAGTGGAACAAAGGAAGACACCAACATTTACATTTTCACAGCTCTTTCCCATCATTGATGTCGTGATGAATCTTATATAACAGTTTCACCTGGACAAAATGAGCTCAGCTGATCAGAAAAAGGTTCATGTTGGCAAAAATTAAGGTTCACATTCAATTTGTTAATAAAACAAGCTGATAGAGTGGTAAAGTGAAACTGTATGACCATGCTTTTTGCAAATACTTCTAAGCTCAATAATAAACTTTACATGTTTTATACGTAAACAATGAAAAGTAGAAATGATAATGTTACTTACAGGATTTTTTTTAAAGCTACATAAATTCAGACATAGCGCAACTGAGGGTGTGAACATGAAAGAAAAGTGTCAGATACAAGCAGCGAAGTTTTGTTTTAAAGTTAACAGGAAAAAATAGCCTCGACGCACTTTCTTCGGAAGCAATAAATACAATGAGACTATGAAGCTGGAAATGTTAAACGTGAAGCCTGCTAGCTTAGCTAACTGCTAGTTTCCTGCTAGCAAGCTAACACATGTAGCAATCCATTCATGCTAACTGCAGTAACAAATGGGTTAACATTGATATTTGACCTGCACTGATTGAAAGTGAAACAGATATTTATAGCACATCCTTACCAATTCTCTAACGCCTGCTTGTACTTTTGTGTCCGATAGGAGCGGCTTGGAGTCGGTCAGTGTTTAACGGTATAGTCAGTGATGTTTGCCGCTGGTCTCACCGGGAAGCTGCTTTCCGCTCCAGGCTGCAGCAAAACTGCGCAAACAAGGAGGACTGAGGCTGCAGGAGTGCTGCAACAGCACCTCTGCATTAACACATCCTTACCACAGTCTATGATCCTTACACACACAACTGGCCTGCTAGGCTAAGTATCAAGGGCCTAATCATCTAAACTGTGGCCCCTTTATTTGAACCTTTTTCTATTACCCTGGGCTTTTCTTTACACCAATAATATCCACCTAGTTTACCAAGTAAAGATAAAAACAAACACAAAATAGACAATAAATGCAAACAGCTAAAATAATTAGACAAACCTGCTATAAAAGAAATACATGATAAAGTAAAATGCAATGTGACCAAATGTGTTGAAATATTTTTTAAAAAACGAAAAGAGACAATTAAGATTATTTGTTTTGTGTCAGTTTCAGTCTGTAGGCTGAACCCGTCTCTCGCCTCATTGCTGGGATAGGAGCTACCCCATGACCCTTAAATGGATTAAGTGGTATGGAAAATGAATAAATGCCTTCCTCTCACAGAGATGACCGTCTGGGGGGGCAGTGGTTCAATAAATGTGTTTGCAAATACAGCCACACATCAGAACACAGACAATTAAATCCACAGACTTTTATTTTCATGATGCAAATAATTGATTAAAAATTATTTTCTATGGAGAAACTGTTCTGCCTCAGTGTTCATATTTGCCACATATGGCCTCATAATCATGTAACCCATAAAACACATTTTAAAAGTCTGCTTTAGAATAAAAGGACACGTCCAAAGTTTTCTGTTCAGGAAGATTTCTTTGCACCACTCCTGGCATTTTGCTGGAGGATAATAAACTCTAGGATGAGTTTGGCTGTTCGACAAGGCTTCTCCATCACAACAGAGTGACCACAGTTATCCAGCAGGTCCACTTTGCACCCAGGCAACAAATCTGCAATGACTGTAGCACCAGAAACATCCACCACCTGGACAAATATGGGACAATGAATATTTAAGACCCGAGTTTCTCCACAGGGACAATAACCGAGCTGGAGATGTTACATGTTTATATACTTTGTGAAAGGATCAGTTTAGAAGCAAAAGCTGCCAGATAGTGGCCTTAATACAGGTTTTGTGTAGTGACAGTAATGTTGGAGCGTCACGGTTACCTGATCTTGTTTGCCCCATATCACTTGTAGGGGTGTAGTTATTAGATGCAAGTGCTCCTGTAAGGCGTATCTCGATTTCTCTCCAACAATCTCCAGAAACACTGCAGGCCAAAAAAAGAAGAAAGAAATAGCTCTGCGCTTCCAATAATAGCTTAACTGCAATTACATCAAGAACATAATGAACACACCTTCCTCGTAGAAGGCGTTGTGAGGTTGCCGAACGTCAACCAGGCCCTGAAGAATCTAACCAGAAAACACACATTTTTAAAGATCCACAGAAATGTTGAATGAAATTGAAAGTTACATTTCAAGAGTGAAGCTGACCTGCTGAGGGATTTTAAAGCGGACATAGGAGCACAGTCTGAACATGTCCTCCATCTCTTCAGGTGTGGTGGGGATCAGCGGGATGTTCAGGGTGTAATTGCTGTGCTCCAGGTCCTGCAGGTGATTATCAAATTTGGTCTGACATGGGTGCCTTATACCTGCAAGATATGTAAACAAAAATGTCCATTTTAACTGTATGGTGAGAACAGTCCAAGTGAACCACTATGTCTCCCACTATGACCTCAGTCCGTCTAAGCTTAGCTCAGACCTGCATATTATGTGTTTAATGGATTCCTTTTTATCACACATGCAACATTCAGTACAGAATATGTCGTTTTGTAATCCACCTATCCAAGCCTAACCTTTTTTTTTAAAACTCTTCTCCATAAAATGTACTTTTTCTGACTTTGTTAGAAAATATTACAATACATACAGTAGTTATACACACATGCATTTAAGAGACTGACCGTCTGGACAAATGAGAGTCATGCTACAGATTTTTGAGGGATAGCAGGCTGCATAAACCCCTGCTACGTTCCCCCCCATGGAGGTTCCCACCAGATGGAATGGTTTCCTGTTTAAGCGAATGGTTTCCACAAACTAAGAAGAATGATGGACAAAAACAGATTTTATATGACTTGGGTATCAGAAAAATACATCCCTATATTTTAAAGTGGTTTTGTCATGGTACCTGATGGATTCTTCTGACCTGTCCCGGTATGGAATAATCCTCAGTGTTGGTGCGTGTTGTCCCCTCATGGCCAGGCATGTCCACACATATGATGTGCAGATGCTTTGGTAGGTACTGTAAGAGCAGAAAAATGAGTCTGAATGAATATTATGTATGTATGGAAACATTTACTCATCAGAAATAGTTTCATATTACATTATCTGCAGACCTGCAATTTAATCATGTGTGCTGTTAAAACTACATTTAAACTTTAGAGAATTATATGCATATTTATGCAATTATATGCATAAGTGCTGAGTCTTTTAGTTTCTACCAATAAGTACTACTACTACATATAGTCCAACCTTGACAACAGTGAGCCATGTGTCTTTGTGGCCAGAAAAACCATGAAGCATTAAGATGGAAGGTCTCATCCCAGGTTTTCCTCTGTAGGAGTAACAAAAGCGATAACCACCACAGTCTGCATGACGCACCTGCATGCCTAAAGTCCTCCTCCAGTACCTAAAGACAAGCAGGTAAATGTGATCTTAAAGTTAAAGACATGATCTTAGTGACATTTAAATGTGAACCGATGCTGATGTAACATAGGCTTCTGCTGAAATAAACAATGTGTTTTATGCTTCAGTTAAATGTGTGACGTAGCAGCTCTATAAATAAGTGTCTCCTCTCCTCAGTGTAGGTTTCTAAAGACACAATGTTGTTTTTACAGGACAGACCTGCCATTAAGGTAGTCTTACTACAACACTTACACAACTGCATTGTCACAATGAGGTAAAAGATGCCATGCGTATGCATATGGCCTTTTACTACATTTTCAGTCATATAAACAGATAAAAAATAAAACATGGAAGTCCCCCAATGGCCAGGGTCTACTAAGATAATGCTAATCTGTTCCACAGGGGATCAGGAAAAAAGAAAACAAAAAAATTTAAATATAAATGTTCATCACAAATGTATTAAATAACAATTAACTTCAGATATTAAACCATGAACTGAAAAACAAAACTAGACATAAAACACCAGCGCTCATTGATCCAGTCAGCCTGTAGCCAGCTCATCTGCTCACTACATTACAGTTTCTACCAACCAGTAATATACTTTAATGAGCACAGATGGCCAGAGAAGGAATGAAGCCAGGAAAGCCAGGATGGGGATGGCCAGGGTTCCTCCAGCAATGATAAACAGGTTCACCACATCTAGATCAGCTGCCATGACGAACCTAAAAAACACATGAACACATATACCTGGAAGAGAATATTTACCAGATGCTGTGGATAAAAGTATCAAAACTTGTGCAAGTTTCTATTCCACAACATCGATTAGAGATGTTTTTAAAAAGTCTAACGACTTACTTGTCAGACTATCTTCGTCCTTTTTGTCCCAAGCAGACACATACGAGCTCTGGTCCAGTTGTAATGCTGCTGAATATTTCTACTGAAAGCAGGTATGGCTTAGTTTCTCACATACCACGTCTAACATATCTGAACTTTTACATAAAACCTGGCTCTGTGTGGAGGATAGTTAGCGCTGCAGGATGATGTTTGCTCTGGTGAAACTCATTGATTATTACTCATCAGTAGGAAAAACCAGGACGCTATTCAGTCAATCTTTTAAAGTGAAAGCTTGGCTCTCACTTTGCTTCTGGTTAAACTCAGACAGTGGAACATGAAAATGTATCACAAAGGAAATTCATTGAGGATGCAGAATAAAATCACACTGCTGGTTGTTAGTAAGAAAGAACTCTTCATCACAGACTGAATATTTAACACATTTACATCAGTTTACAGGTTAAAAGCAAAGCCAGAACTCACCACAGGGTGTCATGATAGAGGCTGACTGTGTGTGTCCCTTTTTCCAGCAGGGATGTGGTTTTGGTGAGGCAGGTATAGCACAGGTGTGAAGTGGATGGCACTTTTGTATTTGGTTGAGGAGCTGTGAGAGATCTGGGTATCGACTTCTGATGCATCTGCAGACAGATATGAACCTTTGTTTCAAAGTTTCTTGCAGTACACCTTGAGCAAAGTTTAAGTGAGAGGGAAACAACGGATGTGTCTCAGCAGATCTGTGATATCAAAGCATCACCTGCTATTTAGACTTAGACTCAATCTGTTTATTTGACATGTGTATTTGCCTTCAACTAACAAAACATGAACATGGATGTTTGAGATATTTTATATGTAACATTATAATCCAGTTAATTTTCCAAACAACTTCTTATCAGGGCAGTTTTTCTGCTTTTGTTTAAACCTTCAACTTGAATCATTTAATATAGACACACTAAAAACCACACACTTGTGCAGCTAACAGCTAAGCCATGAGGCGCTACCACTGGGAAATAAAATACTAATAAATGCTGATAAATACTGTAGGTACACTAATAATCTGCATATGCCGTCTGGTAAACTGTGTAATATGTGAAAGCGTCTTAATTACAAGAGCAGCTTGAAAAAAGTGCGAGTTACTATGATCACACGCTAAAAAAACACCATAACTGTCATCCTGCTGCATCTCTGGTCTACTACAGATGACCCACTTACAAACTGGAGCAGAACAAATGGACACAGTGACTATACAGAGATGCTGCTCCTGTATGGGAATGATTCTCATATTTGGGTTTATATAGGACAGAGGGGCCATCCTAAATCTGCTCATGTCAGTTCCACATTGTATTCCCAACCATGTCTGAGCCAGAACTGATGTTTCCGGTCACATTATGGCGACAGTGTATTCATTAGAGCAGACATGTCAGGGCCAATGCAAAAGCATGAAAGCCTGAACCAGGTATTTCATGAGGTGTCATTCTTACATGATCTACAGTTTCTGGTATTGTGAAGATGGAGACGTCATAATGGACTGGACCTTCTGTTGAGAAACTACATATTCAATAACAGAGAAGCTGTCAGTGTAGTCACTGACTGCTTAACAGAGAGCTTATCTCAGCCATGGTAGGGTTGACAGAAAGGGTGCTCAAATGGTCAGGGAATTCCTGAATCAAATGATCATTTGGAAGAGACTGGTAAAATTAGATACAGATGAGAGAGAGAAAATGAATGAGAAGGAACTGTAGCCTTGCTCTAAAGTAGCCAGTCTCTTTTTACGCCTCTGAGCTCAGATTTATCAAATCAGATGATCAATTCCCTTTTCAGGGTTCCAACACTTCCACAAATTTCAGGAATTCCAATAGTCTGAGAACCAAGAGGATCCAAGAGTCATTTTGCTGTCCGACCATTTATGTTTGAATATATTCCCGTCCTTTTTGCACATAAAGTGGTCTTATACTGGGTCAGGGTTACACAACTGTACAGCGGTCAGGACACTCTTCAGCACTGAATCAAATGTTTTATTTCTGTGACTGGTTTCAGGTTTACCCATTTAACATCCATACTGTAAACTCACACCTGAAAATTTTAGAGTTCCTCTTTTGCACAATTGCCTGGTTCCATGCTGAAAGGCGATTTGGACAGGTTTTTACTTCTCTGAGAAAGCACAAGACTCGATGAGTGAGCGGATCTCCTTGTGCAGAAATCCCTGAAATGCACATTCAGCATTTCAGCCAAGAGTGAGTCAGAATATTTCTGATGAATCGTTCATTTCCGTAAATGACACGATATAACTTTGGTAAAAACAGTATACAAACTTATTTTAATACACTGAAACAAACTCCTGAGAAATCCAGTTTAATCTCAGTCCACGTGTTCTCCGAGCAGCAGCAAACGGCCCTCTGCATTTTCTCCAGATTTACAATGATTCACCACATAAAGCTGACGTCAAAGGTTGAACCACCCCTTTTAAAATGCTTCAGCAGCACAGGGAGTGGCAGGGAGGACAGGCAAAACAGCACATGGGAACTCGGCTTCCTTCACCGTAGAGCAGGGAAAACATATATTTATCTTTTCCTACATCTACAACTCAAACGTGGCACAAAAGAAGAAATTATGACAGATATTCTGCATTTTGTGTCCATCTGCAATGACAGCCAGGTTACGATAAACGTAAGATCGAAGATGAGATTACAAATTAGAACATTTCCTAGAGTTTTCCTGCCATTTTAATACCTCTGATCCATGTACATGGAAAAGCAGAAATTATACACATGAACATGCTCAACATATTTTAAGCTAATGTTTTTTTATTCACAAACTCACACAGGGCAAGTCTTTAACCAATATAAACTAACATATAAAGGAAGACGCATTTCCTCCAGTGACTACTGATAAGTTTAGAATATACTTAAAACATTCTGTATGTTTTATTTGTTGTGTCTTCTCACTGTTTACAAGACATTAAGTAGAAAGTAAAATGGGATTATAAATCAAATGTCTGGTGCAAATGCTTTAAAATGTTTTTTTTAAACTGGTACTATAATATATAAAACATATTTGTTTAATCTTTTTACCAAAAACGTACTTCTGCAATGCTGATTTTCTCTGAGCTGCTACCAATGTGAACAACAATAAAACAAACATCTTAATGCAATCAGTGGTTTATCATCACAGGCCTTACCTGAAGAGCAGAAGGAAGGTAAAACTCATAAATGCACAGAATAATTCAATCACAAATAGTTGCTGCAGTTTGGTTTAATGATGTTCTGTTGAAGAAAAAAAACACATATGCAAACAAACTAATCCTCCCAACACTGTCGAGAGTGCACATTACAACCGTCCACCGGTGTGTTACGGATTATTCACGGCATTCAGTATGCACTCCATTAGAGACTGTTAAAGTGAGTTTTTATTAAACTAACAGTTACATGGATGTGCTACAGAGATGCTCAAACTCCAAAAGATCCACCTAAAATATGGTCACAGATACTTAAATAAAATTAGTCCAGTGCCAAAATCCTTTTTACATTCATTAATGGATAATCCTATGAGACAGAGGATAAACACATTTAGCCCAACCAGAGTTCTTTCAGATAAATTAACAAACTTACAGCTTTTCACACAAACTGACATTCATCTATTAACGTCCCTGCCATCTAAAATAGAGCATCTTAAAAATTAAACCGTTAAATATGAGCCCTCCAAATTAATAGTGCAGATATGATGGAGGGGACCAGTTTTGACATCTGATGGGATTACTGGTGTGTGTTTGTGTGTGTTTTTCAACAAGTTGCCCTCAGGCCCTAAAGAACACGGCAGCAGTCACGACTGTTAGAGCCACAGCAACCGCAGGCCCCCAGATCATCCATGGTTTCTGAAATAGAGGGCATCAGAAAGAAGAAAAATCTGAGTGTCACCAGATAAACACGCTAATCCAAGGCTCGCTGAAGCTTTGACAGAGGGAGCTTGCAACTTAGATCAAGATAAAGTACAGAGAATTAATGTAACAAGAAGTTCTTTCAGAGAAAAAGGCATCATCAAAGCCAACTGAGAGGAACAGTTGTTAAGCATTAGCCATTCGGAGAGGACAAACAGATGTCAGATGTTGGAACTGCATGATTAGAGAGGTTAGATTTCTTTTTTGTTTCTCCTGAGGAAGGCATTCTGGGAAATGAGGAAAACCTGATTAAGTCATGCAGACATTGATGAAAATGAAAGATGTAGGCCGATTTGACAGGAGTAATGTGTACCTTACTACCACAATGCGCCGAAGCACCAAAACAGCAAAGCCAGGATAAGACCGATGACTATGGCTTGAACAGGCAGCAATAGGGAAGTCTATGGAAGGGAAGGGATATTATAGTAATCAACTGCAATAGGACATAATTTGGTTGGGCATAGTTATATTAATAGGTCACTCAGTAAGTAGCCTGTGTCTGTAATTGTTGTTTATTTAAATCTTTAAGTAACATACAGGTGTCTGTGTCCAACAGAGGCTTCACACTTACAGACAGAAAGCAGCTGGTCACCTCAGATGGAATTTATTTTTTAATATTTGGCCTCTTCTGAGCTGTTACTGTCATCACATTCAGTGGTTTTGAAATAAACATGACCATTTCTGCCAGACTTTCCATACAGAGTGCCTGGATGTTTTTCTGAATAAGCGGAGTTCAGCAGGAGGTGCAGAAGCCAAATCCCATATTAAATCACACTGAACCGTAGCTGTGTCGAGACCAGCTCTCAGAATCTGCATGTGTGAGCGACCCATAGATAGAACAGTAAAAGCAATGAGTAGCAGGGCGCAGGATTTGTAAAAAACTTTGCAATAGTGAATCTTACAAAAGGATTCACATTTTAATGCTGGAGATAAAATAAGCAGATGTTTACACAATGATGCTCGTTCTCCCAAAACCAAAATAGATGTTTTTTCTGAGGGTCCAAAAAGTTAAGTCATCTTATTAAAAATAAAAGTAGTAAATTAAAATTAATAACAATTAATACACCTTTTAAGACATCATGTATTAGTTAGATGCAGTTATAGAGAATCTTTAACAGATCAACACTCACCTTTGAGCCTTTCTCTTGCAAGTCTTTCATGTTGGATTTGAACTCCTCGAGTTGATCTGTGAGCGATTGCTTTTCCTGTTCGGTCTTCTCGTATTTTACCTTCATGTCTGACAGCTCCGTCTGAGCCTCTTCATACTGTATGAAGCAGATTGTTTTTAAAGAAAACTCCAGAAATCCTCATCGTGTCAGGAAAATCTTGTCAAACTGTCAGTTTCTCACAAACATTTTCTAAGCTTTTACTTTTCTAAGCTTTTACTTTGACCTGAAGAAAGATTAATGAATTTTCTTTTTGTTAAGCTACTAGGGCCGAGAGATTCACATACTTGATGTAAAGAGCACTAGAAAAACTCTGTTTCCTTTTTCATTCAGTGACAAAAAGAAGGATCACATTGGGATGAATGACATGTGGTTAAGGATGACTTCATCTCCGTTTTCTTCCACCCAACAATGCCACTCCTGTTTGAGTGTTACAAAAGTAGATGATCCCTTGGACAGCTAATTCTGACTGGCACCACGCTGAAGTGCCAATGCCAGCAGCCAACAAGTGAGATGTTCACAGTGGAGGGGTTTTAAGTTAACTGTGTGCTTTGGGAAGTAACAAAGTTTCACTATGATCTAATTCCTGATATTCAGTTGCTACTCTTGTAAAACGGCTGTCATGATGAAACTCAACTGATTATGAGAAGCTGCAACTAATTTCATTAGAAAAATAAATCAAACACTATTCAAGTCACCACATTTCCATGTAAAAAGTAACCCAAGCATCAGATATGGTCTCTTTGCTGTGGCTAAAAGTTTCAGACTTGAATGTATATCTCTTTATCCTGCTTTTAGGAATTTATTCTTTCTAGATCACCATTTCTAGGAAAAAAAAACAACAGCAGTAACCATTTGCTCTGATACTTATCAGGCACAGTAAAAGTGTCTGTTTACCATGCTACAAATGATTAAAGAAACATTTAACTCCTGGTTGTATCAATGCAGTCCACATATTTCAATGCAGCCTGACCATGAAAGGAGATGAAGGGGAATGCAATTCTTCTAAACTAATTATAATCAAAGCAAATGTGCAGTTTGATTTAAATTCTAGCATTTTGGCTCATTATTATAGGATCTGGCAGATGTCATGTTTAAAATGAATTAATCTACAAGAGACTAATTTTAAACATGTAGATTTTCCTTTTTGAAAGATGAAGAAGTGATGAAGTCTTCTGCATTCATTTAATTTTTTACTTCAGATTATACTTTCTGCATAAAAAACTATTAGCTTTAAAGCTATTTCTTTAAAAATACACCTTTCCTGCCTTTGCTAAAACTGCATGATAAAATGTCATTAATACTGCAAGACCATTTCGACACTGGTTCAGTAAAACAGCATGGTCAGCAGCCCTTCAGATGCAGTTTCCTTTCTTCAGATTTCACTCACAGAGCTGTGTAAGCAGCTTCACCTGACATCTAAAAACACCTCGTAACAATTACAGCATCTTACACTGGTGATTTTTTTACCAGAACTGATAACATTTTAACAACAGGCAACCAGTGCAGACTATCAGGTGAGAATGTACCTCTCTCTGCAGGGCTTTGCTGCGACTGTCTGCCTCATCCAGTTCAGTTTGCAGTTTGGTGTTATCCTGGTCATGCTGGAGCTGTAAGGCCACCAGCTTCTTCTCCAACTCCTGCTGGGATCGCTCCAGACCTCTGAGGTTGTTGTTCAGTTCAGAATTCTGGCTTCGCACACTACAATCAAAGAGAATAAAAGCTCAACAGAGCTCAAAACACTCAGGATCAGCAACATGTTATATATGTCACAGGGAAGTCGATGCATTACCGTTAGATCTTAGAACAAGGTTAAATGCAACTTGATGCACAGAAAGAAAAAAGTAAACAGAAAATTAAAAAACAAGCAAAGAAAGAAGGATGACAGGATAAAAAGTGTGCATTATATTGTATAAGCAGCCATGCTGGGGCTGAATCAGGCCAGTGGGACAGATGAAACACAAAGGTGGGGGTAACGCTACGTCCAGGGTGATGTAAATCAGTGCACTGACCTGACAAGGTCTTTCTCCAGCTGCTGCTGCTTTTGCAGCACTGCCTCTTTCTCACTGCGCAGTGCTGCACATTCACTCTGCAGGTTAGCCTTCTCTTTATGGTGACTCTTGAGCAGTTCCTCCTTCTCCGCCCTCAGAGAGGCACATTCGCTTTGCAGACTGCTCTTTTCCTTCTGGTGCTTACTCATCACGTCCTGTTTCTCAGATCGCAGGACAGAACACTCCTTCTGAAGGCCGTTACACTCCACCTGCATGGACTGCAGCTCACTAGCTGTAAGGGGAAAAGTGTTTTACATAATGATGCATTCTTTGGACAGAAGCTCTGTTCTTAATTAGCTTGTAGAGAGAAATTAAAAGCAACGTGAACATTTTGTTAAACTTTTTTATGAGAGAAAAAAAACACAAATATGAAGTTATGCAGCTATTTACCATTTAATTAAGAACTACTATGAGGAATATGTCAGATTTGTTCATCAGTTTGAGCCAAATAAATACCATAATGAAAACACAATGAAATTCCAAGTTCAGATCACACGGAATTCATTGGAAGCACGCAGTACCTTGTATTTCTGCTGTTTTCTGCCACTGGTTGCTCTGCTGCTGTAAGTCACGCTGTAGGTTGTCAATCTCGCGCTCATACTTGTTGGCAGTCTGGCGCCACTTGTCCAGATCTTTTGAGGCAGTTGCCAGGTTGGACTGGATAGCAGCGACATCACGTTCCCGCTCAGCAGTGGCTGCTTCCAGGGCACGTTTCAGGGACTTCACCTCATCTCGTGCATTTTGTAGTTCATCGTGTGAACTGGAAGAGCCAACCAACTGCTCTCTGAGAACACCCATCTCATCTTGGAGCTGCTGCAGCTGGCCTGTTCACACCGAGGTCAGTGTTCAGATAAATAGTAGTGACTACTAAACCTGCTACTTTGGCTAAAAAGGCAGAAATTCTTCCAATCACTAAACTGTAAAACATACCTTGCAGCTGTTGAATCTGCTTTGCAGATTTCTCAGCTTGCTGTTTATTTTCTTTCCTCTCTTCCTCCAGGACACCTTCAAAATATAAATGCAATTATACCATATATCTAAATCAGAATTATTGTGTGTCTAAATCCACGATGACCCAGCTTACCTTGAAGTTCCATGCATTTTTGTTTCTCCATACGAGCTAGCTCCTGGGCCCCTCGAAGTTCATTGTTCAAGCGCTGAATAGTTTTTTCAGAGTCACCAGAGGATCCCATGTTTGATCTGGTAAGATCATCTAATTAAAATATTTTAAAAAGAGATTAAAAACAAAAGTTACAGCCATATTTATAAGATATGCTCTGCAAACATGAATGTGGTGCAGTGAGAGCAGAGGCTCGTATCAAACCACAAACAGCGAGCCTGGAATGTGAGGTATGACATGACACGTGGGTCTAAAGATGGAAACTGAGGCAGTTACCATAAAAATACAAAGATAACAGAAAACCCTACAATGTTATAGAAGCCACAGTCCCAAATATTTAACCAGGGCTCCTGTGTGATTTCCCAAGATATTAAAATGGCCTATTACATAAATTAATTGCTAACCCAGAAATAGACACAACCGCAGTTATCTGCATTTTCTTTTCAAGCTTTCACACTAAATCGTCCATCACTTCAGCCACACACACGTTGCTGGCACATTTACTTTTGCCATTAATAGTACATAGCTGTAAACCAGGACACAAAGGGAACAGACTTGCCAGCGTTGTCATGGGTTTGTTGTGTTTCCTGGAGATGGAAACAAACTCCACAAATACCTATGCTTCGCAAATGCTCAGTGAAGATCGTGATCCCCTAATCTATCATAGCCGAGAAAAGAAATGACCTCATCTCCTACCGAGCGTTTACTAGAGGCCAAACACCAAGAGGCAGGACAGGTCAATGCACGAGCACCATAAATGGACACAACCCAGCACTCGGACTGCAAAGAAATGCGTCAGTTGTTACAATTTTGATGCCACTGACTGCACGTTGCTATTGGTGTTCTCAGATGCTGCTGATGGACGTTTCCAAACTGTAACAACAAAGGATAGGAGCTGATGGCACCCCCTGACTCAAGCACATGACCACCCTGCTGGCTGGGAGAGGGCAGTGGTTGCATGCTATTTCATGTATGCATATGTATGAGTGAGACCCAGAATGTGAGTGGGCTCCCTGAACTGAAAGTAAGTTGTTTGTGTTCACTTTGTATGAAAGAGGAATGCTCTCTAATGATGAATGGGGGGGTTTAAAGGATATTTATAAGAGGGTGCAACATGTTATCTTAAGAGACATTATTTATAATAGCTATTGTGTCATTTAGTGCAACAGGATGACACCTAAAAAAGAAGAAAGTAGTAAGAAAGTAAAAATACCTCACAGACTAACTGGGAATATTTTGCCCAGCACTGCCTCAAGTGATAGCAGAAAAAAATGGAAGGAGAAAGTCTTTTTTTAGCTCATGTGCTGAAGGCTAGAGCCATCATGGTCCATGCTTCCTCGCTGTCTGTTTCTTTCCACATGAATTTGTAAGCAAACTGGATCAGAGGGTTAGCACCACTCGCACTGAATGCTGACAATATCCTCTTTGAAAGTGACGATCCCAGGAGTGATATTCAATGACAACGACAAAATGTTCTGCATTTTGGCAGATACTGAGAAGTATTCTGTGTGAAAAGACTGTTTGCATTGTGCTCATTGAAAATTCATTCAGCATGCAGTAATTGATTCTCTCACCAATGTGGTTCCACATTTTGACGTAAATGTCCCTGCTTGTTTTTAAATGCTTTGTACAGAGCTATCACAGCCTGATCCACAACATTCTGCTTTAATCAGGCATCAAAATGTCAGCACTAATGCATGTTAAAGTCCTCAGTACAGAGAGACTTCATCCTATGATAAGCTGTTAGGAGGAGAGAGCTCGGCTACTAAAAACAAGGCCATCCACAGCAATGTAAGCTTTAAAGCCAACTAACCGTCCTCGTAGGTTTAAGCACTGATCTCAGCTGTGACTCAGCGTTTTTTTCTACTTAAAACTTACTTTTACAAGACACGCTGTGTTAGTCACAAGAAAAACATTTCCAAGCCATTAGTTTAATTTATTTCTATTGATACTTAAAGAAAAATACAGCAAATGTGGGTTACCTTTAATCAATGATACATTGTTCAGAGGATCACTCAGTTCTTTCTGATCCATTTGTTTATCTGGGGAAAAAAAAGTAGGCTACATCAAATGTAAACATGCATAAATAGATTAAAATCAAACAAATATACAAAGAAGTAAAGTAGGCATCACTGTTATTGTTATAAAAATAAGAGCACTTAATGGTAAACAGAAAACTGCATGCTCATCTCTGAACACATAAGGGCTTCTAAAAGGGACAGCTACACCAGACTGCGTGGAAATCTCTCTCTTTGGAGGACCACAGAAATAAGATTCAGAATGAAATGAAGCAGAAATATTACCTTGATGTGATCCAGCAGCTACAGTACTGTGTGTGCTGAGGCTACAGCAGTCCCTGACATGAAGAACTCTTCCCCAACTATCAGATGAGAACTGGAGCAGTCCAAGCAGTGAAAATGGGAGGGGGGCACTAATGGGATGGCACACAATGTGCACCAGACATTTAGCTATTTATTAACATAAAATAAGGACAATAAATACCTATTTAAAGTGAACAGTCAAACATTGAAGTGTGATATAAATCTTGCGATGGAGCTAAAAGAACAGAGCATTCTTAAACACAGGACCGCCCCCCACCTCCTCATTTCTGTGGCTGGAGTCCTCAGCCCCTCCACACTAGGTCATGTATTTGTGTAGGGCATCTCGGAGGCTGCAGCTGCATACTTACACAGAGAGGTTTTGTTCAGGGTGCTGAACTGCTCTCTAGACGGTTGGTACTGATGTAAAAACATACAAGATTACATCAAGTTAGACGACCTCTATGAAGAGTGGGTGCAATGTTCATGTAGCATCCATCTTATCTGTTGCAATGCTTCTATAAATACTATATAAAATATCTTTAATAATTTTACTATAAAATGCTAAAGATGGATGAAGAATGAGCAGACTGGTTTGAGGTAGGAGAAAGATAACAGTAAGTTATTCTCTTCATCGGATGCAGAATAATAGAAGAACGGCATGAAAAGTTCAACCTTAATGGGCTTCAGCAGTATAAGACCACACCAGCCAGTCCGGCCAGCATAAATCTTTAAACCAATTCCCACCGGCTCACTAAAACTGGATTGAGATAAATATTCAGACGGTAGGGTCAGAATGAGGTGGTAACAACATGAAAGCATCTGCCTTGTACCAATGGTCCACGCTGCGAGTGGTGTCATGGCAAGGAGGATAGTTTACTGCTGTTTGGGCTCTGACTGGGCAATTAATCAGAACTGACATTCAAAATCAATAACTGATGTAATCTTACTCAGCCTGACTATTTAAATATTTGGAAATTTAAATGTCTATAGAAAAAATTTTAAGATATTTAAATAAATTATAAGTATTTAAACTGTGTGTGCTTCGTTTAACTTAAACATTTTCATTGTGAAAATATTTGCAACAGAAAATGCATGTTAGCTATGAGGGCTAAAAGTAAAATGAGACTGAAATAATTACTAATTAACCGTAGACAATGTAACTTATTAGATTATTGGTGATATTGATTTGAGATCAGCCCTAGGTCCCTAGATGCAAGGTCCTGATTGATTTGCCCAGCCCTACTTTGGACTTGTTTCTACCTACTAGGCATCATTTAAACACAACAAACATGTCTGAGTATTGTTGCTGACCATGTCAGTCATTTTGAGAGGCGCCTACCTGCAGGCCTCCACTGTCAGGTCGCTCCCGGTGCAGGCTCCAGCTCCACCGTGGGGCCAGAAGAAACAAAAACATTATAAAAGAAGATGCAAAACAGAAGTGCAACATATTTATTTTAGTTAAGGTATTTAGAAAGCAGCAGATGGGTGTTATAACCTGTATACAGTCTGGTTATAACCACTGTTTTACTGTCCAGAGCACACTATAAATATAAATAACATCTGTCCTCATAAAAACATTTTCAATAAATATACTCAATTGAATGCTTTTGCACTGTGATTTAAATGTGGAAAATACTGATAACTAATATACCCACTGCATGTGTAGTCGAACAGTAAGACATAAGATCTTTAGCTGAATGTTGTGGTCATATTATATTTGTTATTAGGACACCAGTCAAAGTTTTGTTTCTTTTTCTGGTTTTGTTTCGTTTCATTTACCATGGTGGCGTTATGTTCAATGTGGTTTTATAGTTATTGTCTTATTCAATATTACAGAAGCAAAGCGCTATCACGCAAATAAAAGAAAACTGACTTTATTCTCTCTCCTTACGTGATAGCATACATAAGGATTTCACTGTATACTCCACTGTCAGAGCACCATGGAGATGTGGTAAATGGATGCACAGCTGACAATCTGCAGCCACAGTAAGATGCTATAAATTTGATATGAAAACAAAATTTTAGGGATGTTTCCAACACTTTGATGGATCAATGCTGTAAGAAACTGAGGATGTTCTGATGGTGAAACTAAATGGGAGATACAGATGAATCTTCTTTTTAATAAAAAGCATTTAACCAGTTATAGTGAAAAACTAGAGTTCATATCAGTCTCACCTTGTAACTTAATACATTTATTACATAAATACTGGGTTTAAGTTTGAATATGCAAATGTATGTGGAGTTGAGAGAGAATGCTTGCAGGAGTTAATCTGTTGCAGCTCGCTGACTGATAGAAAACAGCTCAATCATGAGGGTTGTCAGGTAATACAATGAAAGGGATTAAACAACTGTGTGTTGGCCCTGGATGGACTGGCGACCTGTCCAGGGTGTACCCCGCCTCTCGCCCCTTGTGAGCTGGGATTGGCTCCAGCCCCCCCGCGACCCCATTCAGGGAAAAGTGGTAGAAAATGGATGGATGGATAGATTAAACAGCTCCTTTCAGAGGGGTTTTCCAGCAACAGTGGTGGAAAAAGATGCTGGTTATGCCCTTTCAGTTGCCCTTTCACCCATGAAAGACACCTACAGCAGTGTTTCTTAACCCTGGTCCTCGGCCACCCCTGCCCTGCATGTCTTAGAGCCAACCCTTCTTCTTCTTGTGTTTATTGGCAGGTGGCAACTACTTTAGAGAGCATTACCACCACCTACTATGCTTAATTGAGCAACTGAGTGGCAACCCTACTTTAACACACCTGAATGGAATAAATGCTCCTTAACAAGCTGCAAAGAATGGGATGAGCAAGTTTATTCATTTAAAACAGGTGTGTTAAAGTAGGGTTGCCTCTAAGACATGCAGGACATGGATACCTGAGGACCAGGGTTGAGAAACACAGATCCACAGGCTGTAATGTCACAGCAAGGTCTGCAGAATGATCACTTCTTTATATTGTTGCCCTATAGAAGACGCTATGAGTCCCAGAAGTGCTAAATTCTCCCATTCTCCGTCGTCTTGATTACCTTTAGACTTGCTTTTATGTTAAATGTATTTGTAATATCTTTCATGTGTGTGGAAGTGGTGACTGAATCTCTGTGAAAGAATTTTAGCATTTTGTTGTAGTGTTTTCAATACAACAGCAATAAAAAATGGATTTACTAAAAGATGTCAAAAAGGATTAATTAAAAAGATATTAACAGCTGTCAATATTTGTCTGACAAAACTGTAAAATTCCAGCTTAAAACACTAGAATTTGCACCAAGAAATATTAACCATTGGTGTGGATAATTGACAATAATCTATACTAGGTGTGAAGATGATGCTGGAAGACTTTTAATTCATGTTTAATGATACAAAGACAGCTCTGTAGACAAATGTTTCCATAATATTTGATGATATGAAGTAAAGAGCCAGAGAAGATGGGAAGAAGTCATTTCCTGCACACTAAACACACAGGGGACAACTGAGATTTGGGATGTTTTTCTCATTTAATCTATAATGGTGTTAATGCACTAAAGACTATCATAATCAATGACATGGACGTGTCCATCCCTCAACCTGAAATGAGAATTTATGGTAGAAATAAAGCCCCCTCATCTCAAAGGAATAAAGTATAGTCTAAGTCATTTAAGTTGAAATTGAAGTATTTAAAAAAACATAAAAGAAGATAATTTTGTTTATTTATTATTTTGATTATTATTTTTTTCAAAAGGTTCAACCTAATATATTTTTTTAAGAAGAGCTTGTGGTTTTTGCATTAGTTTATGCTTGTTATTGTCTCCTGCCATGGTGCTCCTGATGTAAACTAGCCAAAGGCTAACTAATGTTTCAAACTAAACATGGACCCTAAATGAAATAAAACAATAAATAAAAACAGTTAAAAACACGCCAGGACAACCCAAACACGTAATTATAGTTACCAGTTAGTCTCTTTTAAATGAATAACCTAACTGTGCACTTACTAAACAATTAACAACATTATGAGGTTAAATGTTAATTGGCTGTTATGGCTAACGAGTCTAAGCTAATCTAAAAGCGTTATTTATGGTTAATGTTAGCTACTCGTCATACACGGGCACATCCGTTTAACCATGACACAACAATAACGAAGAAGAGGTAGTCCAAGAGAAAAATAACTTGTACTTACGTTACGAGGGGAATATGTTGAAACAGTTGTGGGTGTTTCCTGTTCAACAGCTGCAGTGAAACTAGAAGTCTGTTCAGTTTACTCATTAGTTAAGCAGAAGTTATGCGGTGCAGCGCTCACGTTAGGTAGCAGGACTTGACGCCAAAGTGACTTTTAAGGCTTGTAGCATTGCCATAGCTTGACGTTTATTTTCTGTTCACCAATGACTTCCTCTATCTCGGCGTGGATTTGGAGTGAGAGGTTTTGGTTTCCCGAAAATGTGTCCTGGGGAGACCTGGCGCATCCCCCGCCTGGAGTGGAGTATCCCAGGGTGGAGGACATGCTGTATGCCCTGCCTCTGGCTGCGGTGGTTTTACTACTGAGGCTGCTTTTTGAAAGGTTAGTGAGAGTCATGTTTCTTTACGGGGTTTTTTTTTTTTGGGCATAACGTTTGTTTATCTTTTATTGGACTGCCTGCTCTGTGGGTACAAAGGTTTCTCTGGCTGTTGGAGTTAATGAGGACAAAGTGAAGCAACATAACTGTAACTCAAAAAGTACTTTCAAGAATCTCGAGTCAGTCTTTATATCTTTTAAACTATCGTGTGCAGTTTTATACAGCATAATAAGCTGTTATCTTACACCTTCTACATGCATACAACCTGCATGTTTGTTTATCCAACTCTTAAAATAACTGGAGAGAGATACTTTTATACCTTATGTCTGGTGCAGGATTATAAACATAGTATTTATTCCACTGATGTAGATTTAACAAGCCTGATATGGAGCAAAGTGATAAGCCAAAGCTCTGTTGACATGGGATTAATTAACTTTAGTATAAACACTGGCCAGCTAAACCAGATAATCCTGTGACACTGATTAGTATTGTGGGTAGTCGTCCCTCCCATATAAAGTTGTCCAAACTCACATGACTGGTCATCAGCTCGGTTTAGACTAGGTGCTACATTTTTAAGGACTTCTAATGCTTGCCTGTGTCTCCCTTAAAGCCACTAATATGATCCTTCCCCCTTCTTCCTGCTCCTTCAGACATAAGTTTCTAGAAAGCCTAGCATTTTATGTAAGTCACTATAGCATTCAACTGTAACTGTCATTGACTGAATGTTTCTTTTGATAAACATCTTTCCTAATACCACACCATGTATGTGTTCCCACCCTCTCTTTTGCCCTTCTGTCTGTGTGTACACAGGCTAGTGGCCAAGCCCTGTGCCCACATACTTCAGATTCAGGCGGGAGTGCCTCGGCAAGCTCAGCCCAATGCTGTCCTGGAGAAGCTGTATCAGTCCAAAACGGTACATTCGCCTGTGTTTGTTTGTTTTGTAGTTCATTATATACTCTGGTGCACATTGTAGCATATTGTTGTTGGACTGGTACACACCATCACAGGCTTAATAATATGTTTGAATCCACAACAAGGGGTAGTTACCAAAGTGCCAATTTGTATGTTTTTGTTTTACTAGTAGAGACTCTGGAAAAAGCATGTCATTTGACATCTGTCCAATACTGTCTTCCTTAGTGTCCAGACACAAGGCAAATGGAGGGACTCTCCAAGCAGCTAGACTGGGATGAACGAAAAATACAGAGATGGTTTCGTGTCCGCAGAAACCAGGACAAGCCCAGCATGCAGACAAAGTTCTGTGAGAGCATGTACGTATGTGCATAAGTTCTACCTCACTGTCATGCAATGCAGGGCTTCTTAATCCATGTCTTTGGGACCCACTGCTATGCGTGCAGAGGTAACTCCTCCTCTACCACACCTGAATGAAATGAATGGCTGGTTAACAAAAGGGCTTGACAATAAAGTGCATCAATCAGAATCGGGTGTGCTGGAGTGGGAACATGACTGAAACATGCAGGGCAGTGGGTTAAATGTGCTTTAGCTGAGACGGTTTCATATATTAAAGGTAGCTGGATTTGAATGAGCCTATTACAAGAGGGTGTGAAGATGTAATGCTGAAGGACTCCCGTCCTGCAGGTTTTAGGTATTTTCTTTGGACTAACAACCTCAATTCAAATGAAGTGGCTCTCCAACAGCTTGTTAAGTGTTTCCTAAGTATGTTGGCTCATTGATCTGATCCTAGATGTTATGCAGCAGAAATGCAAGACCTGCAGGACGGCAGCACTTGAGAAGATTCTTTGGATGCGTTTGCATACACAAATCTTTTTTAAAGCTGATGTGACATGAGCTTTGCTTAACATTTCTTTCCCTCTTTGGAATATTGATGAACATAACGTTTCAAATGAATTATTTACAATAAAACTGACAGATTTGTTAAACGGCTTTTATTAAATGCCTCAAAGCTTTTTTGTTTAAAGCTGAAATCTACTCTCAAGGAAGCAGGCACAGGCTTGCTGCACTGCTGATGGAAACAAGAAAAAAATCCTTGTGCCTTTTTTTTTGCATCTTGGTAATCCATTTAATGATCACTTTTGTTATAGATGATCAGAATAGAAATGTACTAGCACATACATGAGTCTCATCATTCTAGATGGTGCCGACTGATAATGACAGTGCAAACATTTATAAAACGTTTGCATTGTCATGGCAAGAATGTGATCTTTGTACAGCTTCACAGAGACATTTCTATGTTCCTCATTATTCGGATTTGTTTCCTTTCAGGTGGCGATTCACCTTTTATTTGGTGATTTTTATCTATGCCATTTGCCATTTGTGGGTGGTAAGTTGAACAACCACATTGCAGGAAAACTGTGATATTGTATTTGTTTTTTAGCTTGCATTATACAAAAAATCTATCAGCATAATGCATATTTTTTATAATGAACTGTTCTTGTTTTTATCTCTGTTAGTCACCTTGGATGTGGGATACGAGACATTGTTGGTATAACTACCCTTTTCAGGTTGGTAACACATGTTTGGGGTGTTATCTCTTACACTGTTATACTCTCAGATCAGTCGAGTAACAAGTTGATCAATGATGTGTTTGCTTAATTCCCTCCATGAAGCCTCTGAGTCCTGGACAGTACACATACTACATTGCTGAGCTGGCTTTCTATACGTCTCTGATGCTGTCCCAGTTCACAGACATTAAACGTAAGGTGAGTCAACAACAGTTTATAATCTGTACTCATGACTAACTTTATTCACTCTTAAGTGTCCTATTATTAGACATTATCAGCGTATAATAATTAGTCATGATTATGTGTTTGCAGATAAGTGTCTATAGATAAAAGTGATATTTGAAAAAAGCTATGGGAAGAATTCAGCTTCAGTCATTCAACAAAAATATTAATAGATGCATGTGCCTTGCTGTAGGAGTTGTTATTGCACACCAGAAATAACAAGTGTCCACCTGTATCTGAGATAAGTTTGCTTACATTTTTAGCATGCAAAATTCCTGAACCTGTTTCCAAAGATGTTGCAGCTTAGATTCCTTCAGCTGCAAGATCATTGAGCAGGCATTTGGGGGCAGTTTTTAAAAAAAGTCACAACATTTCAGTGGAATTTAAATCCTGACTTGTTGCTGTAACTTTTTGTTTAGTCTTTTTTAACCATTCCTCTGTGTTTTAATTTGTTGGGATAAATGCAAAGTATTAGCTCATTGCTTGTCATCCTGGTTTTATTTGGGTTGTTGTAAGAGAGCAGAGTGTCTGTATTTATTAGTTGATTTTTATTGTATGTTTTTATTTGCATTACAAAGCATTTGAGCATGATAACTGTCTTTGTTTTCTGTCATCTCCCTTTATGACAGGATTTTATGATAATGTTTATCCACCACCTTGCTACTATTTTGCTCATCACCTTCTCCTATGGCAACAACATGCTAAGAGCTGGTACATTGGTCATGTGTGTGCATGATGCCTCTGACATCTTCCTTGAGGTAAAAAAAATATATATTTTGAACATCTTTTAAACTCTGAGCTCATATGTTGGACTGATGCAAAGACGGTTCAGAGTAACACGTAGAAAGATGATGTTAGAAGTGTTTGAATATTTTATTACCATATTTCCTTACCACAAAAAACATTGACATTACTGTAACAAAATATCCATCATGTAGACTGCAACAGTAATATTCTGGTTTGATATATTACTGTTGTAAATCATTAATGTCTCATGTGTTCCCCAAGGCAGCCAAGCTGGCTAATTATGCTAAATACCAGAGGCTATGTGACAGCATGTTTGTGGTGTTCAGCATAAGCTTTTTCTTCACTCGACTTGTCATCTTTCCGTTCTGGTGAGTCATAAAAACATACCGTTACAGCTGTTTTACATTCTCACATACCAATAGCCCTTTTTTTTTAACTAAACACCTTGGTAAAATTATGTGTATTTGTCACAGGATTGTTTACAGCATTATGTTTGAGAGCTGGGAAATTATTGGGCCATATCGGGCATGGTGGCTGTTGAATGGGCTACTCCTGGTCTTACAAGCCCTTCACATCATCTGGTTTTACCTGATCATTCGGATTGCTATTAAAGCCATTTTCAAAGGAAAGGTAAGTGTTGGTTTCTGTAGTGTGTGTAAAACAAGTTTTACAGGCTTTTGCAAACAAGCTACACACTCAAGAGGTCAAGGATCATTTCCTCATTTTGCTTACCTTTTTTTTTATCAGTTCCCAAAACAAATACCTGTAAGAGTGATGTATCAGTTTTCAATCTTTTTATCTTTATTACCGATAGTTAAAATGAGCCTTTTACTTCGAGATATATTGTATATTTTAGCATTTTATGAGCACAGTTGTCTCATAGTATCTTCTGATGTACTTTTTTGTCTTGTTTTAATAATAAATACCATCATATTGTCCCATGCTGGCCAGTGAACTGTTTTTTGTGTTATAGGTGGCAAAAGATGACCGCAGTGACATAGAGAGCAGCTCAGAGGAGGAGGAGGTTTACTCTGGTAGCAATAAAAATGCCAGTCAGACCCAAACAGTGAAGCACAACAGTCACACTGGTGTCCTTAATGGAGAAACCCATGACCACTGAGGATCCTTCTTACAGTGACCACCTGAAAATACCTTCCTGTCTGTTTGTAGCTTTTTTCTAATCAAATCCACCGATATGTTTAACTGGAGACAGGACTTTGGTTAAGAGAAAACTCCATATGTGGAATACAGATTGAGCTGTACTTTATTGTGCAAGTTTTCATGTTTACAAGTTCCTGTTTACAGGAGCGGACAAAAATATGTGTGTGTGTGTGTGTGTGTGTGTTGTAAATCTTATTTAGAACCAGTGGCTGTAAATAAGGTTTTTTGTGGAAATGTATAATGTAATTCACTGCTTAAAACAAATGACTATATTAATTATGAAACACAATGTGTCCCATGTGCCTTTGATACATAATTCTAAACATCCCAAAGTTTTTTGAGAAAAGATTAAAGCATCAAATTAAGTGTTGATTATTGATCCTTTATGTCAATAATAAATAGACTGTAGAAGATGCGACACGTTTAATATTTGAGGTTTTTATCCACAAAAAGGAAGGAGAAACGGCTTACCTTTTAGGTAGACATGTATTTATTTTACATACATACTAGAGTTGATCACCATGATGTTTGCAACTATTTGAAGGATGGACATAAGATCCTGGGGCTGAGCTGCAGTGTCTGGTCCCGAGAAGCCGGTAGATGTTAGTTCAGGTACCCATAAATCAGACTTGCCACATCTTGCTGATGCACTTTGTATGTGGGTTGTTTGAGCTGTTCCTGATCAGGTTTTGTAGCATGCTTACGGAGGGTGCTGACATTACAGACTTTGTTTGCTATGTTCCTGGTCTGTTTAGATGGCTGGCACATGTCTAAATAACATCCACAGGACCCAAGTCTGGTCAGAATCCAAGATGGTGCAATAAAAGCTTCCATGATAATGAGATAATCACTGTAATATGTATGTTTTTAATGTTACAGCTGTGTTTTACAGTAAACTGATAGAATGACCAGTCCTGTGGCATTTTGATACTTAGTATTTTATTTTATTACACTCCTCCAGCATGTCAAAAACATCCACACTGAATTCATTATACCGCAGGCTGAAAGAGATGGAAGCAAAAACACGTTAGATTGCTGTAAAATTAACTTTCTTGTTTCTAAAGAAAACATTGAACCCAGCACCTCAAGGCCTTTTTAAATAAGCAAATAATGCTTACACCAACTCCTCCATGATGCAGCTTTCCTTTGCGACTTGGACAATCATTGGGACGGAGGCGTCAGTCAGTGTGTTGTTTCTCATCTCCAGCCTCTTTAAAGTCTTACTGGCCCTCACAGCAGCACACATGTCTTCAACACAGGCATCTGTCAAGCTGGTCATTTCAACACTGCAATACAGACCAAAGAATGTTAAACGCACTCTGATGTGTAGATTAACTGGTATAAGGATTTCTCCCTCTTTCTACTTACTCCAATTCCTCCAGCAAGCAGCTTGGATGTCCAACAGCATCCCAAAGATGTTTAACCCCCTGGTCGCCCACTTCATTAAGACCCACACTCAGGGACTTGACGTGGCAAGTCCCGTTTCTCAGCAGTGAGCCCAGTTCCCTGAAGACTGTCGGAGTTAACTCGCATCTGGTCAAACTGTTGGGTGGAGCAGAGTATACACAAGCCATCTAAATTTATCTTACTATTTGAGAAGAGTGGTAATTTCCCATCAAAAAGTCAGGACAGTTGTGAGAGTGCCTTACTTGACACACTGCATGAGACAGCCGGGTTTACTCAGGCCACTGCAGAGCAGCAGTCCTCCTTCCTGGCCCAAATCATTACATGATAGATCCAGCTCCAATAGAGAGCAGTGATCTGACATCAAAACCTCCTTCAAATGAGAGCAGCTTGCAGCTGTCAGGCCACAATCAAACAATCTGAGATAAAAACAACAAAACACAATGTTGCCTATCCTTCTATTCACGCAAGCTGATCACTGCAGGTGTAATGCATAAAAAATAAAAGGTACAAAATGTAGATTTATGATGAAGCAGGCTTGCCTAATACTGTGAAGTTGACACATTGGGTGTTGCAAGGCTTTACACAAAAGCTCCAGTCCACTGTCACCAATCTCATCACTTGCCAGGTTCGCTTTTCTTAGCTGTGAGTGACCACAACACAAAGCTGCTGCAAAGGCATGCATGGATGCTGCGGTCAGGTCACACGTTTGCAGGCTTTAAAAGGAATAAGTCCAGGTCAGTTACACACTTTTAAGGAAGTAAAATTACAGTTTTAATATAATGTTTTATTATAGAATACATACTAAAGATCTTGTAGTCTGCACTGAGGGCTGTGCATGGCTTTGCACAGGTTTGTGAAGCCAGAATCTCCAATGTTGTCAAACCTGATTTGCAGCGTGTGTAGCTGTGAGGTTTCTGAGGTCAGTATAGAAGCCACACCTTCACAGCTGGCCCCTGTCAGTTTGCACATTTCATGACTAAAAGACAAATATAACATAATTGGGTTTTATCTTTCAGAAATATATCAACCAAAAAGCAAAGATTAAAAACAAAACATCATTATTTGTTACGTTAATTTGTGCAGCTTGCTTTTTCTGAGCCCCCCACAAAGGATGTTGAAATCTTCATCGCTGATGTGGGAGTTGGAGAGACACAGCTCCTGGATAACCCCCCTGCTGAAGGCTGAAGCCAGATGATGGACAGCCCCCGTGCTGATCTCTGACAGGCTAGGAAACAAAACAAAACAATTTCACACGTTATGCTCCACACGTGAAGGGAATAATATACATTTTTACCGCTGTCTCTCTAATTTCAACTTACATTATCTGATGTGACAAACTCAGAGCTGGGGCCAAGGCTTCAGCCTTCTCCTCTGTAAAGTTTCTTGTATGTTTTAGATTCAACCTTTCCATTCCACCAAGGCATGTTACAACATAATTCACAGCTACGCAGTCCTGGAGACTCAAGTCGCTGTGACCTGTGTCTGGTATTGATTCAGAAGTCATGAACTCCTTCACCAAATTCTCATTCTGAGCTTGATGCAGCAGATGGAACCATCTGAAGTGCTCATCTCTGTGGCACCATTTAAGTTCATCCTTCAAGCTGCTTCTAAACCAGCCGTCATAATCCTTCATCTGATCAGAGTTAAATTTTCCCAGCAGACCCTCCAGTGGGCTGTACTGGAGTGGCTCTGAGAGCCCAGATAAGAAGTAGTCTAGGAACTTTACTTTGCCTTCATGCTTTTCCAGCAACATCTTCACACCATTACATGTGGATTGGTCCAAAAAGAAAGCAAGGGCCAAAATGAACTCCTGCATTAGCTGGGAATGAAAGGAAATGGTGCACTGGCAGAACTCAAGTTCACCATTTATTCGCAGGAAAACATTAAGTGAGGTAAGAAACTGTTGTAAACCAAAGGAATCAATGTCGTCTTTGGTGCAGCTTGAATGTTGGTCAAGAAAGCAGTGAGAGGCCATCCTGCCAAGAGCCAGCACTAGAGCTCTGTTGGAAGTGTTGCTCAGAGAGAGCCTCTCCATCAAGTGGACAAGAACACTTACAAAAAGCTGTGAAACAGTTGTAGGAAGTTTTCCATCAGAATCAATGAGGATCTTGTAGATAGAACAAACTATCCAGCAGAATCGTGGAGAGGTACAGAAATCATACAAGCCTAGGGTCTTTTCCATGTGTTGCAGTGCGGTGTTGGCCGCAGCACGATCAGTAAAAAAGGTCTTGCAGTAGGCTTCCCGCTGCGGTGGCAGAAACCACAAAATTTCTACCCGAGAAAGAACTTCAGATTTTCTGTTGGCCTGGACGCCACCACAAAGGCGACTCCTCTTAGCAGAGATCTGTGAAGCAAACTGGCCACTAAACAGGGTGCTGAAGCTGTCTGACCTGGGTCAGAAATGAGGGTGTGAATGGAGGGATCCAGGCTGTGCCTGTATTCATCCAAGCCATCAAAAATAAACAACACCTCATCACATTTCTCTGTAATCAGGGGGATAGACTTTGGAGGGAAAAGATGATGATTGTGTTGGATTAAAGTCTCCAAAGAGACAGCACCTTCCAGATAATTTATCTCTTGGAAGTGAAAATGTAAAACATGTGAAAAGTTTTGGAGGTGTTCTCCTTTTGCCCAGTCCAGGACAAGCTTCTGTAGCGCAGTGGTTTTACCTGATCCCTCTGGACCTGTGATTGCAACACTTCTGACCTCACCAGACAAAGCGCTGTGGATAGCATGATCGATGGAGGCCGAGCTGTTGTCCTGAGCTTCAGCAGTGAGTGCAGGTATGTACTTGTTGCTGTTAATCACAATGGCAGGCACTTCTCCACCAAGAACCGTTGAGGTTCCCTTTGACTTCAGGATATGAGTCAGCACAGCTGCTTTGTCCATTGTGTTAATCACTGAGGAAAAAAACACAAATGATGATACATGGTTGAAAGCATTTACTTCCAGTTGGACAGGACAGACGACATGTACCATAATGCACATATGCAAACAAATAGATGTTTCCAACACTGAACATCATCTGTCCAAGTATTTTCAACAGAATAAATCACATTGTCTTTTTCAAAACATCACAGTTGAATTAAGCATAAGAGAAACAAAACAGGTGTAAGAGATTTCTTCAGCAAGCAGATCTATTATTGCAGGGTTGCACCAGGAATGGAAAGCAGAAGACATGATTGCATGATTAAATATGGGTAGCTTAAAATAGGAAGTGTGTATTTGGATTTTGAACCCTGATCTATATCTTACAGACAACTCCACCCAGACACATGTCCCATGTGTTTGTGTGTATGAGTTAATAACAAAATACCTGCAGATTTATGTGCTTGCAAGCACATAAATTAGTAAAGTAAAACTACTTTCTTGTATTTACTTAAATTTTAAGGTGCTTCAAGGAAAACTGAGCATCTTTTCCAAGTGCATTCAATCAAAATCATGAATCTTGATTATCAAAATAATAAGTTTAAAATGTGAAATTAACCTGATGAGAGAAGTAACTACATTTTTAACTACAGTGATGTGCACATAATTATAAAAATAATAAACATATCCAAATGTCTATGCTATGTGCCATTAATAAAACTTGCAAACATCTATTGCACATATATACTGTTAAAAGTTGTTTACTGCTGAATTATAGTTCAGCTGAGGGTAATTTCAAATCAGGAATAAGTTATTATGTAACTCATATCATGGGTCTAAATCATGAAAAGAGCACAAAAATAGAATGAATCTGAAAAAGAATAAGAAAATAAAAAGACAACAAAATTTAATCTAATCATTGTTACAAAGTTTTCTTCTTTATTAATCTATTTAGTTCCTTTTCTATATTTCCATTCTTTTCATCCACCTGTTCTTTTCTCTGTGTTTATTTTTTGTAGCACTTTTATTTCGTACCATTGAGAAAATGGCAAACGAAGAATTTCCTGAAAAGACTGACCGGTAGGTGGCAGTAACACGCCGAGTGTGCCTCAAACACGCCCGAAGAAAAAGACGAAGAAGAGCGCTACACGGCATGCTTGCTACTACTGCTGGCTAAGAAATTACCACGTTGTTACGGCTGTTATTAGCTGAGGCCAGTGTAGCTGAAGTTAATCACTTATTATTTTTATGCTTGGTAGAGCAAAAGGACCATTCTGTTATTCCTGAAAGACAGAATGAATAACCGAGGCTGTTTATATGCTGGTACCTCAGTGCTAACTTTAAACGTGCCGTAAATAATGTCAGTATAACGAATACATTTTATTTCCGATCCAGGGGAAACAAGAAAATACCTAAATCTTTACATCATTAATGTGTATGGTCTCAGACCTGTATCGTAGCTTGAAAGCAAGTTGAGGGTAATTAAAATAATTGATAAACTAACCAAAGTCGCAGCAGAGCAGAATATCCTAAAGAGTCACGGTAAAATAAAACACAAGCAAAAGGAATAAACTTTGCAGTAGGGATGTTATGCTCGAGCGGTCTGGTCGAGCACGTGACACGGAAGTGTTTCAAACATTGTCTCTGAGCAGGATTCAGCATGCCAAAAGTCACGTGATGATAGCTCAAACGAGGCCTCGACACGTCACCAGAACGTGTCGAGCAGCCCGCGGGAAACTCGAAGGGGCCGGGCTTTCCAATCAGGTCAATGGTTTAAAAGAGGATCTAAGCAGATCGTGGGTTTTTGAGAGGAGGAGATTTTGCGACATTACATTTGGAGAACAGATTTAAGGAAAGCATCACATTAGCATTAGTTCACTTAGATCACATTTAGCAGACCATCATTTATATCAACACACTTACTTACAGAGTACACTCAAAAAAATATGTTGTTCGACCTACTTAATACTGCTATGTCAACAATTTCCACAAAACTGAGTAGTGTTCAAACTACTAAAATACAATTATTTGAGAGAAACTAAATATGTTATGTTGAACCAACAAAATTGTTTTACATT
>JBAMHV010000014.1:8043174-8063078 GCA_037177535.1 Pseudomugil gertrudae
ATAGATAGATAGATAGATAGATAGATAGATAGATAGATAGATAGATAGATAGATAGATAGATAGATAGATAGACAGAATCTTTTTCTAAGAAAACTTTTTTGTTTTTTTTAATTGTGATAATGTAAACATGAAAAACTTAAGTGAAAGCTTCAGAAATACTTCACCCACATCTGCTCCTCGCCCTCCAGCAGTGTCTTGTAGGTTGAGATCTCTATGTCGAGAGCCAACTTCAGATTCATGAGCTCCTGGAACTGTTTGACCTGCCAAACCATGTCCTGTTTGGCCTTCTGCAGAGCCTGCTGCCGCTCCTTGATGTGGCTCTTGGCATCCAGTACAGCTTGATCCCCTTGCTGTTCCGCTGCAGTAATTTTACTTTCAACGTTCTCTCGCTGCACAAAGGTAAAATACTGAGCTTGTTAATCATGTTAAGAGAAGACAAGACAACTATATAGTCTGACTGGTTTATGATAATTATAATTAATTGTCATGGATGCTATAATAATATAATTATTAATATATAATCATTTTTAATTATTTAATTATATTAACAAATATGTATTAATTGTAACATATATAATTAATATAATGATTGTTGTTATAATAATAATAATAATATATTACTTTAAACCAGTAACTTTACATAATTTGTTATCTTTATTTTGTTTTAAATGACCTTCCTGGGTGAGTAATCAGAACCAGCTTTGTAGTTTGATTTTCCACCATTCCAGCTTTAAGCCATGAGCAAAGTAAATAAAGAAATGTTCTTGCATCTTAACTGCTCTCTGCATGAGTCCAGTCTGCATCCTTTCACCATCTTGCAAATAAACCTGGCGGTTTAAAACCTTTATTGTTTCTCTCCTGCTGTGTTTGGAGTTTATGGACCAGATGTTCAAACATAATCTGATCCAATTTTGGTGATTGGATTTAATCTGTTGTGGCTCAGGTGAAAGGTTCTAAAATGATAAATACAAGTTAAACAGATTTTTTTGTTTTGTTTTATAAGGAAAAACATGAAACCTGACTCCATATTGACTCTTCTACCGGTGGTTCTTTACATAGCTGGTAGTCCACATTGTTTTAAATTCTGGTAATCTGGATTTGATCATCTTGAAAACTGTAAATCTGGATCAGAGTGATCTGATACAGTGTTGATGTAAAAAACTGACATAAGAGTAAAACAGATAACCAGATCCTGGATAGCATAATATGTAAGTCCCAATTGTGGGTGGTTGTGATCCAGATTAAACATTTTTAACAACCGACTTTATTATTTATTAGCAATGAAATAAGATTTAAAACAGGGTCCTTTTGACTTTAAATAATAGTTATTCTTCCACCCACCTGCTGATTTACCGCATTAATCCCATGCTCTATGCGGCTGATCCTTCGTTTGAGCTCAGCTATTTCCTCCTTGGTGGTATGCAGCTCATTTTCATACTTGTTTGCATCCGCAGACATCTGGTTAAACTGGTGTAGATGGAACGCAAACAAAGGAGGTGAGATGAGAAACAAATAAATATCAGTTTAGTAAAGCTGGTTCTTGCTGAAAAGGTTAGGACAATTATTTAACTTTTTTAGCTTTAGCTCATTGTTGACTCATTGCATTCCCATTTTGCTAATTGGTTTATTAAACCCAAAAGCTAGTTAGACAAAGCTGGACCAGCCCATCATTATGCATCACGATGCTGCTTGTTATCTTGACTCAGGTGTGAAGTTTTGTCATCCAGCACCTCATATTGCACATAAAATGCAACTGTGTTTGATTTTATGTGAAACAAAGGATCATCTCTTTCTCACCTTGGACTTATACCAGTGTTCAGCCTCTTTACGGCTGCGGGAAGCAACGTCCTCATACTGAGCCCTAACATCAGACACAATCTGATCCATGTTCAGCTCACGGGAGTTCTCCATCTGTACCACCACAGAGGTGTCCTTCAGGCTCTCCTGTAACTCCTGCAGCTCCTTTTGTAGATCAACACAGACAGTATCGTAAGAGGAAAAAGTCCAGAATGCAACAGAGTCTGAGAAGATTAAATAAAAAGGGGTCTTCTGTACCGCATCATGCAGAGCCTTGAGGAAGTTAATTTCCTCTTGCTTAGCAACCATCTTGGAATTTAGTTCCTCCTCGTACAGAGATGCTATGTCTGCATCCTAGAAGCACAAAGAAAAAGCATCTTTTCATGTAAGTGACTCACTATAAAGTTAAGTATTTTAGCGACCAAAGTGGAGAAAATCAAAGTTAAAAATGAGAAAATGAATACTTCTTTCTTTGTTATTTTTACTCAGTGTAATGTTGTTTACCTTTCTGAGCAGGACACGCGCATTCTCTGCATCTTCCCTTCGGTTGAGCTCTTCCTCATACCTGAAACAACCACAAATGTCACATTACCCAGGCAGTGCAGCCTTATCAATGCGCGTACAGCACCTCATTTCCATATGCCAAAACCTCATTTCAATTACAAATGTCTCACTTTGTCTTATAAATATCCACTTGACTGTCCATGGCAGTTAATTCATTGTCAAGTGTGTTTTGCTGATGACTGATAAGCTCCAGCTGTTTTTGCAGGTCGGAGATGTGGGCTTTGAGCATGGACTCAGTGTCAGAGCGAGTGTCAGTCGGTTGCTGCAGCAGCTTCCACTTGGTTTCCAGGATTTTATTCTGTTTCTCCAGGTTTTGCACCTGGAAAACAAAGACCAGGAAGGTCAAACACGAGATGTTTCTGAGCCTAATCATCAGGTCAAAGACCAACAATGAAACTTGTTTTTGCTAACTTGGAATATCTAAATGACAATCATTTTACTTGTTAAATATGAATTTGAGTTAACTTTATTCATACCTTGTCAATGAATGAGACAAACTGGTTGTTGAGACTCTTGATCTGTTCTTTCTCCTTGATGCGGACATCTTTAACAGTGGGGTCGATGTCTGTTTCCACAGGAGTGAGCAGGCTTCTGTTGAAGGTGACAGCTGTAACAGGAGCAACATCATTAGGAGTGCTGATTCCAGAGATGGAGTGTGATTCAAAGGACTTAGTGCTGGAGCTTCCTGAAGACACAATTAGTCCAGGTAGGCGGCTATGCTTGCTCCTTAAACTCATGGTGTTGCTGCCAGTAGGTCTCACTGCTGTAGAGGATGAAGAGTTCAGGTGGTGTTTGAGCTCCGTCTTATCTGTTTTGGCTACTAATGAGGCAGGACTGGGTGTGGTATGATAGTGATGTTATATGAATGTGAGTTAACCAGTCTGACACATACCACCTTTTTTCCCACCTACCCCGTCTTTGAAGTTGGAATAATAAAGTCATGAGAATCTAATCTTGCTCCAACACTCCAGGTGAGCTGCTTCTAACACGTTAGAAATTTTCTCTGGAAGTGATTATCGACTCTCTAGAAAGTTTCAAAAGAAATGTCAGCATCATGATTCTAAAAGTCATTAAGGCATTACATCTTTATTGTAAAAAAAAAACTAAAACAAAACAAAAAAATAAGTCCACTGCTGTACTGTAGCAGCAATACTGTCAAACATCTGGTGGTAAAACCAGAGAGAGTGTTTCAAATCTTAGTCAAACTCAGCCAGAGGAGCATATCAACTTCATCATCTGCTGTGATGGAATAATAGATAGGTATGACAGGTAAATGTGCACCATCATAAACAAAAAGAGAGATTGTCAAAAAGCAAACATAAGGTTCAGTTTTTTTATTTTGAATAATAATATTTTGCTGATATTTCTAATCTTTACATTTGTTTGTTGATCTGTTTCAGCATAATACAGATCTCTATTCTCATAAAAGAGTTGCACAATATAAAATATAAAATAGTGTGTTGTGTGTATGCATGTGAGGTTTTTTTTAACCCCCCTCCAGGATGATTAACATAATAGGCTGGGAAAACTGTAAAACATTGTTAGATCACTGGTTCCAAACCGATTAATCTTGTCATCCATCCATCTATCTATCTATCCATAAAGGACATGTGATCCCGCCAGAGACTGGATGTACCACAGGGTCTCCTCCTGTCTGGACCTGCCCTAAAAGTAATTCCAAAGGGAAGCCAGGAGGAATTTAACTCCCAGAATCAGCTCAGCTTACTCCTTTTGATGAGGTCAGGACTGAACCAGTCCTAACCTCACCTCTACAGCTGAGCTCAGCTACTGCCCCACAGAAACTCTTTTCACCATCTCTTTTCTTTCCATCCCTTCCCAAACCCAGTGACTATAGGTTGGGTCTGGAACTTGAATGGACCAGTAAAAGCATTTTGGATCATGCTCTTCTTCACTACAACCGACTATAGCCACACTCATCTTACTGCTGTTTTAATCCCAATCCACCTGTCCATATCTTGCTCTTTCCTAATAAAAATCTTGAACAAGATCTTGTCATCCTTAAACTCTTCCCCTTCAGGCAACAATCTTCCCAAACATGGGAAGAGCATTCCACACTCCATGGTGTGATTTGATCGGCCAGCTAACACCTTCAAACCCCTGAGACATTACCCTTCAATAAAATGCTAGCCTAATGTGGTGAAAGGAAGAGGAATTTAAAGTTTCTGATGGTGGGCCACCGAGGTGAGCGTCTGATGACTGGATCTATGCTCATGGCACTAAGTCGGGCTCAGTCCGAAAGGGTGACCATCACAGAGTCAACAGAGAAGCATTTTCTCACGTTCATGCCTTGAACTTTGTATTGTGACAAGAATGCTCAACAGCAGCTACACTTCCTGAGAATCATCAGGAAGTACAAACTGAGCTCCAACCTGCTGCTGACTGTCATGTATTTACCTAGATGTTGTTTGGTCATACAGACCTGCAGAGGGCGATCGCCACTAGGGCATGCAAAAGGACTGCATGTAACTGCATTAGGGTTGCGTACTAAAATAAATGAAGAAGTTGAGTAACCAGCATCCGTGTTTTCACTGTACCTTGTGTGTCTAATAAATTGTTATTAGTACACCCTACGAGAGATATATAACACTGACCTTCCACCGCTCATCCAGCGAGAGCCTGCTGACATACTGCATCACAGTATGGTACTGCAGCAGACAGGGAGAGGCTACAGAGAGTTGTAAAGACAGCACAGAAGATCATCAGCTGTCTCTTCCCTCCCTGGTGGACATTTACACTTCCCGCTGCCTCAGAAGAGTCAGTAACATCATAAAAGACAGCTCCCACCCTGGCTCTGATCTGTTTGCCCTGCTGCCCTTTGGGAGGCGCTACAGGTTCATCAGGACAAAAACAAACAGACTCAAAAACAGTTTCTTTCCAAAAGCAATAACTACCCTGAATTCCATCAATGTGAAATACTTGGAACATTAACGACATGTGCAATATCCGAATGTGCAATATATTTTTCAGAGTGCAGTTTATTTTCAGACTTATATTTTCTTAATCCGAACATTATATACACTGTATAGAATATTCAGATGTGCACATTCAGTTTTCTTTCTTTTTTGTTTTAGTTTCTATCTTTTATTTATTTATTTATCTTTATAACGCTTCTTTGCACTGATATAAGTTGGCTTAATCTTGTTGTATATTGTATATAATGACAATAAAAGACATTAATTCATTCATAAGTGTGCAAAATAAACAGCTACTCTCATAAAAGGGGCACTGACCCAGCAATTATGGAGACTCAAAGGCAGGAAAAACAACATTCAATATAAAAAACCCAAACAGAAATCAAAACTAAAACAGAACATTTTGTTGTACCGCCTTTAGCTTTGATTACGGCACGCATTTGCCGTGGCATTGTTTCGATAAGCTTCTGAAATATCACAAGATTTATTTACATCCAGTGTTGCATTAAAATGTCACCAAGATCCTGCATTGATGATGAGGGAGTCTGACCTCTGCACACAGCCTTCCCCAGCACATCCTGAAGACTCAGTGGGGTTAAGGTCTGGACTCTGTCCATGTGTGAAAATGTTATCTCATACTCCCTGAATGTTATCTTTCACAATATGAATCTGATTAATTCTGACTTTTTTTTGGGCCAGGCAGTATATTTTTTAAATCTGAGTTTGGTTGAGTTTTTGTACTGTGGGATTTCAGCTGAGGCTGAATGTAGATGAGGCAGAGAGGCTGCATCAAGGCAAAATGGGAGGTAAAGGCACAATTACTTTACTTTTAATACTGCCATGCATATTAAATGAGGTAAAACTGAGCTACATCTGAGCGATTTATACGAAGGTGTTTTTCTATCTCTAAATATTACATTTTGAGTTTAGATTAAACTATGAGCCTTAAGCACAACATCTAACTTGTAGTATTGACCAAAGTGCACTGAAGATGTTTCCTCATACAGATATGATTTGCAAGTTTCATGTGTTATCTCTTCTTTTTTGAGAAATTAAAATTGCTGTGTAAATCTCTCAGAAGTTATGACTAAGAAAATGTTGGACGCTAAGATCCTGTAAACCCTGGTCAACATAAAAGACTTTATTGATGCACAGTAAACAGGAAATGGCTGATTTTAGCAATGCTGAGTTATGCGTTATTTAAGAAGCAGCAACCTGCTGAATAAAATGTAGATTTAAACAATCAAATCAACTAAAAAATACTTTACTCATCCCGGAGGGAAATTCAGTATTCAAGTACAGCTAATCCAAGGTTACACAGAAATGCAATGAAAAATGATCTTGTGCCGCTATTGAAGCATGAGAAGTCCACGCCATGTCCATCCATCCATTTTCTACCACTTATTCCCTGAATGGGGTCACAGGGGGCTGGAGCCAATCCCAACTGACATCAGAGCGAGAGGTGGGGTAAACCCTGGACAGGTCGCCAGTCCATCACAGGGCCGACACAACAACCATGCACACACACACTCACTCCTATGGGCAATTTAGAGTCTCCAATCAGCCTATCCCCAAGGTGCATGTCTGTGGACTGTGGGAGGAAGCCGGAGTACCCGGAGAGAACTACAGCAGTGTTAAAGTAACCATACCTGTTGTCATGCCAATGCAGCCTGTTATCATTATCAGGATTTAGTCAATATGTTTACATCAGAATACATAACATCATATTTTCCAGCATTGCTAGGGTCTACAGTTAAGACCTACAAGGTCTATACAGTTTCTGACTGTAGAAAAGTCTTGTTTGATGTGAATCAGGATGCTTAAATCAAGTGTTTAAAAGGCGGATCTCTTTGAAAATGTTTTTGTTGGTGCTTTCTCTCAGGGTTAAGCTTTATATTGTTCCACATTTTACTATCTTCTTTACTGTACCCTTTTGTAGTTTTATTTTGAAATTTGAATGAAAGCGTATTACAATAAAATTGTTTTATGTTATTGTGTCCATGTGTGTTTAGAGGAGATATCTTAAATATGCAGAGGGAAACTCTATGCTGCAGCCAGAAGAGCTTAATCAAATTTGCTTCTGAAAACATATGCTTACCACCCTGAAATAAAAAAAAGTGACAGGAAGTTTTCCAATGTTGCTGGTTCGATTTCTTTCTTTCTTTTTTTTTACTCCTCTTGATTGCTCCTTATTTTGCAATGCACATGACAGTATATACACAATCTATATATGTAAGGATTCTGTACATAATTTTATAAATGATCAACTTCAATGTAATTTTAAAGAATAAAAGAAACCGGATATAGTTTTAGCATATGACTGTGGAAAAAGTTGTTTTTCTCCTACGTAAAATGTAGAAATGAGATCCTATAAATGTTTTGCGGTAGAATTTAATTGTGTAAGAGATGTAAAACTAGACTAAAATACTACATTTAAATATTTATGATGATGGTTTTTTATGCAAAAGCTTTTTGCAGTAAAAAATAACACGATGACGTATGCTACATTCATGTTGCCAATATTAGCTCGGAATTTCAGCATTCACAGAGGCTGAGACCGATAAACCGTTAAGTTGCAAGGCTGCTATTTAGTTTGTCGGTTTACTTAACTTTTAAAGAAAAATAATTATATTCATGTATATTTATATGTACCTAAGTTATATAAATACATAGTTTTACAGGTGAATTGTTAAACCCGTATTTGCTGTCGTGTGAGGTGTCAGTGCTCATTTATACATGAATGGAAGTGAACGCTTTCTAGTCACGTGACTGTTGGACCATTTCGACCAAAACATTGTGCAATACGGATGTCAACAAGAGGTGTATGAGCCTGCAAAGCTTTCCAGCGTCCACCGAGCAGCCTTTGAAGCTTCACCAAACCATTACTTACCTGTCCGGTAGACAGGCCGTCTCAATGCATTACAGAGGACCGAAAACACCGAGGCCATCATGGATGTGTACGATTTATTTAGTAGTTGCAGAAAAGGCGACATTTGTAGAGTCAGGTAACCAGCGACTCTGTTGACGTTATTAGTATTGATGTTTTTGCGCAACATAGCTTCGGCTAGTGACATTAACTAACTAAATTTAGGATTACATTCATCCTGCTGTTTTGTTGCTCGACGCAAAGCAGATGTTTTGCATATAAGCGGGGCTAACATTAGCTAACATTAGCTAGCTAATGACCCAGTTTGTAACTTTAGCTAACATTTATAGGTCAGCTCCCCAGTTTCCAGATGTAAGATGTCAGATGTCCAGCAGGATGGTACGTTTATGCAGATAGATGCAAATGACCATAACACTGCAGATTAAAAGAATAAAATAACTATGTCCCGTGCAAAACTACTATTTATCTACCCTACATGTTCAAAACATGAATTTTCTTGCATTTGTGTCAATCTGCTGACTTTGTTTTGCTTGGTTTCACTATAACCACCATTTTTCTTACTCTGTAAGATGCCTTGTTGAGCAACGAGATGTGGATCTCAATGTGAGAGATAAATGGGACAGCACCCCTTTGTAAGTACACGTTTTGGCAGATGATCTGAACAACACACCTTTACTACAAACACTTAAAGCATAAAGACTTTGTCCATCAGGTACTATGCCTGTCTTTGTGGTCATGAGGAGCTGGTCCAGTACTTGTTGGCTAGTGGTAAGGCTGAAATTTTGTTGGGTTGAATGTATTCAAAATAAAAAGGGGGAAACACATAAGAGAATTGGGCATGATTATGTTTTTCTTATGTTGTTTCTTTTTTTGCATTGTCTATCTTTCAGGTGCCAAGTGTGAAGCCAACACGTTTGACGGGGAAAGATGTGTGTACGGCTCTCTGAGTGACTCCATTCGACGCCTGCTCAAAGATTATAAGTGTGTCAGTGTCCGTGCAATGCAGAGAAATGATTTTAACTACTTTCTGCACATGTAAGTTCCTCAGCTGTTTCAGTTTTTTGCCTTTATTGTAAAAAGGGAAAGCACATTGATAAAGTTTTACTGTTATGAAGGGAACAAAGCTGTCTGTTTATGTAAAAAGCATTTCTGCATTCTTCTTTTAGGTTACTTGAGCAGGGTCAGCTCAGTGATGTTAAGTTCCTGGTACATGGACAAATGTTTCCAGCCCACCGGTGCATTCTCAGTGCACGCTCAGAGTACTTCACTGAAATGTTTGAGACTAAATGGAAAGGAAAGAACCTTATTACTCTCAAGCACCCTTTGGTAAATAAATGTTTACTGGCTTATTATTTCTAGACACTCTGTCACTTTTTATTGTCCAGAAGAATACTGGTTGTGTCGGTACAAATAAATGCTGTGTTGATTTCAGATTAATCCTGCAGCCTTTGGAGCCATCCTGCAGTATTTTTACACAGGTGAGGGTTTATCTGAGCTACAGAAATTCAGGCTTTTAAGCTGTTAGTGGTAGAGTTTGCTTCTTAAACACAGGTTGTTTTTTTTTGCACCATTTAAATATTCATTGGCACAGTGTTCTTCTAAATCAATAACCTAGTTTTGCTGTTTTTAAGAGGATTTATGTAATCTTAGTGATACAGGAATGGTGCAGGAAGCAAACACTGCTGCTCCAGTTCTCTCCTTAGCTAAATAACCAGCAGCTGCTGTTGGTTGCATCTAAAGGATTTTAGGCACATGGTTTGTGTCTGTTCGAGCTGCCACGCAAAAACATTTGTTCTGTGAATCCTCAGATTAATTTTGATATTTTATCATCAAAATAGCAAATATTTTGGTCTATGTAAACACGCTTAAGACTTTGAGCAACTAAAATAATCTGAATTATTAAAGAAAAAAAACATTAATCTAAGAATTTGGTGGCAAGTGTGGGGTACAAACAGATTTCATAAATGCACCTTTTAATGTGGAATTTCTATTGAGATGAGGTTCACTAAGGCAATACTGTAAAGAGAGCTGCTGATGCTTTCCCAGTCTTTGTGGTGTTTGTGAAAATACAATTTAAAAACAAAAGGAAATGTGTGAATGTACATCTCCTTTTACTTTTAAACATGTGACAGGAAGGATGGATATTGATATAAGTCTTGTGGAGGACAGCAGACGACTTGCTAAGCAGTGCAAAATGGCCGATCTTATAGAAGAGCTGGAAAATAAATGCAAGCAGGTGTATGAATTTGGTGAGCCAGAACTGTTCTACATTTACATTGACACACTACACATCCTTTGCATCCTTTTTGTACTTGCTTTTTTTCAAAATAAAAGCCCAAAGGTCTTTTTCTGGAGGTTGGGTTGACCTCTTGAGCCTGAGTCTCTTTGTACTTTTATTCTGAAGTGTCCAACAAGCCGGGAATCTGTGTGAAAGTTCTCAGCCTGGAGCCTCAGACCTGTCAGCTGCAGGAGGAGATGGCTCAGTTAGCAGACTGTGCACTACCCATCGAACTCAGAGTAAGGTCGTGATAGCAGTGATGTATATGATATCAATACTCAGTAGCTGCTTTTGTTATAACCTTTGATTCCCTTTAGGTTGGATTTGGTGAACTCCCCTTTAACAGAGTCGATCGTTTCCCCACTTACCCAGACATCTGCTTCCGGGTAGATGGCTTTGATTTCTTGTGTCATAAGGTACAAAGCTCACACATCGTCCCTCAGACTGCCACAATCTGTCTCAATCCAGACATGTGATGGCATATTGTGTGTGTGTGTCTGTCCAGGTATTTTTCTGTGGACGTAGTGATTATTTTAAAGCATTACTGGAGGACCACTTCAGTGAGGGCGAGCAGCTGCAGTCCCAGCCCAGCACCCCCGTGATAACTCTACACAACATCTCCCATGAAATCTTCATCCACATCATGTATTACATCTACACTGATGACACAGAGGTTTGTGCACTGGTGTTTGTGGTAAATTACACTTAAAACCTCATATTTAGCCTCAGCCGATCAGAACACAACACTTTTTTTTTTGCCTTTTTCCATCATTGTTTTGACTTTCCAGCCAGCACTTTTAATAATTGAGTTCATTTTTAGACTTTTATGAGAGTGAATAATAGGTTTAAGATGGAATATGGTGACCATTACGGCCCATTTAGCAGCCAAAGAGTCTCTTTGGCTGCAATACAAAATCACGCTACAAGAAATTGAGTGAGTATTACCCTCCTAACATAAATTGGTGGTGTGATTGAACCAGTTTTCACTGAAAATGGGTAAAAAAAAAGTAACCTTTTTAAACATAAGGTCTTTATTTGGTCCTTCAAAAAAATGTAAAATAAATAAATAAATGAATGAATTAATAAATAATAAATTATAAAGTTAGTCTTTATAAAAGTTAAATAAATACATTACAATTTATTACCATGTGATATGCCAAATTTATTATAGTGTAATTTCCTGTTTCCTGGTATTTATGAAGGGGCAGAAGACAAGAATTCAAATGTGTTCAACAGGATTTTGAGCAAAGTTTTTACTATAATTGATGCCAAATGTCTCAGAAACGGTATGCATCATTTATGTCACGTTAGGATCTAAAGGATTAAGAGGATCTCCAACTTAGAAGTAGATTAATATGGAACAAATGTCATGAGCTGTCAATATGTTTACATCTCAAACACACCAGTGTGCTGAATACTTAGCCAAACTTGGAAACATGCCACCAAAAAAAGCAAATCATCACAAGCTGATTGGGTTTATTAGTCATCCTGAATGAAAACTTCCTTTATATCAGAGTTAATGTTTCCTAAATGCTCATCATTATGTTTTAATGCTCGATGGACTCTTTTTTTCTTCATATCCAGCTGACGATGGAGAACGTGTTCGACGTGCTGTGCGTGGCTGACATGTATCTGTTGCCGGGACTGAAGCGACTCTGTGGGAAGACCCTTGCAAAGGCTATTTGTGAGGACAACGTCCTGCACATGTGGAAGACGGCCAAGCTTTTCCGGCTCTCACGGCTGGAAGATCAGTGCACAGAGTTCATGGCCAAGATCATTGAGCGGGTTGGTTTTCATGTCTTTGTGTTGAAAGCTGTGTGAGCTGGTAGCGAGGGCTTCCTTACCATACATGTAGGTATTCACATTGGTGTTCTGGGTTCAGTTGGTACCTTGAGATGTTACAGGAACAAAATAGCTTTGCATTGCTGTAAATGCAGTAACTTCTTCAATGGATTCAACCTTTACATTTGTAGGTTATAAACATGAAGCTCAAGCTATCAGGTGATTAGCATAGCTTACCCTAACAGAAAGGGTCAGGATAGTAATAAATACATCATCTGTTAATTAGCCAACTTCACAAACTCTAGATGCAGAGCGTTTGAATCCATACAAATGATCATGGTTCATATTTAATTTACACATGTTTGAGTTTGCAGGATCCTCAAAAATGTCTTTATAAAACCCTTTGTTGCTTTGTCGTCAGTCAGTGGCCTAGTTTGAGCAATATCTGCTGTTTGTTTCTCATATCGTGCATCTTTCAACACGTTCACAGAGCGTGACAAAACTGTAGAAATATGTCAAAGTGAAACCAGACAGTTGTTATAATGCACTTGTACATATTGTAGTTTTAACTACAGTAGTGGCTAGTTAAAAAATGGAAAGATAAAACTTTACATATATGTGTGTGTGTGTGTGTATATATCTTTTTTTTACATTAGTCACAAAAGTCACATTAGTTTAAATGGATGCTTATGTTCCAGACTCTATCTTGCCATCGGCCATTTCTTTCTTTGACTTGAAGAGATTTATGCTTGTCATCTGCTATAAACCTCTAAGCCTTTTTAAATGTAACTATTTCCTTATATTTTTATTTCTTATCATTGGGATAATACACTTAGTGCAAGTCAGGGTCATGGGGGGGAGGGGGGCTGGAGTCTGTACCAGCAATTTGCATGCAAGTGGCAGGGTATACCCTAAACAGGTCCCCAGTCCATCACAGGCCCAACACAGAGAGACAAACAACCACTCTCACTTTCACGCGTAGGGAGAATTTAGAGTGACCAATGAACCTAGCATGTGTTTGTATGGTGGGAGGAAGCCGGAGTACTTAAAGAGAACACACACACACACAGGGAAAACATGCAAACACCACACAGATAAGCCACTGTTCAAACCTCCCACAGAATTTTATTGTATGGCACCACAAATAAATCTAAGCAATCCCAGCAGCTGTAGTTCAGGAATTCCTGTTCTTAGAGTGAAATTACAGAAAGATGCAACAACTACTCCCTCCTGACTCACAGCAAGATAAAGAGGAGAATATATTCTAAATGTAACACTTAAATTGGTAATTGTTCATTTCTCTGCAGACAGGGGGCTGAAAAATAGGCAGACTTTGGTGAATGAATGAAATGTAATGGTTGTCAACTTCCACAGTGGTATGATCTTATTTTAGCTGCTGTTTTTCTAGTTTAGGTTAGTTGTATATTGTAGCAGTTGGTTTTTAAAGCTACAAGCTCTATAGCTTTGCAGTAATGCTGATGTTCTGGTCAGTCATGTTCTGTTTCATACCCATCTGTCACAGCTGGTGGAGCAGACCGAGTTTGCCGAGATGATTAAAGAGGACGCCGCTTCCCTGGAGGAGAGACACGAGACGGATTCCGTCCCGCTTGTGGACGACATCCGCTACCACATCGCCAGCAACGTGCAGACATACAGCGCGATCGAGGAGGCCAATCAGAAACTGGAGGCTTTGGAAGAGCTGCTCTCCAGCATTAATATTGACTGTTAATGGGTCTGCTGGTTTACAGCTGCAGCTTGTGTGGAGATGTGAAGATGGACAGTAGGGGGAGCCGTCGCGAGGTAAAACAATAGGTGAAAAGATCAAACTTGTATGCATCTAATGTTTATTTTATTTGCAATGTGTAGCACAAAATGTACTATATTTGAGGGGAGCTTGTACTGATGATACTTTGGGTGTATTCGGAGCTCTTGAGAGACGAGCATACTCAATGTGAGGAAACGTTTTCAGTAAGAATGTTAAATTCTTTAAGATGGGTCATGAAAAATCACGTTTTCCTTTATTTACTGCAGATTATATTTGCATTGCACATGCATGGATTTATTTTAAACATTAATTGTAGCTACTAGATTTAATATGTAGCAGATTTTCCTTCTTTTAAAATGCAGTTCTTCCCCAACTACGAGCAAATATGTGGAACTTGACCCCTTTTTATTTTTTATAAAGCAAACTAAGTCAATGCCATAATCTAACACAGATTTAAAGACCACATACAAAATTAGGTTTATGTGTCATTTATTAAAAATATTGTTTCCTTCAAACATCTGATCTTGATGCTTCATACGACATATTTATTTCATATTTGGGTTTGTGCAACTATGGCTCACCTCATTGTAAGAGTGACGTTCCTCCTGTGGGAATTAAAAACTGAACATCTTCCAATGTGTGCACTTTGTTTCAACTTTAAATAAAAACAAATTAAACTGAATGGGAATCACTGATACTTGTTTGAGCAGTGCCTCTAGCTTCATGAATGAATCATCGGAAAGCAACAGGATGTCTTCACAACACTTTTGAGTTAAACTTTTCATCCACAGCTTTCAGCTGGTCAAAATGATTTTTTTCCTCATGACATTGCCATTAGCTGCAGCAGCAGGGAAGCACTTCACAGATTCTACAATAGATATAATAATAACAAAATAATCAAGGTCTTGCATTTCTGTGCATAATGCCTTTTAAACATTTAGCTGAAAAAGTAGCAAAGATTGTTACATGTTAAGACAGTGTGTTAAAATTGAATTTCCTTTCAGCTTTGGTTGTTTCACAGCATCTCTGCATGGGTCATTATCACAGGAAATAAAGCAGAAATGTATTTTTCAATATGGAAAAAGTATACATTTACATGTTGAAAGTACCCTGTGGTGGAAAAAGAAACCAATCATTGGAACAGGCAAGCAATATAATCCCTCCAGCGTGTCCTGGGTCTTCCCTGGGGTTTTCAGGGATGTGCCTGGAACTTCTCACCAGGGAGGCATCCAGGAGGCATCCTAACAGATGCCCGAGCCACCTCATCTGGCTCCTCTCGATGTGGAGGAGCAGTGACTCTATTCTGAGCCCCTCAGGTGTGAGGAAGCTTCTCACCCTATCGCTAGGGAAGAGCCCGGCCACTCATTTAAGCCATCTGTATTCAGATCTCATTCTTTCGATCAGTACGTACAGCTCGTGACTATAGGTGAACATGGATCGACCGGTAAATCAAGAGCTTTGCCTTCTGGCTCAGCTCCTTCTTCCCAGAGGCCGCACTGATCCACCTTTCAAACTCACACTCCTTTCTTCCCTCACTCGTGAAAAAGACCTTGAAATACTTAAACTCTCTCACTTGGACTAGACTCACAGACTGTATAAGGACTAGACTCAAGATAAGAGTCCTCAAAATATTTCCTACAACACGTCCTCTGATGGACTAGAGTCATGTGTGCCAACAAACAACTTTAATGTTACAATGAATAACTTTTTTGCTCATACAATAAATGAATATAACCAAATGTGGCTTGCCACTTGAATTAATTAAAAGGAAAAAAAATAAAAATCCGTGTTAATATGATGGATAAACATCAAAACCCCACAAATATTTGAACATTGGCATACTCCCACTGGCAATTAGCCACAAAGTCTTTGACTTTAGGTAAAAAGCCTTCAATTTGTGCTTGTCATTATATTTAACATTCACTCATTCATAATATATATTATAATATATAATTATTATGATATTTTTTCTTAAATTAGCAGCATGAATGTGTTTTTTTTTTACTGGAGAAACTAGTTTCAGAAAGCGTCTAAAGGTGACGCTGTTTCTCATTTTAGCGTCAAGCTGTGGCTGGACTTTCTTTCACCAGAGTCGTTTCTTAAACCTTTTCATGAGTTAAAAACAAACAATTCTCAGTCCAGGCCCTGAACTCATGGGAACACTTTGTGAATGGAGCTATTTGGTCGTGTTCATGCATCACAAGTTCAGAACAGTCTAAAGCAATAAATTACAAAAAAAGAGAGCACAGCACGTCAGCTGCAACTTAGACAGGTACACATCATTCAGTGTAATTCCTCTGTGTTTATAATTGATACCCATGTGAGATCAATCACTGTCATTGACAAAAAGTGGAAAGAAAAATCTCTTGTCACTTCAAGCTTTGAAGCTTAAACTCAAATCTCAGTAGTGAGAGCTGCTGTTGTGACACATTTCTGTGTAGTTAAACACTGGGACCATCCTTTAAAAAACAAAATGATTGGCTTCCTTCCCAGCCTGCCAAAGTTGTACAAGCTGAAAAAGACATAAACAACCTTTTTAGTTATTACCCAAGTAAGACTCCTTTACAAATGTTTTATGAGTGTTGCCAGGCAACTTGATGTGGTCTAAGTGTTGGGTTTAGTATAACTTATTCAGACAAATCAATATAATAGTTCTGTTTCTTTCCCTGGAGATTGTGTTGCGCTTCACATTTAACATCTTTAGAACTGTCAGTGCATAAAAAGGGAGCGGTCTGGATCTTGTGAATTTAGAAACAATTGAAAACATCACAAACAAAGTTTTCACACATGCACTGCAGCCCTGGGTCTCTTGGGCATTTGTGAAAACCCAAATATTTCCTATGATTTTTCTTAGATTTTCCAGCGTGTTCTTGAAGTGAGACAAGGTGTGAACATAGCAGTTAATTTTCCAGAGTGTTTTATTGCTTGTTTACATAAATTGCTGCTTGATAATTTCAACTGTGTAAAAAACATCACTAAGGAAACTTACTACTACTAGTCTCAACATGCTTTTAAACCATTTCCACACAGAACCTGCATAATACGCTGCATCATCTGAGCGGTTCCCTCATTTCCTAGAACACATCTCTGCATGGGAAAAAAATGTCCTGTTGTGAAGCTTTGTGTTAACAACAACTGCAGGAAAAAGCCCAAGCTGAACAGTTTACTGCACAGTTTCACGCATGTGTTTATTCTTGCTTTTAGGGTTTTTTTTCGTTTAGTTTTGTTTTCGGTATATCTAAAATGTCTGCACCTTAAGATTTGCACACCAAATTATTTTGTTCAAAGGTTGCTGTACTACCCGCGACCCCGCTCTGGGAACAAGCGGTAGTAAATGGATGGATGGGTTGCTGTACTATCAAAGTGGAGGGTTGGTGAAATGATCCTTCAATTTACCTGGTTGCATGTCAATACCATGAATCACCCCGAATGCACTTATTTATAAGAAGCTTTGCATTTAGGTCAAATTAAACCCTATACATCAGGGGTGCCCAAACTTTTTCCCTCCAAGGGCCAAACTGAAAATGAGTCAGTGAGCCACGGGCCAAACATTGCAGCTTTAAAGCGAGGGGAATCTTTCCTATCTAATAAAACTATATAAAAGTTGTTTATGCCCATACAACCCAATATGAATTGCTAGAGACTTAATGGACATAAGAGATATTATTATCATCTGTCATTAAGCTCTGAAATGCCTTTTCATCAAGATCTGTAGGTTTCTAAATATAAACATTTACTAGCGGGCCAAGAGCAACTGCTGGTGGGCCAATTTTGGCCCGCGGGCCCCACTTTGGGCACCTCTGCTATACATGATTCTAATGTACAACATTTCTATCAATGCAGTTTGCACAAAGCCTACATTACCACACTTAATACAAAGTTACCCCAGTCAGCACTTTGTTGACCACACTTATCCTCGCAAAAATGAGCTGTGACATCAACACATTTCACACAGTTAAGAAATATTGCAGCAGTTTTCAAAGCACAAATTTAAAAACACAAAGACAACAAATCCTTTTGACTTTGGAGGCATCAAGTTAAAATTTCTGGATATTGTGAGAAACATGCAATGACTCAGAATGAAACATTCTCATCTCTGGCTTCATTGGGGGTTCTTAAGCTTTTCCCACCAACACGTCATTACGTTAAATGATATTCTGCAATACTGTAGTCAGACCAATTACCCAGAGAGCCAGTAGCCCTCTTGTTATACTTGGTTTGTTTGTGTAAGTGCTAATTAGCAGATGCTAGCATTGCTAATATGCTTAACTGAGCTTCAGCTCAAAGCACAAATGTGCATTTGTACAGACTTTTAAAGCTGCTAGAATGTCTTTAGTCTTACTTTCCTTTGTGATTACATAATACTTATGCTTTCAGTTAACGTGGATCATCATTTCATTTATCCCTTTTCCAAAAAAGCCATGGTCACAAGTGAAGACCTGTTCTGGATTTAAAAGCATCGCACTGTTTCACCAAATAAACAAGTAATTTTTTTAATGTATGATTACCTTTACTGTTTGGATATGACACAACCAAGTACTTGTAAACTGTAATCCTAGTAATAACACTCTGTTATAGAGGAAATGGTCCATGCCCATGGGTTTAGTTTTGCTTTGTACCATTAATTACTCATATTTCTGTCATGTGCACTCAGGAGAAAGAAAAACGTGAGGAACGTGATTAAGGAATAAAATCTTATGGCTCTTGTGTTATGCAACTGTGTTACTCAGAGGCAGTTACATCTGCAACAAAATACAAGGACAAAAGTCTGACAGACAAAACAGAGAAAGAGGCCACGTTTGACTTATTATTATTTTACTTTAAAAAAAAACTTTACTCTAAAAGCTGTTATCTGCCACGTTTTTCTTACAACAAGATGATTAAAAGATAGCTAAGTTTAGTTTTGGGGCAGCTTCCCTTTAAAATATTTCAGATCAGTTTCATTTGTGTTACTTCCTCAGTGTTAGTTTAGCTTTTTTTCCCTCTGTACATGTGTTACTTGCTACGTAGACAACCTTTTCTAACATGCCGTGTTGTGTGATTCACACCACCTGGCCTGGTTTTACCAACATTCGGAATATGCTCCTATTTGTGCCTCACATATACGGACAGGAGCAGACGGAGAAGGCTGCAGGTGGTCAGACATGAAGCAGTTAATAAGTGCTGTATTGTAAATAAGTATTAAAGATGCTAATTTGTTCACTCTCTTATTTTAAGATGTTTTTGTTTTTGCTTTACCATTTTTCAAATTGGTAAGACAATAAAGTTTTAATGTTTCAAATGTGCTCTGAACAACACACTGGTCCCAGTTTACGAGACATTCTAGGTATTACACTGATGTTTGAACAGTATTTGTATGTTGTAGCTTGAGATAACCATTCAAAATACTTTAAACATGAACGTTTTGCAGCAAAGCCAAGCAGACATAACTCAAACAAGCAAACTTTCTTCCACAAAGATGAGCTAAACAATATGCAGAACTGAATGTAAGACAAATATGGAAAGACATGCAGGATGGAAACTAAGTTTTTATACAGATGGAAGGTAATAGTTAATGTAAAAGAGCTGAGTAATGATCAGAGGCTAAGAATAGCTGCAGTGCTAATGCAAGCAGCAAAACTATTAGGCAAGAAGAACAACAGCTTGCAAAATATCTGCTGCAGTGGATGAAAATAAATAACAAAAATTTCACAAGCGTGTTTAAATCATGCTGAAATGAAAATATCTGATGATCAAAGCTAAAGGTGGTCCAACAAAATGTGTCTTTTTTATTATTTAGTTTAAAAGTTATAGAATAATATGATAGAAAGTTACAGAGAATGGTCAAGGCTGCACAGAGGACAGTGGGACGTAGTCTTTCCACCACAACGGACATCTACGTCTCCAGATGCAGGAAG
>JBAMHV010000014.1:8070753-8111883 GCA_037177535.1 Pseudomugil gertrudae
CAGGTTTAGATTAAAGATATTGAGTTAATCCTTTGCAGCAATATTTAAAAATGATTAATATATTCACACACACATACACCTACCTTCCACTGGGCTCTAATGTTTAGACTGTGGGTTAAGAGGTTACAAGGAGCTACATGTAAAACACCACTGCTTGTTTTTATAACTGTTTGAACTTTTTGCAGATATTAAGATGCCATCTCAATCTGCATCAAGTCTTGTAAATCAACAAATCATCACATGTTTGAACAAACTTCATGGGTTGTCTTGAGAGTTCAGGATAAAGGGTTATGAGCTCTGATAATGGCTGTTGCCTTTTTTTTGTTAAGCTCTATGTTTGTTAAGATATAAATGTGGTTTTCTGTGGTCTACTAGAGGACTTCAAGTTATGAGAATTGATCTAATGAGGATAATCTTTGAATGTTTGCTGCATGTGTAAAGGAAAAACTGCAAGAAAAATCCTGACCTGAGTTGTTTGCCAAAGTTGATGAATGAAATTGGCAACTGACTGCTTTAAAAATAAGGAAACTGTCTTCTCTAAGAAGCTGCACTCTGAATAGTTCATATTGATTTGCTATTCAAGACTATAAATAGAAACTGCCTTCAAAATCTCATTTAATGGTCATTCATCAGGCTCATTTCTATAATAATCTGTGAATATAGAAACTTGATTATTCCACTGTAAAAGTAATTCTGATTCCTAACAACAACTGGAGCACCATTGCAGATATCTATTAATAAACAGAACTACTACAAGGTGCAGTCAAATCAAGTTACAACATGCAAGAATCGCCAATGGGATTTGTCTTTTGACATCACATGGCAGGAAAAGTACTACTGTACTAGTGTCTTTTCTTATTTAATACACCTACATGCACCAGGGTTTTTTCCATTTAAAGTCATGTAAAATATCTGCTGTGAAATTATTCTTCCACTCCTTATGTTGGGAACTAAACAACCCGATTAGCTGAAAAAGACACAAAAGAGCAGATGTCAAAGGAGTTCATCATGACGCTACTTTAAAAAAATAATCAGAGTAAAAAGTAGAGTACTAATTATAAAGAGAAAATATTCAGAATTACACGTTAAGATAATAAAAGGTGGCAGTTAATTGATTAATTATACGCATATTTAACGGTTTCCGAACAGGATAAATACTTACGTAACTAAACATATAAATATAGTCACGTGAGCGTCATAATGACACAAGGAGCGGACGTGAGGGTGCCTGTCCCTTTAAGAAGCTGAAAAAGATGCTGGTAGTTTTCCACTCAAACTCATGTAAGCTCATTACAAACAATGCGCTGTTAAACTAAACAGATTAAACTTTTTAATTCAAAGACAATCATTATTAGTAACAATACAAGGAACAGCAAGCTGCTAAATAAAAGTAATTCAGGTAATTCATCTTCTTTGACACACGAACTGAATAAACTATTTGATGTTTAAGACCAAACTTGTGATAGTAGGTTAAAAAAAGGACACATTTATTCTGTTTTAACAACGTTCATAAATAAATGTCATTGTATTAAATGTAATATATATAGAAACACGTGTTATCTCATTCCTGGATGTTTTCATTTCCACGGTGCTTTAACATAAACAGCCTAACATAACTGAGGTAAATGTTTAAACTGGAATAAGATAAAAACGAAAGAAAGAAAAAGTGGCGTTGTGACCTTTGAACCCGGTTTCCCGTATTTATATCTGATAAATCGATCTTCCTCGTGTCTGTTTGATCACTTTGGAGCGCGTTCAGCTACGTCCGGGCTTCTCACAATTCTTGGAAGAAGTATATAAATGTTTAAAGTCTCAACAGGTCTATCTATACATCCCCGTAAGCCAGGACTGGCTAAATGAATGGATTAATGTTTGTTTTGTTCCTTAGTGGATGGGAGATGAAGTAGGTCTGATGACGTAATAGGCTACATTTATTAGTTTATATCTCACATTATGCTTAACCTACTTCAGTCTGATTTGTCCATTGTACCCAGTTTATGACCAACCATAACCCCAATCCACTCTCCCAGCAGATAAAGCTCTAAAGGGCTGCTGGACTGTTATTTTATTATTTTATTTTGCATCCCAAGTGCTTAATATAAAATTCACAATCATGTTGGTGTCTAAGTGACTTTCCCCAGACATTACCTAATGAACCCATAGAAAAGATTGATTATGATTCTCCTAACTAAGACTTAAATTAGGTTATAAAAGAACTATATTTAAAAACAAGCAAGCAAAACAAGAATATCTAGCATCGATATCCTTTGATTTGATTTGTTCCCTTAACACCTTATGTTCAAATGCCTGACAGACATTCGATATAAATTTGTAACTGAGATCTCTAACTTTATCTGTAATCTCTGACTTAAACAATAGAAGGCAAAACAAAGCCAAAGTTTACTGATAACTCAGAGTAAAATGTCTCAGTGTAGCTGAACAGTACATCCAATGAATCCACAAATCTAAGAGGTGTTAAAGATGTTTGCTGTTTGACTGACAGCTTGTTATCAGCTGTCATTTCTCCTTGTCCGTCCTGCAAAGGCATCTCTCTGTAGTTAATTGACAGTTGCATTCCAGCAGCATCTGAGAGGAGTGACTGGAAAGCAGAGAAGATCCAATACCGTATTAGGGGTTTGTTAGAAGCACATACTGAGCTTGTTTACATTTCCTAGATAATGAAACGTGTTACCGCATGCATTAGAAAACATCTCTGTAAGCAGCTCTTGCATGCAGTTGAATGAAAATCATTTTTTTTAACAGTGTTTGAATATTTACAGTAAGCATCATTGTAGGGGATCATAAATCAAGATCCACCCCCAGTACAGACGCAGCTCAGTTTTCTTCCTCCTCTGAAATGTCCTCCGTGCCTCCAGCATGAATAAGAAGTGTGTGTGTGCGCTTGTTGCTTGTGTGACACTCACCCACCCCTCCACCTCTTGGCTGTGTGTATGTTAGTGGGCAGGCTGTAGTGAGAAGTGGAAATTTACAGTTTCCAGCGCTGGTACCTGAGTTGTCTGTCACAGCGGAGCTACATCCAATCTCCACTTTGGATTTAATTGTCTTTAGCCAAGAGGCGGGCCCTGCTGTCAGCTCCACTTCTTCTGACCTGTGTCGGCATAAAGGCAGTCAGTACAGAGGAATGGTGACAGCTGAGAGAGAAGGACACTATACATAGTCGCAGCCATGAAGGAAATGTAAGTTTTCTGAACTGCTGTAAGAACTGATTTTTCATGTGTTCAGTCAGAATAGTCTCTGAAATGGTTTAGAAAGTAGTAAAAACAGTGCTATTTATATTGTGCTTTAATATTTTTTGTTAATTAAAAGCTTGAGAGTAATAACAGCCAACAGACTTTATTATTGTTCTTATTAATTCATATTGTGAGGACAAAGAAAGAAGCAGGGATATATAATAATGGCTGAAAACATGAAGCAAGTCTTATGTTTTGTTTTCACACAGTGAAGGAATTTCTTCTGAAGTATATCTGTGTTGAATCACATGGTCAGCTTCCGCTAATTCTTATCTGGCAGCTTCCTAAAGCCAAACAAGGCAGGTGAAGGCTCATACGGTGAGCTGATGAGAGTAAAAGGTTAGAAAGGGATATAGATGGAGGGAAACAGGATGAGAAACAGAGTGAGCGGGAACTGATCCAGTTACGTAAGCAGGTTTGAGAATGGAAAGCAGTTTAAATTGACTTGTCAGGCACAACACGAAGGGAGAAATCCCTGAAAATGATGAGACGCAGTGTGGACGGGGCATCAGTTTAGTCAGGAGACACATAGTTCCCAGCATGTCAAGGTGTCTATTCCTGAGTGGGAAATTCTTTATTATGACTATAGAGGTTAATACTTTGAGTCTTTAACTCAAATAATTTAAATAAATAAATAAAAAGTGTTCAAAGTGTTTTTTTCAAGCTGCTGTTGTATTTCATTTTAATGACTGAAAGAGCTAAAGAGATGTATATGGTGTTGCTTTTCCAACTCCTTCCCTATTTAAACAAACTTAAAACAACAGGAAGTCTTTCTCAGCCATTTTGCAAGTAACCCTCCACATTATACTTTTCTTTTGTCCCTCCTTTGTTCTTTAACTCATGCCCACTGAGAACTTCCGTTATTTTCAGTCTTGGCATGTCTTACACGGTTATTCCTGTCGCATTAAGGTCTCCTCTTTGACTCCTGAGTAGAAACAGGATAACCTGGTCTGTAATAACAAATCCTGTCTTTCTTGGAAAGGTTGTTTACAGTGTAAACACTGGAGTTAAGCTGTTGTAGCTTCCTGAGAAGAACCTCCACTTTGGGACTGTAGTACATATATCTTCTTTTTGCTAAAAAAAAGGTTAGAACCAGCCTGAATCACTGATGATGTCGGGGGGGAAAATGACAGAAAACTTTAGCTTAGATTTAGGTGTGTATCTTTCTAAAGCTCTTCCTTTACTTTCACTGATAATGAGACCTCACCGCCCAGTAGGTTTGCTTTAAGATGCTGCTGGGATAAAACTGAGCATAGATTTGAACATTCACAACTTTTATTTGGATTCTGTCTTAGAAAACATGCTTAATGTTTTCTTCTTACAACAAATGAACATATTTGTATTATTTGACTACACTCCCTAACTCACTTCTGTCTTTAGTTTGAATGCAAATAAGCTCCCTAAAGATTTCTTCCATCTGAATGACCTCTGTACATCAGTTGCTCAGATTAGCAAGATTACCAGCATTGTACTGTGTATCAGGTGCTCAAGCAGCAAGCTGAAACGCAGTCAGGACACAGAATTATCTCACTAATGCTCCTCTGTGTCTGCGTTATCCCTCTCACCTCCGTCTGTCTCTCAGCATTACACGTTCATTTCCTTTTCGTTGTTGTTGTCAACAGCATGGCACAAAAAGAGAAGCTCCAATGCCTGAAGGACTTCCATAAGGACACCCTGAAACCCTCACCAGGGAAGAGCCCCGGCACCCGACCTGAAGACGAAGCTGAAGGAAAGGCTCCTCAGAGGGAGAAGTGGGCCAGTAAGCTCGACTTTGTCCTGTCCGTGGCCGGTGGCTTTGTTGGATTAGGAAACGTGTGGCGCTTCCCTTACCTTTGTTATAAAAATGGTGGAGGTAAGCTGGAGGAACGCATCCCTATGCCAAATACAAGATAAGAGATCAAACAAAATGACATCTTGCACTGACATTTTTTTTATGTCCATCCCCTAGGTGCGTTTCTCATCCCTTACTTCATCTTCTTGTTTGGGGGTGGTCTACCTGTGTTCTTCCTAGAGGTCGCACTGGGACAGTACACCTCTGAAGGAGGGATCACCTGCTGGGCCAAACTCTGTCCCATTTTCACTGGTTAGTTGAAACACTTAAGCACTTTCCCACTCATGCAGAGATAAACACCAGCTCTACATCATGGCCCAAATCGCCTCTGACACCGCCACTCCATATTTAACGCTGGGTAAAAGCCTTATTTGTTAGAACCAGAGATTTGCCCCGATTTTCCTGTTTCAGTCCGACATTCGTCTTTCTGCTCTGAAGAAGAATGCCCTCCTTCGCCTCCCTAGTTACATTAGTCTGATTAAGGGTCAAAAAGAGCAAATAACAGTGGGACTGAGAAACTGCTGCAGACGATCTTGTCCACAATGTAGGCCCACAAATGCTTACACAGCCAAACATGTGTGTAGATAGAGATAAATGATGACAAACACTGCATGCAAAAAGCTTCAAAACAAACAGATGCTCTTAATGTTTCATTATAGTGAGTATAATGCCATGGAGTCAGATTGGGGGGTATGAAGTTACTTCTCTTTTTTATGCCATTTACATCTACTTGTTTTAATTAACTCATGGGAGATTATAGGTACTTTATGTCCTTGGTGACAGTGTCATCACAGTCAGTGAACACTCTTGGGCCTCTCGCCACCTTCACATACTTCTATTTACCTTTGAGTGACAACTGTAGACAAGCACCGCACCCTCAGCAGCTGCCATGACACCCTTACTCATGTTCACACTGGGGAAGTCACATGAAAAAGAGAGGAAATTTTGTCACATCCCATCTCAGGCAACTCAGAGAGTGCCGAGGCTCTCGCTTGTCCATCTGCGGTGAATCCGCCACTTTCCGAATCTGCACGAATACACACACACACAAACACACACCTGTTACAGCACTGACGTCTCGGTCATTTTGCGAGTGGAATGTGGGAATGAGGAGGTGGGGGTGACAGAGATGATGAGTTTAAAAATACTCTGGAGTGGTGGAAGAGTACCAGGGATTTCTGTGGCAAAGTCATCTAAAAATAACGTGAATGCACCAAGGACATTGTAACTGTTGAAAGTCCAGTCAAGCTGGGGATGCCCCCCCCCTCCCTTCCTCCTCGTCTGAGTCAGTTGTTTTAGCCTACTTTTTAAGCTTAGATAAAACTCACACCTGATTACTCAATATCATGTGAGGTGTTTTTAGGTGTGGTCTGTGTGAAATGCACTTGGAGTTTTAGTCAGAGAGCTGGTTATCTAAGCACGCGCAACCATTTTATATGAGCAGAGAGTAAAATACGTAACTGTGTGATAGTGCCTGTAGTGACGAGTCTCAACATTGCAGCACATAGGTTTAATATCCTGTTTTTAATAATCATTGCTGCACTCCTCAGAGATGTTTTAGGCCACAGACTTTTGCAATAAATCACTGAGACAGAATGGAAACACACTGCATGTTTGTTGTGAAACATCTGTTTAAATTCTGCAGGTTAAAGCTAATTTCTCACTTCAAAGGTGCTGTGATTGAACAGATGTTTAATTTTTTTCCCTGCAGGTATCGGCTATGCCTCTATTGTGATCGTATCGCTGCTGAACATTTACTACATCGTGATCCTGGCCTGGGGACTCTACTACCTCTTTCAGTGCTTTCAGCCTGAGCTCCCATGGGCAAAATGCAACCAGCCCTGGAACACTGAGCACTGTATAGAGGACACGGTCCGCAAGAACAAGACCCTCTGGCTGGCAGCCAATGCTACTAACTTTACCTCCCCTGTCACAGAGTTCTGGGAGTGAGTATTCACTGACAGCGTGCCTGTGCACACACACATGCATACACTAAAGTAACACAGCCTCTTTATCTCACCTGTGTAAATGTGTTCGGCCAGGCATCATTACTGCACATAACATTTAATTACCTGCTTTCTGACATGTCTATTTGATCTCAGTTTACTTGTGGATGTGACTCAAAGTTGATACTTTTGTGTTTTTGAAAAGTGAAAGATGATCATTTGTGCTTGACGTGTCACGTAGGGTTAAAATGTTGTACGGTGTTTCCTCTGCAGACGGAACGTCCTGAGTATCTCCACTGGAATTGAAGACATTGGGCCTCTCAAGTGGGACTTAGCTGTGTGTCTCCTGGCAGTTTGGGTTATCTGCTTCTTCTGCATCTGGAAAGGAGTCAAATCCACTGGGAAAGTGAGTGCTGAGCCGTAGATACATCCTGTACTTAATGTGTTGCCTGGATGCTGTTTGGCTTCTGCTTTATATGCCGCCCAGTGAGAAAACACTTTTGCACAGAGAAAACAAGGTTAATGTTGTTAATTTACAGACACAGGCCTCCACATTGTCCTCAGAGTTACTCCTTGGCCAGTGACACACTGTTGACTGTTAACACATGGGTTGCTCCTTTACCACGCCTTTGTTAGTGGGGCAGAAACTGGGTCACTGTCAACAGGAGCAGCTCTGTGAGGAAAATGATTAACCCTGTTAGGATCTTTTAAAGGTTTATTTCCTCTAATGGAAGGTTAATTTCTGCCACATTAGCACCTTAAATGATGTAATGTTTAACCAGAAAGCAGTTCAGGAAATGAACAGCATGAACAGTGTAAGTGCTTCACATTCCATCAGCACACACACACACACACACACACACATGCAAAAAAGGCCCCTTTTGTGTAGCATGAATGGCCTTTGATAAGAGACAACATAAACATTCAGTTATCAGAGAAAAGTTTTGTGAAAAAAAATGAGAAATGAGACCATAAATATAAAAAATGAAGCATGTAGCCTGCTAATAAAACTCCAATGTTTGGCTAATAGCTTCTTTGTCTTGTCCAGGTGGTGTACATAACCGCTACTTTCCCATTTGTAATGCTAATAATACTACTGGTGCGTGGTGTCACCCTGCCTGGAGCTGCTGAAGGGATCAAGTTTTATCTTTACCCTAACCTGACCCGACTCCAGGATCCAGAGGTACGATCAAAGCAGCTGGGTTCCTCGCCATTTCACACTCATTTCTGTATTATTATTTGTTTTTTAATTACATTTTTGGTGAAATTTAGGTAGAAATAAATCTGATGTGATTGTTAATGTAAGAGTCAGTCTGCAGAGGCTTTTAAATGATCTTTTTTAATTGATCTGATTAATGAGACCCACAGTGTTTGAAAAGTTACTTGAATCATCACAGAATCATTCTGGCGAGATGCTGTAATTGTAAGTTTTTATTCAACTAAACACCATATAACAATAACCCTATTGTTAATGACTATTTGCAGTGAACTGCAGGCAGAAGCCTGTGGCTTTCAGCAGTGTTATAATGGCTGAGTTCAGTATCAGGCAGGAAGCAGCCAGATAAAAAACTTAGGAGCTATAATTAAACTCACAGACAAGAAACTCAAAGTGCTGCAAGAGCAAAATCCCTCAAACAAACATGAATCCAAGAGCAACAACGAAGTAGCAGCAGAAGGAACAGAACAAGTAACAAAAGACCGGAACATGACGGATCGGGCAAATTACACAACAAACAAAATGAAGTTTAATTACTAGAAGATGCAATCAACAAGTTAAACAGAGGAGCTGCAGTAAAAAGGAAAGCGATCATGAGAGGCAAAATGAACAATAGAAACGGAGGAAGTTAAGGGAACTGAGGTGCTAAATGACAGAATGAAGAACTAAATGAAAACCAAACCATATCAGCTGAATCACATACCCGGTCCTGTACACATGTACGTTGCTCCACAGATAATTATTTCCCACTTAGAACAGCTGCAGTTTAGTCTGCGTGGAGGTTTTCTTTATAAAGAGGTTTTGTGATAAACTTAAACATGGCATCCACTCAGTTTCAGCTCATCACCTTGATCACGTCTGTCTCACCAGGTTTGGATTGATGCTGGCACTCAGATTTTCTTCTCCTATGCCATCTGCCTGGGCGCCATGACTTCACTGGGGAGCTACAACAAGTACAAGTACAACTGCTACAGGTGAGCTGCGTTTCTGCTGGGAGGAGTGGGACTGTAGTAGTGACAGCAACCCGTGTCAGAGACGGTTGCGTGAAAAGAAAATGGGAACGTTAGTTCCACCTGTGTTCATTAACAACAACTCCATGACATATGTGTGACATAGGGACTGTTTGCTGCTGGGAGGCCTCAACAGCGGTACCAGTTTTGTGTCTGGCTTCGCAATATTTTCCGTCCTGGGCTTCATGGCACAAGAACAAGGGGTGGACATTGCCGATGTGGCAGAGTCAGGTACGAGGGTCCAAGGTGATGGCAGCAGTGATGGTGGGTGCTGCTGCCAAAAAAACTAAACAGAGAGGCGATTGGAAACAAAATTTTTGTAGAGAATTAAAGGGAGATGAAGTGTTTTCTCTCAGTATCGGACACAATGACGCTGAAAAGTAGAGGTATCGGCAATTGCACACTCCTTGAATTAAGGCCTGAAACAAACTGAATTGTTTCCTAAGGGGGAAACATTTTCTCCATTTCCTGACATCAGAGCATTGGTCAAATGATGTGAGTTTAACTACACGAGGAGTTTAACTGCAATGCTCCTGCGTTGGCTCTTCATCATCTCTACCAGGTGCCCCACATTCAGCATGCTCAGGCCATTTAGTGGCTCCATAGCTCTCTGATGAACGTCATAACACTGGCCCGGCTCTGTTTGTAAACGTGAATCTGCATCCTGAGGAGATATTTCTGACCCAGCAGCAATGCATGGAAAACCCAGTTCAGCCGTTGTGGATTTCACGAGGTGGACGCCCATGAATTTATTGCTGTCTTCCTTAATTTTCTATGTGGACTATAAAGGATATGCCACTTTGTTATTTCTTCACATATGCTCGATCTGTTAACCTATACTCCATCACATTTGCAAGTACAGAACCAAATTGAGTAAATGACAAGGTGCTTTTCTCCTTTACGAGAAAAGACCTGCTTTCTTTGCTTGACTGTTGAGTTGAGGTTCAGATGCTGACTCTGTCTGATGCTCCTCCTGCATCCTGTTGCAGTGGTCCTCTTTGTGTAGCTTATGCTAAATGTAATGTAGGCTTATTGTCACTTCTCGCAGTAAGTACCAACATTTAGCATGGTGTTTTACAGATATTAAGATGTTTCTAAGTGCTTTTAGAAACATGAAGATGAACTAATGTTTACATTTATGGGTAATATGATGTGGTTGGGGAAACAGATGCAACCATTTAACCTACTATCAAACTCTGAAGGTGTGTCTGTAAATTCCTTTGATATGTAATTCAGAAGTTAAAACATGTGAAGTTGTAGATATGTCATACATACTATGTTTTGTGTATAAATAGTAAAAAACACAAAATGTAAAGCTGATTGTTGTTTTTATCTTTGACTTGGATGATAAAGCATACAGGACAACATTGGCATGAGAATTATTAAATGTCATTGTGTGCACTAAGCTAGTATGGTCAACAAGGAATGACCATGAAAATGATCTTCTGTGCTTCTTTTTGACCACAGTGGATATTTTTCCCTGATTTATTACGTATATTTATGACTGGCTTTGTGTGTCGCCCAAGCTGGAATCAGATAGAAGTGTTAATCATGTCCTCTGCTCCTTCTCCCTATCCCTACTCTGTTTTTCCTTCAGGTCCTGGCTTGGCCTTTATTGCCTACCCTAAAGCGGTGTCCATGATGCCACTCCCAACTCTGTGGGCAATACTCTTCTTCATCATGCTGCTGCTTCTGGGCCTCGACAGCCAGGTCAGTGTTTGTACTGATTAACTTCAGGCAGACTCAACCCTGGTCCCATGGGGTTTTTTGGCTGACAGCCCTAATGTGTAAAACACATACAGTGTCTCTCAGATCTGTATCTAACAACCTCAGGGTATCGGATGATTGACAAACAAGAACAGCAGCCTGTTCCCACAAAAGCATTTTACTAGCATACTAAAATTAATGGGTGAGCATTATCTTTCATTTCCATAAGAAATTATGGGCCACCTCTCTTCAGAAATTGGTGGATGTTCGCCAAGCATTCAGTTAATAAAGGAACCACAATACGCTCCATGCAAGCCACGTAGCTTTGATATAAAGCTATGCTTTGATTAAGACAAGATAATCTAAGTAGACAAAACACAAGTGCATGCCCGAGGGATTCTCCAGCTATATCACATTTCCTGCCTCCAAGTGTAATTCTACTCCCTGTACTAAGTCAGTCCTGCACATGGCCAGCCACCCATCTCAGCCAAGTGCGATATCAGGCCAATGCTCTAAATTTGAGTACATGTAAATGCTCATGCAAGTGAAGCTATTTCCATGAGAGAAATCATGTGGTTGTGTGTTGGTGCTTTTTTTTACCATAAATTTCATGCATATTTATAATGCTAAATGTCAGATATTGTTTATGTCACTTACACATACATGCTAGTATTATATAAGTGGGTTTTGTTTGGATTTGTTAGCATGGAGCATGTTCTTTGTGCATCAGAAATACTGCACGGAGGACTTACTTCAAACTTTATGTAATTCACGAAGCAATGAGGAGACACATGGGAGCAGCAGTGTTAGGCAAGGAAACAGTGATTCACTGTCATTTTGTTTCTGTTTTGCCTTGCTAGCAGCAAACCAGTGTTGCAGAGAGAAGCCTTGTTTAAATTCTCATTACTGTCCAACAAAGACAGCTCTCAGTCTCTAATCACTGGCTTGTGGAGACAAAGCAAGAGCTGCTTGCACGTAGAAAGACACATTCATTTTTTTTCTTGTCTTTTTTTATTACACTGAGAACTTAATAGTTGCTTTTGTCCCCCTCAGTTTGTTGAAGTGGAAGGACAGATCACCTCTATTGTGGATCTCTATCCATCCGTCCTTAGGAAGGGTTATCACCGGGAAATCTTCATTGCAGTGATGTGTTTCATAAGCTATCTCCTGGGACTTGCCATGGTAACGAAAGTAAGTTCACCAGCAGTCACTTCACAGAGTCTCGTTTGCCATTTATTGTGTTTAGAAAAGGAAAGGAGACAGTGTGTATTTGGATCGAGCGCAGAGATCACGGCATAAATTTTCCACATGTCTATTTGCTGCTGCATTGTTACAACCAAATAAGGCTTCCTACCACATTCACTGGCCACTTCCTGCATGTGTGAATGGAAAGATTTGGAATGCTGTTTTCCATGTAGCAGTCAACTGGGCTTCAATGACATTTCAGCACCTGTTAAACTCTGCCTTTATTGGTTGAGCGCCAGTATTCCTGTGTCCTCCTTTTAAAATCTACTTTATGCCCCGCTTCTGTCTCTGACTTTTATTCTGGCCACACACCTCAAAGAGATGCTTAGTGGAGTTTTTTTGTCTGTTCTCTTTTCCAGGGTGGCATGTATGTGTTTCAGCTCTTTGACTACTATGCAGCCAGTGGTGTGTGCCTTTTGTGGGTTGCATTCTTTGAATGCATTGCAGTAGCCTGGGTTTATGGTAAGTGGAAACGACTGTATCTGTATCATTTTAAGTAATGATTCACAAGAGTTGGTTAGAAAAGCTCAAAGGATCTCTATGGAGGCAAACAAAGGTGTGGGTGTTTCACAGGTCAGTAATAAACAAGTTTAATTGCAGTGTTGTGTTGAGGTTTGCAAGGAGATGGAAATAGAGTTGGCCCATGGTTTGGCCGTGCAGAGCTGCCTCCCAACAGATTATATTTGCCGTTATTGATGAAGCAAAAGGGAGAAACTGGAATAGAAAAGTCCAAAACGAAAGATTAGATTGTAACGTTAATCGTTTTCATGGTTAAAACCTTCAAGAGCTTTTCTTAGTCACTGTTAGTCATTGCTCTGTTCCACAAATCCCCGTCTCTGCCCCCCTCCTGTTTTGTCAGGGGTCAAACACTGATAATAAAGTCATAAAGTGCAAGGTTCTGGTTTGACAGCCTTGTACAGAAAAACAGAGGACAAACAGCATTGAGAGGAGAATTTCTGTTTGTTTTCTCTACTGTAGGTATTATTGTAGCTGCTTTCATTACCTGGGTTGTTTGTATTTGCCCATTAAGTTAAAAATAAGTAGTAGAAACAAAATTAACAATTAAAAATGTAAAGTCATACAAAGAAATCCGACAACCACTATCCAAGTATAACACACGGCACATCAAATTACTACTATCAATAGTACATATAAGATAAGTAATGACCTACTGAGACAAAGCCATTACTGTTTGTAGTATGTACTTATATGTAGAACATGACCTTGTGGAAACGTATACAGCAGTTTATAGTTAACACAGATAAGGGCTCATAAACCTGTGAATCTACGCAGGTACATTTGAAGGTTGTTCTACAATTAGAAGCAATGTTCAGTGACATTATTTGGCAGAAACAGTGCGTGCTCACCATATTCTTTTTTTCTGTTTGTGTTGGATAGGAGCTGACAATTTCTATGACGCAGTTGAGGATATGATTGGCTACAGACCAAACCCATGGATGAAATGGAGCTGGACCATAATCACTCCTGTCCTCTGCATGGTGAGAGTGCTGTTTTATTGTAGGGCAGAGGTGGTGCTGAAGCTACATGCTGGTGATGACATGTGACAAATGGTGAGAGTTGAACTTTCCAGGTCAAAGGGGAAGTGCTAAACGTGGCATGTGTTTGCTTTTTAGGGCTGCTTTGTCTTCTCTCTGGTGAAGTACAAGCCCTTGACCTATAATAAGGTTTATGAGTACCCTGACTGGGCCATTGGCCTAGGCTGGTGTTTAGCCTTGGCCTCCATGATCTGCATCCCCATGGTGATGGTCATCAAGATCTTGCAGTCTGAGGGACCTCTGATAGAGGTAAGTGGATACAGCCTTTCTAAAGTAAACTTATTTTCAGAAATTAAGATGAAAATGGTACAATCAATAAAATCCAAATGATAATTAGACTTGTTTATAAAAGAAAAATGTTCTCAAGCCTCTGTTTTGGTGCTTTAACTATGTCTGTAGCCTGACCATATTAAAACGAGAGTGGTTGATTTCCCTTGGAAACCTGTTGACACATTAATTTGCATGTTGCATTTGATTTTTTAAACGACTAAACAAACTCCACTATTGCTCTGCTAAGAACTGAAACTTCTCATGTATAAATGAACATGACTTGAATCCTGATTTCTGTCATTTTAAACTGTTAAAAATGACATTTTCAGTCCAAACTCGCCCCATTTGTAAAGATCATTAGCCTAATGTTTTATCTCTTCCCTCAGAGGATCAAAGCAGTGGCAGCACCGGCGAAGTCAGGCGTGAGCTCCCGCCCGAAAGAGTACAATCTGAAGTGCAGCGAGCTGACACAGCCCCTGGACCCAAATGGGAACAATGGCTTGATGAAGCCCACCCACACCATTGTGGAAACAATGATGTGAGCGCTCTCTGTGAGAGGAATAAGATTGATGTGCTTTCTGTGTTATTATATTTGCTAACTTTGATAAGGATAGGTTTACATTGTCAAATATATGCATTTTAGAGATACTCTGGTTTGATTTCTATTAAGAGAGATATATATTATTGTAATTTTTTCTTGTAATTTTTATTTTTTTTTATTTTTTACTCTTGATATTGTTAATGTTACAATTGTTGTTGCTGTAGTTGGCACTGATCTCAGTTTAGGCAGTATTTTCAGATAGAACATGTTCAATGTTTACTACCTTTCTGTTGATTCTGGAGAGATGAGGAATTTGCACTGTTTTGGTGTAATCCGAGAGAAAAACAAATAATCAAACAATCCTGACGGTCTATTAATCATGAGAAGGATAGAAAACATATAAATACCCCTCACATGATTTTTGTCGCAAACAGTTAGCTTCTCATTTCTTCTTGTTTCTTATACCACAGAAAAAAATGAATGTACTTCTGCTCGCGATGGACATGATATCTCTCCGAGTACACATGACGTGACAACAGTGTGTGGAGTTAATCTTGCTTAACATGCTTTCAGTTACATGTTGGCAAGGCTTTTGATATACTGTGAGAATTTATTCAGATTTTTCCTTGGAATTAAAAAGCAGTTTAGACAATAGGAAAGTAAATGAAACAAAAATTAACAAACAGCTAAGAAAGGAAAAGTAAGGAGAAAAGGGAAATGGCATTTTAGAGTATTCGTACACTGCCTGTGTGACTACTATAGTCAGCCCCAGTGCATTTATTGAAACCTCTCTGCACTTTATACGTCGTTTCACCTTTTAATGTAGTATTTGTTTTTATTGTGCAAGGTATTGCACTTACATTTGTAACACGTTTAAGGAGAAAATCATTTTAGCTTGCAATTTTTTGATATAGTAACTTTTGATATAGAACATCTAATTGTCTCCTTGCTAAGACAAAGGTTTAAACCGAGTAGAACGAGGACATCATATACTCTGATTTATAATTATTAGTGGGATCTGTGACAACATTACATTAAAATGTTACTTTTTTTTCTAAACAACCCGACAGCTTTCTCCATTGTGCTCATTTTAGCAGCAGGCATGCTCACCAGACAAACCACTTTTATCATTTATTATGTTCACTTATGTTTGTAGAATGTGAATTGTATGTAAATCACATATGCCTTTTTGTAACGTTTTTTTTTTTACTGTATGACATCACCATGATGGATTCATTATTTTGCTGAAAGCTCAATAACGAGTTTTCTAAATATCAATTATTGTCAGGGCCAGATTAAAAATGCAGAGGCCCCTGGACACATTGTGTCGAAAGGGCCCCTCCATCAGAGTCTAATGACACTGTACAGTACGTATTCTCTATCATACAGGATTTACAACAATGTAAAAGTACTTTTCTTAGCTGGTGGAAACTATATGAAGACACTAAACATTGTGGTGAAACTTCCTGGCTTCTGTACATACCTGCTGTTTCTTTCCTGTTTTCTGGTGTACTTTTGCTCCTCAGCTTTTCAGGTCTGCCTCTCTCTGTATCCATCTCTCCATCTTTTCCCTCTACTTTTCTCATCTTGTGATAAAAGGATGGAAACAGCAAAGTTCAGCTTAACTTAAATTTGGATGTATCTGATATTAAATGGAAAATAATGCAAAGCTGCCAGAGATTTGTTTTTCTTTTTGCATAGGACAACAGAATCATGTTTCACGCTCGTCACACATTCAGCTGTTGCCCCTCAGATATATCTGTAAGGCCTTCTGTCTAAGTCTTCATCTCTGCAGGTGATGTTTTTAAAATAATTTTTTTCATTCTCCATCGGCTGCATCTGTGTCTGTCTGAGGATGACTTCATCATTTGCTCCCCGTTTACCTTCATCCATTCTTTTAACACGCTTGTTATAGCCCTTCTTCCATCCACTGACTTCCTGTGTGGTGATCTCGTCTCTCTGAAGCTGTTGTAGCTCTCACTTGTCCCCCATAGACTGAATCAATTCATCCCATGTGGTGGATGAAAGACAGGACATGCTGTTCCTGGACATCTGGCCATGTTTGTTTTTGTTGTAAACATGTATTGAGTAATTAGAGGTGATTCTAGAGGAGCCCTCTGCAACATTTCACAGGAGCAGGCAACGTTTATCTCCCAAATTTTATGATATTTTATCCTTCTATTGATAATAATTTTAAGGATTTTGTGGTTACAGCGTTAGTGTCAAATGCAACAACATCTTTATTAGCTTCCACTGTTCTTCTACTTCATCTGTTACAATTCCTTAACCATGGACAGTTTCATTTCCCATTGTTCCAATACACAAAATGAAACTGGTGAAGCCTACGTTAAAACTCTTTATGATTTATAACATTCAGAACATAATGCAGCACATAAATAAACGCACTTCCAGAAGAGAGAAAACAACTGAATGCACATAGAAAAATAAGTGTAAACACATCTTAATGAGTGCACTTCTTGTAGACTTTACTTAGTAGTGCCTTATCAGATTGTTTTTTGATGTTTTCTAAGTTGGCTGTTTTATGTTCAGCCTCTTGGTATCCAGTAACACAACAGGAGGACAGACTAAGTTGCTGTGAGCTTAGTTAGCCTCTGCATAACCTGCTCTAATTACCACTGTCTTGGTCTCGTTTTGCAGCTTTTTCTATTCTAAGTGAGAAAGAAAACGTCTTCATTTTCATAAACTCGCTCTGACATGTTTGTTTACTTAACAGGCACCATGACTAGCAAGAGGACCAAGGGGTGAAGGTGGGGCCAACAGTGGTCGCCTTCCACCAGTCAACCCATGTTTTGGCAAACTCACTGCATTATAGTGATACATGGTTGGCCCCTCTGGGGCCCTTTATCGCCTGGGGGACCCGACACTTGCGTGTTGGACTATTGGCAAGCAGAGCCTTTCCTCAGAAGACGCTGTTCCTTTACTGTGGACCCTCGGGCCGTGACCACTATACCCATTGGGTAACAGCCTTGATGATGTGAGTAGTGTGCACGGTGGCATACTGTAATTCTGTGGTTTAATCACAATAAGCCTCACAGCATTAGGGTTTCTGGCTGGAACGTTGGCTAAGATGGCGGGATCCAATCCCAGCTGTCATTGGGTGAGAGGCAGGGTACACCCTGGACAGGTCGTCAGTCCATAAACTGAAGCATGATGACTCAAATAAATCAAACAGTCTGAAGCATGTGCAACAGCCAGCAGAGCACCTTGCTGTTAGGGTTACTTGGAAATGAATTGCACCAAAGTATGTCTCTCATTTATCCCCTTCAGGATGCATGAGTACTGTAAAGATAAAATAAAAAGATTTTTCCTTTAATTTATTTGTGTAATGTCTTAATATTGATTGCATTGTGAGATGTATACATTCTTATTACTGCAGAGTGGAGAAATGTACATATAACACTATGTGGAGCATAGGCTTTATAAGGAACTTCAAATACTTGATAAAATAGCAGCCAAGGCATCTTTGAGACTGTGATGAATTTAAATGACATGTTAGAAACTTGCACATCTCATGCTTGCTGGTAAAATCTAATAGGAAAAGTAAGACAATGATAGATCAGTTTCTATGGCAGCGGACTGTTGTTATAGACTATAGTTTAACAGGACAATAAAAAAACACCCTCCAGTCATTTTAACCATCAACATCAACTGGATGGTGAAATGTCTATCAAACTCACCTCTAGTTTGTCCTCCCCCCTTTGACCCCTCAGGTACAAGCATTACATGTTTCTGTGCTATGGAGATATGGCTTCAGGGGGTGTCTGAAGGAAGAAGTTTGGAGTGTTTCAAAGGTTTTTCCTTTAAACTAATTTAACAGTGATGTTCAGATGGTAATTAATTCAGAGTAGTTGATGCTGAAAACCTAAACGGTCTCCTGCCCGGGTCAGTTTGTACTTTAGGGGACAAAAAAATTACAGAGCAACCTTGATCAAAGATTTGGTAAGGAAACATGGAGGTCGCAAAGATGAGACAAATAGGACCAGGTGATGCTCAGAGGGATTTTGTAAATGAACACATATCAATCACAGAGGTGTCGAGCACACAAGGACATGCAGTTAACCTTACAATAGAGTACACAATGGTATAAGGACCGCCATTGGTAATGAGCAGCCCAATGTGCCGAGATTCAGGTGCATGTAAATAAATACTAATTTTTTCCTTTACAAAAATAAGTGTTAACGTATATTTCATTAACACTTAATTAACTCATTATCAAAATACTAAAATAATAAACACGTTTCTTTAAAATGAATCATTTCCAAGATGAAAGAAAAGAACAGAAAGTCTTTCAGCCAGTTTGAGTTTATTGCAAGAAGTATAAATCTGTGCTCAGATCATACATGAATTAAAAGTTTCCAGTAGTCATAAGAAAGTTTAAGTTTTGTACTTTGTAATTGTGCAACCACTCGCAGTCACTACTCATTACTCTTTTTCTGAACTACAACAAATATGCTGTGGCAAATAGTTGGCATGTCCTCCAGGAGTCTCACCATTCTTGTCCTCTCTCAGATTGCACATACTTGACTCCTCTCCTTGGGTTTGAATCGTTTTCCATCTGACACATCAGTGGGAGTGGGAAGGGGTTGAAGGGACACAGCTAAATGAGATGTTCTTCTTTCAGTGGTCATTTTAAAACATCAACTTAGCTGTTAAATGTTCAAAGGCATTTGGGACATTTATATTTTATGCATTTTACATTACGGGTTAATCCAACACATCCATATTTCATGGCTACTATAACCCTCTAAAGGAGATACCTGTGCATCCTTACTTAGATGGAAAGCATCCTGTTTTTTTTTCTCCCCATACCTTTAGGAATTGCAGTGTTGCTTTTTGTTTGCAGAGAAGTGATTACAGAGAAAACAGCAGCGACAAACAAATGCCCCTCTGAAAAAAAACCTCCCCCAAAACCACATGCATAAGTAATCAAATTATTCTAAAGATGCTGTCCGGCTTTTCTCATTTGAAGAAACTCTTCTATTTCTGCCTTTTTAGAAGTGATAATCACACCAACCACAACATTAAGGATGCATTTTTCCAGCAAACATCAGCACATTACTCATCTCAAACTTAAAAATCACATGTGATTAAAATGCTCTCACACCCACATTTTGGGTTTTAGCAGGGAGACCCAAAAATATTTAAGTAGCATGTCTGGCAGCAAAAATCCTTTTGTCAGTGCCTTTCAGGTGCAGACGTTTCACTACGCCTCTCTTAAATCCCTGCAGCTGCTTTAGAGCTACACAGCCTGTGCTCATGCAACTCGTTTTTAAATCGGGTCCATTGGCTGCTGCCCCCGGAGGCATCATTAGAGCAAACAGATGACTTGACAGACTGCAGCGAGGGAAGCTTTAATGGGCAAAGCAAAACTAAACACCACAAAATAAACAAAAAAAAAAGCTATGTCTTGTAACTTTATTGCCATAAAATAAGTTGGCACATTTTTATTGACTGATAAATTAAAAGTAATCAATGAGAGGATGTAAAAAACCAAATGAAAAGGAGTGGGGGACCACACATTCAGCATCACAACTTACATGACAATACAGCAAGTGTCCATATAATGTAAATAACACTATGTATATTACAGCTGCAATAGAATAAATCAATATAAAACCTTAAAAATAGGCCTCTGTATACAATGATACAATTAAACACCAGGTCAGAAATCAAAGGGTTGTCATCCTAACCATTTGCTTTTGAGGCTACTATAAATAGGACAGCACTGCTATCACACAGTATTCACATTAGCCAACACGTGAAACACTCTTTCCAAATCAGCATTTCCTTAAAAAATAAAAGTGAAAAAACTGCTGCATGTCATGATAAATAAATAGGGGTAGCTTCCGTTGAATCAAACATAACCGGGAGCTAGCTGCCGAGGACAGACCTTACGCATGATTAACATGCTGAAACATATTTGCAGAGACAAGCGCACAGTCAAAATGAAAAGTGAAAGGGAGATGTGAATTCACAGCAGAGAAGACAAATGTAGGTCAGGTGCTAGAGCAGTGTCACAAAGAAAACATGCAAAATATTAAAAAAAAAGTCTTTGGAAAGTGAACAAAAATAATACTTAAATCTCTGGAATCAAAAAACCTTCAATCAAGGTGATACTTTAAAACAAAGGTGAGCGTGTCCCTCTAATCATTTGTGGTATGAAGATGATGCGTGCTATAAAAATGCATTTAGTGATGGTTGACAAGTGTCATATCATTGGATCTATTTGGAGTCTCTGTGCCCTCTTTAGCACAGGAATTTCTGGGTAAAGACTGGAAACAAAGGCAGTGAGCCAAGTCATGGCTGAAATACATCAAACAGGTTAAACGTGCCCCAGACCTCAAGTCCAAACTGTGTGAGCATTTGACATGCATACCAAACACTGTATTGTGTGTGTAAAATAAAAAAAAAAGAAGTTATGTAGTAAATTTTTGCAGTGAATGTGCACAGCATGTGATACTCCTGTAGAGCTGAGGCATGTGTGTTGACATCCTGGCCCCATCAGAAGCTCTGATTTCTGTGTTATGTAACCCGCATGCGGCTTCGCCTCTGGTGGGGAAGTAGTGGGAAGAGGTGAGGAGAGTGAGGGGGGTGTGTGAGGCAGCAGCCGCCTCTGAACTGATTTGCCTGAACACAGTACTGTCTAAAAGTGGCAGTTGTGAACACACGCGCTGTATAACTTTGTGAGGGAGCGATGCTGCCAGGCAGCGTTTCTTTCTGTAGATGCTCTGTGAACTGAACATGCGTGTGAAGGTCTGGTACAACGTGACAAACGTAACCGTGTGTGGGGTCCAAGCCCTGCTGAGTTTGCATTCACAGGGCGATGCTGTTGGTCCTGTGGTTGGCAAAGCAGAACAGTGAGTTTGAGGGGTCTTCACAGTCGCTGGGCAGCTCTATATCCACTGCTGCCAGCGGATTCCTGCTAATGACCAAATCCAGGCAGTCTCCAGCTTCCATAATTAGGGGCACAGTTAGACAACAGTCCAAATCTCTTGTCCTCACTCGGTTCACCTGAAAGATCACAACTCCATTAACATTCCGTTCACCTCATTTCTGCAGGGTAAAAGCTTGACGGCTTACAAAATCGGCTCATTGTTTAAATGGTGGCAATTTCAGTTATTTGACTTTTCACCCAGCAGAGTTAGCAAAAGACATAAAAAGCATCGGTTTTGTTTATGATTTAAAACATTTCCCAGCAGGTTCCCACTGGGACAAATCTAAAATGTCCTCCTCAACTTACCAGTCTGCTAGAACATAAATCTGCCTTTTGAAAATACTCGGTCGAAGTAAAATAAACTGGGTAGAAACTTGAAAGCTGCACTGCAGCAGTCTCCTTGTTTTTTTGTTTTTTTAAAAAACAAATCAATTTGAAAAACTATGTAAAATGTTCTTTCAGTTACATTTTGAGGGATTTGATAAGTTTACTTCCTATTTTCACCTACAGATAGTCTCTTAGTCATTAATTTAACTTTTACAAACGAATAGTAAATATTCTCTTTTCTACAGTATTTATTTAGGAATAATCTAATCAAAAGTAAAAACTCTGATCAGACGGACTTATAAACAGCAACTGAATTGGCTTTGCTTAACCAAAATGATTTGTCTACAGAACCTTACATTAAATGTTATGTATGAAGAGTGTGTGTGCTCAGCTCAGAGTAGATGCATCATCTCTGCATGTCCAAGAGCCTATACAGAACATCTGTGTCCCAGAAGATGACAGGGTTTGTGTGATCTGTGTTATGAATGGCAAATTTTGTCACATTGTCATTTATATAATAATGTTAGAACCGTCATGTTTGAGAAAATTAATTAGTTTGATTCGTTTTGGATGACTATTATGTTGAGTTGGTAATTTAGTTTGGCAAAACACAAAAAAGGAAAACAAGCATGAAAATGTTAACAAAGGACTCAATATGGGATTTGACAAACTTTGTTGTGAGTGATTGTTATTTGGATGAGTTTATACTTTGTAATTTGATCATTTTCTCGCCCTGAATGTTAAAAAAAAAACAATCTTTATAAAGAACCTTTCATACAATAAAAAAAACAGTTAACAGTTGTACAGCTAAAATGATAAAAAACACATTTTTACACAGTGAATCGTCCAGATTGAAAAACCAACAAAACCCACAAATATAAAAAATAAAACTCACTGTAACAAACAACTAGACAACACGTGTATACATATAATTATGTCTCAAAAGGTGCCGTCCCCACCAGGATGAGAACTAAGACACTGAAAAATAAAATGTTACGATGAAAAAAAAATTGGGCAAATAAATCTAAACTAAATAGTAAAACAAGCTAACCTAAGGGAATAAAAAAATATACATAAAATTAAAGATGTATAATAAATTTAAATTCATAAAGTCAGTAGTCCATACAGATTGGTTATGGAGTGTATGACACTTAAAAAAATATTACCTGAAGAATGCGGTCAAAAGGCTTTAAACCCGCCTGGTCAGCTGGGCCGTCTGGTCTAATCATATTTACATAAACTCCTTTTTCCAGAAGCCCATCGGATACACTGAAACCAAAGTCACAGCTCTCAAGGTGCTTCCTTAGGGAAACCTGCAGATACAAGCATTTACATGCTTGCATTACATGCATTTACACAGTTTCTATAGTAACAAAAACTTCTGGTATGGTGTTTGTTTTGTGTGTATGTATGTATATACATACACTGCCAGTCAAATGTTTGGACACATTATCCCATTAAATCCATTGGAAAATGTGTCCAAACTTCTGACTGGTACTGTGTATGTACGTATATATACGCACACATATCCAGTTGCATCGTAAGGATCCATTGTTCAACAGGCTTTTTAGTTTTTATAAAAAAAGAAGGAAACTACAACATTACAGAAGCTTATTTGTTAGAAAGTTAGAGGCAAGTTTATTTAGAAGAGAAAGTTTAAAAATGGACGTGTATCATGGTGCAAACTCCGGGACAAGGCGATGTTGCTGGAATTTTATGCATTAACATTTAGGTCAGTATGTCTGAACTTGGATCAATACGGTACTGCTGTCTTAGATCGACCCTGGAAACTGGGTTAAACCATAAATCCAACCTTGCTCTGAATGTCATTAGGGCGTCTTTTATTGCTACTACTTGTTTAAACACCAAACCGTTGTGGTATACATAATATGACTATCATTTGTTTCTGAAACAAAGCAAGAAACAGCTTTAAGAAGGAAGATCTTGAGATGTCCTCCACCGATGCTGAGCATGCTGTGTCAATGAAAAACACCATTATTCCACAATATGCTTCCTTATTGCCAGTTCAACAAAGCGCATTGTTACGCAATGGTAAATCCAGACCTCTATGGAGGTATGGGTGCACAGTCTGATGACTGCATGTTCAGCTGCTCAGCTACTGTTGTGTTGTTAGCGTTTCATGTGCATATGCAGCGGGGCCTGACTGTCAGGATACGCACTTGGCTCAGTTACACCTAGAGGAGCTGTAGGTTGGTGGAGGAAGACATACGGGTGTAAACTCATGTTTGTGCCAGCTTTAAAACCGTTCCACCAGTCATACTTCAGCAGAAATGTTTCAGCACTTCATTTACTAAACAGCATCACGGTGGTATTTTACGTAGGATAACATATTCAGTGCCTGTGAACATGTCAGCACAAGTGATAGAAAATAGATTATATTCTGGTTTAAAAGCTGTATAAACATGTCATGATGAAACTTATTTTTGGTTTTTGTCATATTTTATACTTACTTTGAAGTTTAAGGATGTGAAAGTCTGTTCACAGTTTAAAGTTGCAAAGAGAAAACATAATCTTGAAACCCCCACCCTTTATTTTTTTGTAGAGGAAATGAACATTCGTCCATGGGGGTGCTTAAGCACATGGGAATAAACTAAAGGCCCCATTTATAATGAACAACAGAGAGGTTTAGATGCTTTTGAGCTGCATTTCTTACTCGTTTCAGCAAGTTGATGCCAAACTATATTCTGTTACAAAACAAGGTGATCAGACAGTACAAACAACTCCCCTTTCACTTTTCTCTTTTTAAAGAGAGAGCATACATTTTACAGAGAAGGGAACAATACAAGTACAATAAAATTTCTGGATATTGTGCATTTAAAAACATTAGAATTATGTTTCGAGTGGTAAATAACAAGGTTCCTTGTATTAAAAAGAGGTTTAAGTTAAGGCAGGGGATCTATAACTTAAGGGGGTTGCTAATGTTTGAAACTTACAAAGCCAGAACTAATCTTAATTATAAGTGTGTGTCAATATTAGGTGTAAAATTATGGAATGGACTAAATGATGTAAGATGTGTAATTCTATGTCAGTGGTAAAAAGACTTTAAAAAGTAAAATTATTCATGGTTACAATGAAAGTTAAGTGAATGTGATGTATTATTGACTTTTTTGTGTAATATTAGGTACAGGGTAGGAGGCTTCAGCCTATTCCTTTTTTGGTTACTGATTGAAAATATGATGTAGAAATGTGATTTTAATTGTTTTGTTTTTATTTTAGCTAAATAAAAATCATTCATTCATGCATTTGCCTGTGTACCATTTTTTGGTCAGCTTGAAGACCAGAGGGACAGAACAGTATACACAATCTCCAACTGTTATACATGAAAACATACATTTTATTATTAAATTAAACTGGTATAGTCTAAAGTCACCTTGTGTAGTGCCAGTGCTGATGGGGACAAAATTTCGGCTGGGTCCCCTTTGGACATGGATGACACGTTTCTGGTTCCAGTTGACATGTTCAAGCTGCTTTTGTTTTTAGCTTCACTTTTCTTTATGGGACTCATTTCAGAATTAAACATTGAGTCTTCATTTGTCTTGGTCTCCTCCAGGTACAGGCTAAGAGCACTGCCTGTCATAGATGCCTGAAAGAGCAAAGGTGACAGGAAAATCCCATTTACTAACATCATATCTAGTATATCATATTCAGATTAGAGGCCAGTACATTGTGCAAAAGCCTCCTTTGGTCAGTATGGCAGCAGGTGCTTGGCTTGTCTTGTCAGATTTAATAACAGATTACACACTGATGATTATCATAATGCTTTGTTGGGCATGTTCATTTAGGCTGCTACTCATCTGTGGGTTAATGGAAAAGACTTAACAGATGGTAGGAGGAAAGAAAGCAGGAAATCCACCTCCAGCTACCTACCTCCAGCTCCCTAAGAATCTCAGACTGGCCACAGGTCTCGAGGTCCTGTAGAGCCTGGGACCAGAAGCTTTCTTCTTTGTTTAAGGTGCCATGGCGACGAGGGGGGCTGACGAATCTATGACAACGCAGGAACCAGAACATGAGAGCAGCCCTGCAGTTTGGAGGCCGGTGCTGCGTACAAAAGCAGCATGGGAAATGCAGTTTTTGGGCTGCAAAGTTGCAGGGTCCCCTTAAAAATCTCTTGGGACCACACTGAAGGTTCACTGTAATTCATTTGTAACAGTTATCGGTAAGGTATGGGCTAAATTAGATAAAGCTTTCAAATTACAAAAGTATATTTCAGTCGAAAAGAGTCGTTTAAGAAAAAGGGACAGGGGTTTCAGAGCATGTGACACAAAAACTTCAGGAAAGTCAAGCATGAGGAGACACATAAGGTGGATGTATTCTTGGGGCCAGGTGCTTTTTGGGGAGAGGTCTTTTGTTCGTGTGAAAAAAGTGGCTGACAGAAAATGATGCCTCTATGTGAAACACCAAAGAGCTCGTGGACAGTTAGTAAAGCAGATGAGAGAGAGAATACCTGAGAAAGAAGAAGAAGAAGAGGAAAAAAAAAGGACAGTTTGGAAAAGCACAAAACATGACGGCACACAACAAAATGATAAAATAATTACATGGACACAGTTGGCTTTTGTAAACTAGCCCCCAAACTGGGGGAAGATTACAGCAGTCTTAATTCACACAATACAGCTCTGGTCAGAATTTTATAACAAACAATTAATGACCAGCTCCTGGAAACCTCACACGTCATAGTCCCTCCTCTGCTATCCCATCAAGCTTTGCAGTAGTTTAGCAAGATTCCAACTCGCAAATCATTTTCAATAGGTTTTAGGACTCACTGTTTAAAACAAATATCTGCAGGAGGGTTGCCGTCAGAAATCAAATTAGTGAACTGTAGTTCCACTCCCGGCCACAGACAAGCATTTAAAACTGCTGCTTTTATTGTATTTAGTTATTGAATTGAGGGCATTGGATTTGAAAAGAGTGATGCACAAGAACTAGCACATGCTTTTGTTAATCAACTGCAGCTTCCTGTTCCATATCCTCCAGAAAAAAGCCTCTCTCCCCAAAATGAGTTTTTAATGAGAACATGCAGGAGAATTTGCTGAGAGACATCCCATGATGCACTTCCTTCCCCTTTAATTTCCATGCTCTTTATTTTCCATGTATAAATGTAATTTTTTTTGCTTTCATTAGCTTGTATTTCTCCTGTCAGCAGGCCTCCCTGGTTAAAAGCTGTGATGCCCGTTAATCCCTCTTTCCTCTCCACCACCTGCCAGTTGAGGCGGATGGATGCTCTACCTGAGCCTGGTTCTACAGGATGCTTTCCTTCCCGTTCCTGCTACCCACCACATGCAGGCTCAGGATGGGCTACTGAAACAAAGATTTGATTGGGTGTGTTGGTTTCTTTAGAAAGATAATGACATAGGCTTGTATGAACACAAATGGGTCTTTATGTGGGTTGTTTGAACAGAAATGGATTAAATAATTAGTATCTGGAAAGTGCCCCTAGGTTTACTTTGGTGAATAGTTGAGATACAAATAAAGCTGAATTAAACCAAATTCAGGTCACGCTATAAAAACTAGAAGTTTAGCATATAATGTTTCATTATTCATATTTGTGCGCTACTTACTTTTTATGCCCATCATATAAAACCCTTTTTATTTTATTAATTTTTTTGTTATATTTTTAATATTAAAACATATGGATTAGATCAAACTGTCTTGTTTTAGTTTTTAGGGATATTTAAAATTCTGCATTTAATTCAGGCTTTCTAAAAATCTTACCAGATCTGTATAATACAAACTAAGGCAAAAAGTAATGAAGGCAACCACTCAAAGCTGCAATGACAGATGCTGACAGGTAGGAAAGCCCGAGAGTTTGTTCCAGCAAGCAGATTCCATAAAAATGACTGCAGCATCATTTGATGAAACCCTGGACCTTAATTTGTCATCCAAATAGTTCAAATGTCCTAAAATAGTTTGTGTCTTGGACTAAAACTAAACATGGAGAGCTGCAGAGCAATGACTGCTGGCTTCAACAGCATGTATTACAAAAGCCAAAGCTGTTTCCAGCTGCATCACCATCTTCATCCTGAGAAACATAATTCTTCATATGATGGATAAAACAGGAATATTACTTCAGTGTGAACAGTCACATCAAAACTTCCCACAGCAACGTGCAGATAACAGACTAATCTCTGTACAGGGTCTCCATGTGTTTGTTTTACTGTGAGGAGCAGATAATTCAGACTGCAGATGACCAGATAAGCTGAATTATGCATCTCTGTCACTCAGGTGAGGAAGAAACCTCTAAGTCTTGTGGAACGTAGCACTCAGTTTTGACTGAATCAGATTTCTGGAACAGACTTCAAGCCTCTTTGCTTACCCTGGTATCTTATCCCACTCATCCTCAGTGAATCTCCCATCATACAGTCCTGAGTGGTGTACTAGGCCCGCAGAGCTGGAAGGGACATGCCCTCTGTGCTTTGGGCGCCTCCAGGAAGGTGGATTTAGCAGTATATCAGAAGCTTTGTGCAGATATGTCCCTAAGATGAAACGAGCAAAGGGATGAATCCCACTATATTCATGTAATTACGGGTGGATGAGCAATTTTCAGATCTTACCTTGGCTAATGTAGCCTGCATCAAACCCTGAGCTATCCCACGAGCTCATGGCAGAATCTATACTGGGTACAGTAGCAGAGTAGATCTCTGAAAGTTTACTGGTTTTCTGCGAGTCCGTGAGTTCGTCCTCGGGATCGCTTAAAAATCCAGCTTCTCGGTCTGGAGGCTGCCGATACTCTGACTCTGAAAAATAAAACATTAAAGTCTATTAGAGTCCACTGCATAAAAACACCTTTTTAAACTCATCAAAACTCACTTTATTTCACTGCCCAATTCACTGCTATGTTTTGATACCTTTTATTTAGTTTATTTTCCTAAATTGTTTTATAGCTTTAGATAAAGATATGCAGAATGAGTTCAAACACATTAGATCAGCAGAGGACCAAAGCATTGCTGGTAATTGGATGTGAACTTATGTTCTTCACATTGTAGAGGACAGACTTAAAACAGTCCCCAAATGCAAAGGGGGAGAAAAAACACAAAATTACATCATGGAAAATATACATATATATAAATCTTAGTTTCTCTTCAATTTGTGGTCTTAATTTTTCTACTATTTTGTTCATTTTCCACATATTTGATTTATTTTCCATTTCAACCAGTTTTTGCAAAGTTTCTACAACATTTAAACCAAAAATAAAATCAAGACATCTCAAAATTTAAAGAAAAAAAAAAAAGCATGTTTGTACTGTCAGCTTGTTTCTTGATCTTGAGTGTGACGGACTCTCCGGCCATCTGCAGCAGGTGGATGGCCTCACTGAGGGGCTTTCCTTTCAGACTGACCCCGTTGATGGCCAGCACTCGGTCACCTATGTGGATTGCTCCAGTCCTGCGGGATTTGTAAAGGAAAAGGACACAGATACCAGAATATTACAGACAGTTCCAACAACCCTGCCTGTTTGCCAGCGTGTTGAGGCAGAAACAAAGAGGCTTTTTGTTGCAGAAATGAGACAGTCATTGTTTACCGTCTCGTTTAAAGAAAAATCCACTAAAATAGCCAACTGGCCACAGATTGATTTGCAGTCATTCTCTCATAACTGCCCTCTTTCCCTGTCCTTTACTCACCTCTCAGCCAGACCTTTCCTAGTGAGGCCAGAGATAACGATGGGGTCAAAAGGCTCTTCTGTGCCCGAAATAGTTATACCCAGTGGTCCATTATACCGCTTCAGCTCAACGGTATAGATTATGGAGCCAGACATCTCCAGCTCATCTATAGCATAAAGAAACAGTAAACTTCAGATCAGAGTAACATTTAACACTACCTCTTTTTAGTGCATTTTAAAACACTGATGAAATGATTTACAAACGGGCAACAAATTAAAGTAGAATCAAATCCCCTAACCACTACAGTGGGATGTAAAAGGCTACATCCAAAAAAGTTGGCCTGGTCAGTCACCAGAACTGAATACACGATCATCTACAGGAGGCGTAGTTGGTTACGCAGTTTTTTTCCCTTTAAAAAATATTTTCTTTTGCCATTCCATCCCTGCAGTAGTTATAGAAATATTTGTATGGCAAGTGGCAAGGTATGTCAAAGCTTGTGGTTTAATACTAATATAACAACAAAAACAGTGGCCAGTAAAAGCATCGGAGCCCATAATCTGATGGTAAGCAAAACAAAAAATACCTGCATCATTTTGTAGATATAAATTAATGTAACAAAAACAGTGTTTGTTTCAATGTCTAGCTGAAAACTTTGCAAGGAATTCAATATAGGACACTGCAGAGAGATTCTCCATTAAAAACGCTTGTGCAAAAAACTGGGGTCTGTCTCGTACTTTCATTTTAGATGTGAACGTGGGTTTTAAAAGAATGAGTGTACCAATGTTGTCCTCATCTTTTTGGATTCGTAGTTTGACCATGTCCTCAGCCTGCTGCAGGATGTGCGTGGCATCTTCCATGGTGCAGTTTTCCAGACGCACAGAGTCGATGGCCAGTAGCCTGTCTCCGGGCTCCAGAGTCCCTGTTCTAGCAGACAAGAGCGAGAGGATCGCAACTATTAACTGGGACCTGAGATCTGCCTCTCCTCCTGACTCACCACCAGAATCCTATTAACCTTGTATCTCAGTGAGATCCGTGGGGGTGACCCTAACCTCACCCTACACCTAATCATCACTGAGCCCTTCTGAAATGTAGTTGCCCTACTGATCTAGTTTTGATAGCTAAATCCTATTAGGCTATTATTACAGGTGCATTTTTGCACCTTGTTAATGAACACTCAGAAGTAGGAAAACCTGGAGAAGTGATGAGAAATATTTCTTGCAAGTGTGATGCACAGCTACAGATCAACTGTAAAAATCATGCATGACACTGATACAAACCTGTGTGCAATGCTTCCTTTTCTGATGTCAGAGATGATGAGAGGCTTTCCAGATTTCTTACTTGCTGGCAAAACATAGGAAAATTATTAGTATTTTTGTTTTAAGCAACATAATATAAGGATAAATCCACGTGATTTAAATCTGTCAGCTTGAAATCTACTGTGTTCTGATAATACTTGGCATCTATTTAGCGTTTTTTCAGAATCTAGTTGGAGCAGAAATGTTAATAATGAATGTTTGTTCAGGCACCATTATTCAGAGGTAATGAGCTATGTGCTTTCATGCTTTCACAAGTCTGAGTTTCATGGATCACAGAACAGTCGCTCAGCATCACTTAGCAACACTGCCCCCTACTGAAAGCTTACAAACTCACCACTGATGGTGATGCCCAGCTCAACTCCTCTCCGCTTAGGTAGCTTAACGTGGAAGGTGCCACTGCTTGGAACCACTGACTCTTTTGGATAAAAGGAGAAAATGAAAACAGGAATGTGGCAAGAAAACTAATCTCTCAGAAAAAATGTCTCTCTGTAATACCTGCCACATCAAACTCGACCTCTACTGTGACCTTGTTAGCCAGAGCAGAGTCTCTGAGCAGCTGATGAGCTTCTTCCAAAGTACCATCTTCAGTTGGGATCCCATTGATGGACAATACTCTGTCTCCAACCTGCAAGAGCCCACACCTTCGGCCAAAAGACAAAAACGGGTGAAAAACTAACAGTCCAATGCAACTGCTGCAGTCACTCCTTTTTTAAGAAAATTAAAATGCTCATTTAAAAAATTGTTTCAAGATTACTACAAGTCTGGATTATTCTCTCTGATCAGTTTATGTTTTCTGCTGCAAAAATAAAGCAGTTTCTATAAGTCTAACAATGCTGCACACAACAGAAACATCTGTACACACACAGGTTGCAAATTCTTCCTGCAGTTCTTAAAAACAACTATATTGTTTATCAAATTTAAATAATCAAAATGATGAATTAAACGGCAGAAGTACAGAAAACTGTCTCCCCCTCCTGGCGGTAATGTCATTGACTTCAGTGTGCTCTCATATCAAGTTTTCATGACAAAGAAAGTCCACAGCAGAGATCATTTTCAGGTTCCCTGACGTCACCCTCTTCTTCAGGTAGTAATCCTTCCTCCGAACAGCTTCTTTATCATTTGGATAATCTGAAACATTTCTAGGACAGGGTTTCTTCACCACATTCCTGCCTGGTGCACCCTACCGCGCCTGTGTAACTACAGTTTATTTTCTCTACAGCGTCAGTGAGCCAGTGTGAGAATCTCACTTCAGTAACCAGATCTAAAACTGCAGCGCCCTGAGAGTCACAGGTGTTGACAGGCTTAGTAAGCTTTGTGTGAACAAGCTCATTTGGATGCAACAGAGGTTCATTCGTACATCCCATGTTTAACACCACTTGTCACATGGAGAAAACTCTTAAACACCATCTATGACATTGAATGCAACCCTCAGGCTTGATACCAACACATTTCACATGACGTCACATGGAGTGACTTCAGTTCAACTTTATTTGTACAGCACCACTTCTCAAGGATGTCATCTCAGGGCGCTTTACATGCACATTCATTCAAGCCAGTTCATAATAAAACAGCCGAGTTCAGGAAAACCAATAGATTTCATGGAGTCTTGACTTTGATCCCATCCTGAGCATGCACAAGGTGACATATATGAAAAGGAAAGATATACATTATACCATATCACACATTGTATCAGGCCGCTAATTGTGCAGGCAAACACAGAAGCACTGTCAAGTGATGTTAATTCACTAACCACTGCAGCTCATTAACCTTGTGTGGAGGCAGAGGCACCGCTATCACAGTTGGCTGCTGAATTTGAGTCACTCCTGTCCAACTGCTGCTGGACTAATCATGTTACAGGACCCAGGGGACATGGCCCTGCATGGCCAGCACATACACTCATTAATCTTGCAAGACAGATTGTACAAACTAGCTCCAACTATATGTTAATTATGCTACATGCCCTGTACCGTGGATCACTATGTTACAGTTAGTGGGTTAGAGCGAGTGCATTGACAGGAGAAAATGAGATGAAGTAGAATCAAAACTCAAGCTAATTGAAATCCCAATTTTACAAATAATTGGTGGGCTGATTAATATTACTGCCCCATGTGCCTAATGGGGAAAACTGAATCCTTATCATTTTAGCTTTCTATTATCTCGTCACAGCTTTTAGGTCTGACTCTGGTCATCATTATGTGGCACTTTTCATACGCTGCTGCTTGAATAGCTTTATGAAACATAACAGAGAAACAAATACAGTGAATCATGGGTTTGAATCCAATAGAAATGTTTGGGAAAGTAAATTACTGTCAGTTTGTGCAGTTTCAGCATTTTTCAGATACTAATTTCCTGAGTTTTCAGTAATTTTAGATTGACGTTAGGTTTTTGAGTACCAACATTATTTACAAGATAAAACTGTTTTAAAATCCTACATTTAACATCTGCGTCATGTTGGGATATGCAGCAATAATAGTTTTTTTTTTAATCTGCCAAAATAACAGCATATTTGTTTAGACATAAGATATAAATCACATTAAAATTACTTGCATCTTAATTCACACTTATCTGTGAGAGGCCCTTTTTTTGCATGGGTTAGAGAAGATAACATGCAAGATGTAAAGTAGAAGATAATCCCATAGCAACATTTCATCTTTCCAGCCAATGTTCTGTGATAGTAAACCATAGCAGCACTGATCATGTGCAAATGTCCCTCTTCTTCAGTTATATGTACACTACCCGTCAAAGGTTTGAACACAGTTTTCTAATAAATCCAATGGGCAAGTGTGTCCAAACATTTGACTGGTAGGTGTCCAAGCAGATGTTTTAAACTCCTGGGATATCTTTTTATTTTAGTTTGATGGCTGTCAGTGGCTGGACACAATAAGAAAAAAAAAGCACTAAATATATATTTTTTAGCTTAAATAAATACATTTCCTCTTCATTCTGCATCTGTACAAACATATGCAGACAAATGCCACCATGCAGTCAACAGATGAGACAGGATCTTTGCATGACAGTGTTTAGACAGGTCCTTTCCTTCCAGCATTGTACACTACCAGTACATCATTTTCTTTTTAAGTTATGAAGATAAGACCCTAACTAAGAAAAGCCATGTGTATGAAAATTATGTTAATTTATAACAATGCTTATCTTCATTTAGAAAGTTGCCTTTAGATATAAATGCTACAGATGAATAATAAAAGAAAAGTGGTGGCAAATAGAGAAGCTGAGATCTTAATGCTATCAGTCAGTTTAACTCCAATAAAGCCGGTTACTGGGGCAACAAGGTTTCATCAGTCCAGTGTTGTTTCTTATAAGTGGCGTTTGATGCTTTGTTGTGTTTTACATCCACCTAACCAGGAAAATGTCAGTTCAAAGCTCAACAACAACTCTCAGGGATTTTTTTTCTTCATTGTATAAGGATATCTTTACCACTCTAAACATATCTTACCACTTTACCTTCACAGTGACACTGAAAGCAATGTCCACAGCAAACAATTCCACTACATACATGTCATATATTCACATTTTATGCTTAAAGAAAAATTGATATTTTAATCAGAGTAAAAAAAACTCACTTTAATGCTCATTTAAAAATAACTGGGAATAATAAACTAAAAGGAGCCTTTAATTCTCCTCCTGCAGCTCTGAATGATTAGTCTCCAGTTCAATGTGACTCCCTATAAATTTGTTTACTTGTTAGGCATCTCATTTTAGTTACCTCTCAGCTGGGCTGTCGGGCTCAATAAAGCGGATGACCGGGGGAGCAGACAGCGTTTCTGTTGCAAAGACACCCCCCTGTAGCTGGAGCCCAAAACCTGTGAGTGGATCCCCCCTCAGGACGATCTCGCTCGTTTCCACATGAAAAACCTGCCCCCCTGGGCCGACGGAACTGGACGCCAGGGACACTGAAGGAGGGGGGACACATCAGACAGAGATATGAGTGGAGAACTGGCAGATAAATGGAGCAAGAGGGGGATTGTTGGAAACAATTCAAGAAAATGGAGGAGGGTAAGGGGAAGGGACATGCGCTCACAGAGATGACAACATGCAAATGGAAAGGGAATGAGTCATGGGCTTGTTTACGTCAGCGATCAGTCAGATCTGTTCACATAAAGGCCCAAACGGTTCACTCAAATAAAACCACTTGCACCTTACAGTAAAAGTTCCAAGCTTCACACCATTAACTACAACCATCAATTTGACCAGACAGCTGAATCAACAGCTCCAGAAGCAGGACTCAATGCGTGATCGGTCAATGAAACTGCATTTATTAAACAGTAAGAGCATCCCTGAATTCTAGCAGGTTCAAATGAACTTGCAGAGTAATTTGCTTGAAGTGATATTTTCATGTGTGGGTGGTGAGGAGGAAGGTAGTTTGTCATACACGAGCTCCTGTGGTCTTTCTTCCTGTTCCTCCTCTTGCCAGTGGAACCGCGAGGGCTGGTGGGAGCGATGGGAGCGACAGGGCAAGGGAGAGTGTTACTACCCTGGCTGCTGAAGCCTGAGGTGGCTGTGGAGGAAGGGGAGAAGCCTCCACTCACCAGAGCTGAAAGCAGACAAACAGCAGCACTATCTGTACCAAACAGCTGGTTCAACAAGAGCAAAACTCATCACTTTCAGCAGGAGCATGCAACAAAGGGACTTCAATGTGGAAGCTAGTGTCGGGGTAACCCTTTTAATAAGAATGTTTTAACAATTGCACTGATGAAAGGGCTTCTGCTAGGGTGTCTCGCCGGCAGCAGCAGCGCTGTCACAAGTAATAACTTACATTTGCAGTGGTCCTGCTGGTTGTGTGGGTGGCTTGGGCTGCTCCATGTCTTACTATGGCTGGCATGTGGGGGATGGCAGTAGTTGCTGCTTTGGTCCCAGTGATGATGGTTGCTTTTCTGCACTTTTACTGCAGCAGCCAAGAGAAAAACACATGCATTAAAACCAAACCAAATCTACTCCTTTCTTAACTTTGTCCATTTAATGTTTTGATTTCACTGTCTAAATTTATACTGCACCACACAGTGCCTTGAGGATAATTCAGAGTAATTGATATTTAATGGTTTAGCTATGGTATGCTAGATTAAATCCTGAGGTTTGATGTATTTTGAAGTGCTTCATAGAATCACACAAAACAGTAAAGGGGGAGAAAACACTTACTTTTACTAGCAAGTCTCCAAAATGCTGAGTACAAACTGAAAATCATTTTTCATCATTTCATTTTCAAAATGCCAGAAAGTACACAAACAGTAACCTCCACACATAATCAGCAGGCGAAACTAACTGCTTAGAGGGATGCAGCTTGTCCTTGATGAGGCACAGCTGAGAGCTTGATTAGTGTTAATGCAGAGGTTCTGTCTCTTCATTTTTTATTTTCCTACTAGAAATCCCCTTAAGAGACTAACAGATGGTTGTTTAGGTGGAACTTCATCTTATCCTACCTGAGAATTCATTCAAACAGCGCTTATGAAGCCCTCAAAAGAAAACAACTGACCTTAAATTTGACACACACCTTAATAATTAAGCTTACTTTACAGATTCATGGAGCTATATTTGTCACTGAGTGTTACACATGACATTAATCCCTGCTGCCTCATTTGGAGGGGTCTAATCTGCCAATTTGTTCAGCTGGATGGAGGATTTAGTAGAAAAATGTCTGCCAAGAAGTTTGCATACTGAGGGAACCAGGTTAAAGCCAGCTGTATGTGCTCAGCATGCATGCAGCTCAACCTTTTGTCCTTTTTCAAAACAAAAAAGTTCTATTTAACCCAAATTTACCTGAAAGTCTCTGCATCTGTCAGCTTATGTTAAGCTCACTCAGGAGACTGTCCAAGAAATTGTACTTATAGTCCACATTAGTAGAATAGTGTCCTTACATCTTAGTGGGTGTTTTAGTCTTATCATCACTCCTCAGAATAGATTAGACAAAATGCATCTTATAATCATTACTTATCCAGCAGAGGGGGGAAAAGCTGTGAAAATACCATCTCATCAAAATAGCACCATGTCATTTTTCAAGTTATGATTCATTCCTCCATGAAAATGATTTAACATGTGCCTGCAACATAACTGCTGAAGGAGGGAACATTTCCAACTGATTGTAAGTACATTTATTCAAGTAAAGGCTGTTATTCAGAATAAAAACATGCATCTGGTCTGCATCGACACATTAGGCCTAAGAGGTGTTCATCTCAATAGCAAGTAGAGACACTTATTGGTGAAGACGTCATGTTTTAACTTATCTGTATATTAATAAGCTCTATGAACAGAATCATTTTGTTTAACAACAAATAATGTCAAATCTCTGGGTTATTTATTCATAAACCTAAATATGAACTAATGGTTTTCTATAAAATGTTTTAGTGACCGTCAAGTTTATTTTATGGACATACTTTCACTTCATACACAGCAGCCGTGATGAGCAGTGGAGACATATCCTTACATTAATATTTACAGGCCACTTTTGCCCTGTGAACATGTTGTTGTTCATGTTTTGGGGTGCAAGACATACTTTTTGGAGGGGAGGGTCTGACAACATTAGATATACACAAAGGTAAAATAGTAAACTTTCATCTAACAAATTCTAAACCTTGCGTCCCTCCAACTTAAGAAGAGCAGAAACAGCTAACTTATTAAGATGTTATTCTAAAGCAAGACACATTTCTGCAAATAACATGAGTAAAATACACATCTGTAAAGGTATTATTAAATATGAGATTATAAATAGACTTTAGAAGAGGACAGTGTTAAATTCATTCAATACCTGCTACAATAAAAGACTCGCTTATTCCTGCAACACCATCCTTCAATGGTGAAAGAGTTTAAGTGCTAGAATGGACTAATTACTAAATAATACTATAACTATATGAGGCTTCAAACTGTTGAAGAAAAGTGGGATTTGTGGGAAAAAAGTGGAAAAATAAGCAAAACAAACTAAGCCTGACAAAGAGTCAAAACAAAGAAACATAATGCAGGAAAGAATTCTGCAGATTGATCTCAGAATAAACCAGAGTAAAACTCTTCTGCACATGACTTCATAGAGTCATGGGGAGAAGTCCCTGCAGCTGCTGACCTGGAAATAAGTCTGCAGAATGTGGCAAGAACATGATCTCTGACAGAGAAAGTGTGTGTGTGTGTGTGTGTGTGGCTCATTTGTATGCATAAGAGGCAGAGTGTGCACCCAAAGCCAAAAGGGATTGGGGCCATCATTGGGCCGTGCACATACAGACACACTCGTGCTGATTCCGAGCACATGGGGAAAAGCAGCTGAGAGGAAGCCGAGCTCTTTACAGCTTAAGGTAAAATAGCAAAGAACAGAGTAGTCACAATACATATGGTGAGGACATTTCCAGAAAATCCACACATGGGTGTAGTGTGGAAGCAATAAGTCAATTAGCTGACATTATCCTCTGGGAATCCTTTGCATGGCTTTGCAGATTTACTCTTTGGATGTAAATGTTTCTATTGTTTAGCTGCTAGCAGTGTAGTGGGACTATTTTTTCCCTTTACATTTCATCTCTCCTGTTCCCTCTTTGCTTACGAACGCCTATATGCAAACAAAACAAGCCTTTTGATCACTGTCTTGACCTGAAACTAGTTTTTTTTTTACCCAATGCCCAGTGATTGTTGTTTCTGCTAGCTCTGAGTTAGCTTTTCTCTCAAACTTCAAGCTGTTTATTTCTTAAATCTGTGGAGAGGGAGTAAACATATAACAAATAGTTTGTTCTACTTCTTAATTCATCAAATAACCATCCAATTGTATTTCTTTTTTTCTATAAAGGAATTTTTCACAGTGGCTTATAGGTACCAAACCCAACAGCTACACAAAAAACATACCAAGATTTCACAATTTATATAATTTAAAAAAAACATACACAAATCATACAGCAAAAGAACTAAATCATACGTATAGCAAAATAAACTTTTTTATTGCAGTAAAATAAATGTTGATTCTCTGGCTTAGTTGTTTTGTGCTGTAGCGTTGGGTCCCCTCAGGGCCATCATACTCTTTTCATAATGCTTTGACATTCAATTTTTCTTAATAATTAGATTATTACTTTAAAAGAATCCACAGCAATGTACCCGATTTGAGCTCCAGGCCTCTTTAGCCAGCTTCTCTCTTCCTGTTTCACAGCTGATTTTTGTTTTCGCTTCCCAAACCAGGTTCTAAAGCGTGTCGTTCTTTTTGCGTGTAGTCTGAAGGACATACCTGTGTCCTGTGGCCTGATTGGGAGTCTGCTCTGACTAGCTGTAAGAACCTCTAATTTGACAATTTCAGATGTGCTGGCGAGTAGCTGTGTGGCCTCCATCAGGGAGCAGTGCTCCGTGCTGGTCCCATCTATGGACAGGAGGATGTCACCTGCATGCAGCGCGCCACACCTACAAGTGAGACAGAGGTAGTTTCTGTTACAGAGCTTTCTTTAGGGAACACCCTGTGGAATAATAACATGTTAAATGTTTGCTTTACCTCTCCACAACACTGGCTGGCTTTATCTTGTCAATGATAATAACTTGTTTGTTCCTGTAGATTGTTGTAGTGAGGCTGATCCCCAGGCTGGCAGAGCAACCTTTTATTATTTCCACCAGCAGAGGGCCAGAGGCCTGCTGCACTGCCTCTGAAAATCACACAGCACATACAGACTCACAAAGACCAACAGGGTCACTGAGCGCAGCTTAACATGTTCCAGTTCTGTTACACACGGAGCTTATTTTCTGAAAGGTTATCTTCTCTGCTTGACTCAGATAGATGAGCAGCACCAGAGAAAAAGCTCCATCACCTATCTACCTACCTACCTACCTACCTACCTACCTACCTACCTACCTACCTACCTACCTACCTACCTACCTACCTATCTATCTATCTATCTATCTATCTATCTATCTATCTATCTATCTATCTATCTATCTATCTATCTAAACTAAGAAAAGGGAATATAGCTGTATTTGCAGTCTAAAAACACTAAACAGCTTTTCTTATTATTCTTTAAATCTGGGGGAAGTTATAAACTCAAACACTCAGAAACCTGCAGGTCTGCTGAAACTCGCAGCTGCTTTTTAAGCTAGTTTAAAATCTTTTCTATTTTCTGCCTTGTATCAAAATAATTCTTCCTCACACTTATTTCTTCCATTTTTATCTTATTTCACTTTAGTTTTTTATCTTCATTTAATTTATTTCCTTTTTAATGTTTATCTTTATAGTGCTTGTTTTAATCCTCCCTCTGCACCCAGCCGTAACGCTTTGGATGTTTATTGTAAAGCATTTGGAAATGTCTTTTACATAAAATGTGCTATGCTAATAGAATTGCCTTGCCACCAGGACTAACCACTAACCAATCAAACATCTGTGCCTTACATAAACAGGGCTTGGATCGCTAACATTAGTTTGGGAAGACATAATGTCTTTAATCATGAATTTTCTCTCATTTTAGTTAGTTGTTCTTTTACATTAAAAGCATTAATGTTACAACGGTACAAGTGTGAAAACAGTGCAGCTGGAGGATATTTCACATCACTGTTGGGTCAGTGTTTGTGCTAATAGTCCCAGTGAGAAATGACATAGAATGCATAATTCATTGTTGTGTTATTTTGACACAGTTTCTCTGACATTTAGCTGCTTGGCTCGAGCAGAAAAGTGTAATGTTTAGAGTGAGTGATCCAATTATCCTACTGAATGCATGATACTGGTGATTGCTCTTCATGCTTTTTGTTTTTCCTGCAATCTTTTAGAAAATATTACTTAAAACCTCAGTGTGGATTTTCTTTAAAAAACATCTTCTTGCATCTGCAAACCCTCTCATAGTTTTAGTCTAAGGCGGGAGGTCTGAATCTTAAATTCCCCCCACACAGACAGATAATTTGTGTCAAGTGTCCTTAGTGAGTTGCTCCAGTTTGTATCAACCAGTGAAAAATGTGTAATCCTGGAAATTAGTCACTATGAGCAAAAAGGAAGTTATAATTAGGCTTTTAGTCATGTGGTGAGTTTTTATGTCGGTTGGCTTATTTTACTATGTCATGTGCAGTATTATTTTATTATGTTGTAGCATAGATTAGACTGAAATATTAACCTTCCTGGGGCAACAAAGTGAACCCCTCCATAAAATCTAAAATAAGTAAAGAATTGTTAAAATACATTTTTTGTTTACAAGTATTTTGTTGAAACTGCTTGAATTCAACGTTTTTTGCATATTTAATTAAATGCAGAGATGTATATTCCTGGTCCAGAAAGTAGAAATCCTGTCTGACAGCTGTTCTGACCAGCACATTTAATCTGCCATTTAATCTATACTATACTATACTATACTATACTATACTATACTATACTATACTATACTATACTATACTATACTATACTATAC
>JBAMHV010000014.1:8121502-8135915 GCA_037177535.1 Pseudomugil gertrudae
TGTGTGTGTGTGTGTGTGTGTGTGTGTGTGTGTGTGTGTGTGTGTGTGTGTGTGTGTGTGTGTGTGTGTGTGAGGGAGAGAGAAGGAGAATAGGGAATGTGTCCGCGGATAAATGAACATGTCTCCTGGACTGCAGATTTTTATAATCCAACAGGTTGTTTCAGAGGATCAATTGAGCTTTTGATGACTCATCTTCATCTTGTTTCACTTCCAAAGACCTAAATATGAGACTGGTCCAACCAGTTTATCAAATTCATCATCTTCTACCCTGTTTTATGTTTCTGAGACCTTTTGAATCCTTTTTTATCATGCACACTCTGACACCTGGCTTCCTCATTTTCACACATCACATGGTAATAACTGTTAAATATACAGGAAATGTGTTCATGCTGTGGTTAAAACCAAATAAAGACTTTGGATTTTAATACGTTTGTAATTTCTCTCTATTGTTTGGTGGCCGAGCTCTGAAGAGCTGAGACGGTCAGAGCCTATTTAACTGTAGCTCAACATTTAGATCAATCAGACGTCGGACATCCTGAATAAGGATTGTGAATATTATCAAGTTTTGAGATATCAGTAGAAAGTTTGCAGAAGCCAGAATTTTAACATCTAAATAATAAATAAATGAAACAGCTATTATCTAATCCTGAAACATTAAGTCATAATGTTTTGATGGCCAGCCAATCTGCTGACATCTATAGAAAATCCAGAGCGCTTGTTTGACATGGATCATTTTCCATCAATACATTCCCAACTGGAATTATAATTATGAGTCCAGCTTGTCTTAACTAAATAGTCCCACACACAACAAGTGCTTATTGACTTATTGTCTCATGATTTAGAAATGTTATGTTCAAATTCTCACAATGAATTTAGAATCATGTGATCATTAGTATTTAATTATCTTCAAAACAACTGAGTTGAATTCAGGGTCACATGGAAGCTGGAGCCAGGCAGGGTACACCTGCACAGGTCACCAGTCCAGTTTTTACACATAGTACGATAATACGGACACTGCTACAAAATGGTGTGTCCACTATATAGGACACTATGTAGGACATAGGGTGAACATTCGGACACAGCCTGTGTTTCATTTTCTTTTGTGGCTTATTACACAGAGTCAAAATTTACCCAGTATACTTGTCCAGTTTTAAATGGGTGAGCTGCATTCAGGCAGATCATCCAAATGTCTTTACAAGTTGTGTTTCTTATTTTTCACACAAAAAATGTATGAATGTATAACAAAGTGGGCTGCACGGTGGAGCAGTTGGTTAGCACTGTGGCCTCACAGCAAGAAGGTTGCTGGTTTGAGACCCAGCTGGGGTGGTTGTCCAACCAAGAATCTTTTTGTGTGGAGTTAGCATGTTCTCCCGTGTTAGCGTGGGTTCTCCCCGGGTACTTCGGCTTACTCCCACAGTTCAAAGAGATAGGAAGGGATAGGCTGATTGGAGACTCTAAATTGCCCATAGGAGTGTGTGTGTGCATGGTCGTTTGTCTGTGTGTGTTGGTCCTGTGATGGACTGGCGACCTGTCCAGGGTGTACCCTGCCTCTCGCCTGTTGACAGCTGGGATTGGCAGCTCTAAAGCTGCTGCAGAGGAAACATTATCAATAGTGGGGATTGGGATGAATATCATGGATTTTCTCCAATAGAAACTATTTTATTTAAGAAGAAAGTCATCACTGCTTATCTTCTTATTTATAGGAACATCATTTTCTAGTGTTGTATACATTAAAGTTGTTATTCTGTCAACAAATTAATCTAAATTTAAATTCAATGTAATTATGGGATGAGTGTTAATTGGTTTTAACTACTTGACACTAGAGACACTTGACACTTTGTTCACACTTTATTAGCCTGCAGAGAAGGTTTTGTGTTGTGTGTTTTCCTTCTGCCACCACTTGGTATTTTCATTCCTCCTTTTACACGTAACCACCGCAGTTTGCTTCGTTGTAAAATAATTCTACTGTTGTGGTCAGTGAAAGCCAACCGGTGCCTTGCTCTAATTACCTTCAGCTGTGTGTGTACAAATCAGAACACTTTGCATTGCTGGTATATGTCCAAAAATCGTTGCATACCCCTACCCCTCCTGCCCCCCTTGTATACACTGTTTAATCCATCCATGAGCTTTCCAGAATGTTCCCGTATGGCTCTAATGACATGCTGATCATGATTGACATGACATACACTTACTTGTCATCAGCCTGCAGGCAGAGCGAAAGAGAGCCAACACACTCGGGTAAAAGAGGAAAGCTACCTCATTGTTCTCACAATGACGTTGAACATTCTACAGTAGCTTTCATACAAAGCATGTCAGATAAGCTGCCATTGGTCCAAGAGCAGTGTGTGGGTATTACACTGTGTTTTGGATCCATGTTGCCTTGGAAACAAAAATCAAAACAATCTTAAGATCATGGGAAACATGTGGAATAATTACTAAAGATGCTATTTATTTTTGTTAAGTTTAATAGTGAGGTATGTTGTAGAGAGGTTGCTTTGCTTCCACTGAAATTTTACACAGCTTATTTTAGAGAATAGATTTACTGTAGGTTACGATGTCCCTGTAGTATCCCATATAGGTTTTATTATTGCCCATACATCTTAAGTAGTGGGACAAACCCTTATTTATTCTGCTGTGTGTGAGCTTGTAGTTCAAAATTGTCTATAAGGAAATAATGTCCAAGGTAGCGAAGTTCATTTTTACCCGGTCAGAAATCCCAACTGAGAATAATGTCATAACCAAATTAAAACATCCACGTTAACAAAGTCATAAATCTTTGATCCCCTTTGTTTTTCTCATGACTTCAGAAGCTAAGATGTTAGCAACAGTTCCTAACGTTAGCAGAGAGACCACATCCAACATTTTTATTTAATGTTATGTACATGCACGCGCTTTCTAAACTTAAACTAGAGCGAATTCTTATTTATGTACAACTAAACAAGTACGTTCAGACATAAATGTATGTAAATACATATTATTTACTTAGAAATATTAGATGTGTAGAAGAGTGTACAAATACTATCCTAAAGTAATAATCCATGGTCTGACTACTATACCAAAAAAAGACAGCAATGTCAGGTTTCGGCCCTGGTCCTGGTTTTTTGTTCTGTTTTCTTATGTTTTTTTCTTTTCTTGTGGTTTTGGTTATGTACTGATTCTTCTGTTTTATTTTCCAGGTGTCTTGTCTGCCCTCCCTCGTGTGTCTTCTCCTCCTACCTGCCTCCTGATTACCCTCATGTGTTTCACCTGTGTCTCCCCTTCCCTGTGTATTTAGTTTGCCTACTTCCTTTGTTCTCTGCCAGAGCGTTTTGTTGCCTTCAGCAGTACTTCCAGCATGTCTCGGATTACTCCAGTGTGGTTTTGTTAATTAAAAGAGTTATTTTTATCATCATCTGTCTGCGCGTGTGTCCGCTCCTTCACGGATCCTGACAAGTATGAGCTTTAATTTTGGTCCAAACATCCTCATAGCACATGTTACTTTAAAGGACGCTATCAACGATGCCTTTTTATGTCTGTTATTAAGTAGATATAACAGAACCTTTCACATAGCTACTGATCACAGCTAATCTTAAGCTAACAGCTAAACATTTTAATATTTTTTTTAATAAATGCACATTTTAAAGTGTAATCTGTTTTAATGCATTGCAAAAATTGTAATATGAACATCCTCCAAAGCATGTCTGTGTTCTAAAGCTATAACACAAAGACTGTTACAGGTCAAATAATGACCTTAGCTCCAAAGGTCAGACAAAGAATATGTCAAACTATAAGTAAATCAGGTGAAAATAGCTCTTTTCCTTCTGCATTGTTATCTGAGCTGGTTTGTAGAACTTGTGGTACCACTGGCAGGACGGTATGGAGCCTACTCCTTTATCTCTTTGTACTGACTCTCCACGTCTGTCCACCTGAAGATAAAGCATTTAGACAGCTGAGTGGTATGGATCCTTCGTCATACCTTCACTGACCTGAAACCTTCGGGCAGCCCTAGGAAACAAGGAGTGAAGACACGTGCACACAGCTGCATGAGTCAGGCCTCAGCAACAGAGATCTCTCTGTTGGACTTGCATATCATGATGTAAAGAACATACACATGCATGGTTTCTTTTTTACTCTCATTTATCCAACATCTTTGTGCAAATAGGGGGTCCAGTAGCTTAAAGATACACACACACAAAGTGAATGACACATCACAAACACGTTAAGCAAGGCAAAAGTCTCTAAACCACGCAGGCTCCTGGGGACCCTGACAGTCCAGCAGCTGTCATCACTGTCAAAAGGCAACATTGGCTCTGGGTTACGCAGACCCAATGTGCTCCACGTGACTGAATGTTACTGTACCATTGAGCTGTCTGCCAGCCATCCACCTCCAGTTTAAAATAACCATCACTAACCCTAAGAGCCAGGGCAGGAGTGAAGCTGATATCAAAAGCGCCAAACAATGGAACAGCTGCACACAAATATACTGTATCAATACGTTGTGGAGGAAATGAGTTACTTATTCAGTGGTAAGATTAGCTGGTGAGCAAAGTGAATTCCTTCCATCTTATCTGTATATATATAGAAAGTTAATCAACGCCATTTTTAAATCAGTGCTACATCCCTCGTTTAACCAATCAGATCACAGGTTAAATATGGAGACAGGGACGACAATGAAATCACAATGCTATTTTCAGCTGTGAAACTTTATTTTAAACTGGGTCCAGTTTATGTCACTACATCTGCTCCAATTACACATGGTAAGATGCTATGCAGAGCTGATGGTTGAGCCCTCTCACCTCTAAATCTGTTGCAGTTGTGCATGCAGTCTACCGATTTCAAATGTTAATTTAAATAAATATCTGGTGACAGATCGGCTGCATCTCAGAGAAACAGTACATGTAAAATACGACCAGCTCTTTAAACGCAATCAGTCACCCCTTGTCTCAAATAAAAAGCTTCCTTGACTCTAAAAATCAAAGCAGACTTCTCTTACCGATGCTGTTCCTGGTGTCTCTCCTCAGACCACACAGCATGGCTGTAGTTAAGCCAGCTCAGCCGCCCTCTGGAAGCTGCTCTGTATTTAGTGGGCAGAGTTGAGGGTCCACCTGAGGAAGAAGCACCCAAGAGACCGGGTCTCAGGCGCTCAGATAAGACAACAAAAGCATCTCTATCTCTTCACTCCTTTACTATGTCCAACATTTTCTTCAGCCTTGCTGCTGTTAGTGAATTCTGGAGTCTAACCCCTAACCCACCTCAAATACAAACACTGTCTGCCCAGATCTTCTATAAAGTCCCAAGCAGGTAAAGAAATGGCTGTCGCCCTTTCCTTTCCATTTTACGGTGGCCCCGTTTTGGAGCTGTTCTTACAAATCGTTCGCCTGTTTAGTAGAGATTTTCTCGTGCCCTGTTCATACACTCCCATCAGCTCACACACAACCCTTCTCTCTCTCTCTCTCTGTTTGCTTGCACTCTTCCTCTCTGCCAGAGGGGCTCAGTGAGGCAGGCAGACACGAGAGTTACTCCCTCCCCCTCTGCATACAGACACATACACACACTTTATTCATTTCCCACCAAGTCAAACACATCCTACAAACCCCCTCACACACCCACCCAAGCAGAGTTCACACACTGAGATTAGACACGACAAAACAGCCCACATCCTGCACACTCAACTCTCAGTTAAATGAACATTACCTGCACATTTATTGTCAGGCTCAGAGTCGTGTTTTTCTCACAGAGACTGTTATAGATCATGAATACACAAGCACACATGGTGGGAAATGCATATGTAAAATTCCTGTGCAGAACAGCTGCCTTTATATCTTGCAGTTGATACTGAAAATACTGTGCAGCAGCTGAACACAGGTGACAGATTCCAGCTGTGATCGTGTGAAAATTAATACAGTTGCGAAAAAGTAGTACAACCACTTTTACTACTAAGGTTTTACATGTCAGGAAAACTAAAATAATAATGATGGAAATTAAAATCACCTGCACCCGGTGAAGCTTGAAAATAAGGTAAATTATTCTTTAGATGAACAGCAACGCCTGACTTGTATTGTTAGTTTAACAAAAAAGTTCAAATACAAGCAGGTGTGGAAAATTAAGCACGATCCATGATTGAGTAGCTTTTACAAACACCTGTAGCTGCTATAAGTGGAAGTAATCATTTTCTGTCCAGGTCCTGTGGCTGCAAAACAAGCCCTGATCATCAGCCCTTCCCCACTGGGAGTTGTTTGTGCTGATATAAATGTGCTCCTGTGTATTATGAACATCTGCACTTCCATCTTGTTTGCTTTAAGAGCATTATTCAGGTGTGCTGTGTATACTGTGTATAGCATAGGGCCTTTCTCTTGTTTATAATTACACATTAACTGAGGCCTGCAAAGTCTGAAGTGCAGCTCTTGTGTTTTGAGCATTGCACATTCAGATCTTGGGGCAAGCTTGCTGGCATATCCACTCCTTTGTGGAATGTTTTCATATTATGAATAATGTTTCTGACTAATGAATGATGGACTTAAAACCACTTTGAATGACCTTATAACCCTTCCCAGTCCATTGGGCAGCAGTAATTGCCAATCACTGCTAATCATTTCGTCCTTGGTATTATATTAACACACACCTGACTGCTCCAGACAAGCAAACTAATAAATCTGGTAGACAATGGTGGATTTTCATATGAGGAAAAATTAGATCCAAACAAGTTTTTTAAAAATGAAAGAAAAAAGTTTGTTTTTTTAAACAGAAAATATATTTCAACAAACCTCATCAGGTTTACAGGTCCTTTCTTAATTTTATTTCCTGTTGGCTTCCTGAGCCCAAACGCAGAGGCACCTAGCATTATAAATGGGTGCAGACACGCTGCATGGAAAAACAGTAAACTAAAATACTGTGGAAATAATAGGAAGTCAACCATACCACCTTTTTAATAGATGCATTTGTTGAAATCTTGTTACCCGTTGTTGCATGTAGTGTAATTAGTCAGATGTTCCAGAGGACACGATGCTCCTTGGTGTCAATAATTTCCTCTGAGACTTGAGTCCTTAATACCTCATTTACACTGTGAAAGAGCGTAGACTTTCAGAGCGAGACTAATTAATTTCCAGCAGAATAAGGAGAATCAGGAGATGAAACAATGTTAGTCTGATTTTAAAAAGCCCTCCTGGGAACACACTGGGATGCTTGCTTTTATCATAATAATAAAAAACACTGCCAAACTCCCTCAAAACAAAAAAAAATCAACATTACTGATGTAGTGTGCATGATATTAAGATTACAGATCTTTTACAGTGACAGAAGTTCGGAAATATACTTGTGCATATATGACAATTTCTGAAGTATTTTACCTAAGATTGAGAGGTATAAATCCTTTAACCCTAAGCGACTGCCAAGATGTCCTTGGGGAAGACGCTGAACCCACGTAGCTCCAGATATTCATTAATTCACCCAGTGTGTGAATAGGTGAGTATAACGTGTAGGTTAAAGCACTCTGGGTGGTCAACATGATTGGAAAGATAAGTCCACACACAATTTACAAGCATTCCAGACCTGGTTTGAGTTATTCTGAAACTCGTATACACAATTATCAATCAAACTGACCACACTGCCATCTTATGGTGATCAGCTCCAGCTGCAAGAAAGAGGGTGTAAAGCCAACCTGCACATCAGTGTGTGCAGCAGGAAAACAGCCTGGCTATATGCATCACAGGCATTCACTTAATCTTCAAAAGTGGAAGAAAAAAACAATTTCAGTCCAAGCAAATGTTCATCTTTACAGGCAGAAGACATGTTTAATGTATTTTTAAATTAGTTTAACTTGAGCCTGTAACAAACAGCTGTTTCTAGTTACATGTGAAAGTTTTCCTACAGGTTTTACCTTTAGTTCTCCCTCTGATGACGCCCAATCGACACCTGAGAGAAAAAGAGAACATCCTCCTCTTTCCTCCTGCTGATCGGCTGCTCTTCCTCAGGCTATCTGTCTGAGGAAAGGCGAACGAGAGCTGTTTGGGAGTGAGGCGACCTTTTCCAAACACTACTCTTGCTGACATGTTCATTTTCTGACCAGTGAAAGGGAAACAATGATTTATGTCCTCTTCCTGACACTTTCACCATCTCATAGACGTTGCGGTCTCCGCCTGTCCTGCTGCTCTCATGTTCTCCTCGCCTCTCTGGAGAACATCCAGTCCTGTCAGGTGAGTCTTCCAGGCCACTCCATAAACAAACATGTGCAGGTTCTTAAAATAAACGGATATTCAGATTCAACACAGTATGTTTTCCCCCCCAAAAAACATAATTCCTAGCTTGCTTCTGCATTCGAGCAGCCACAAGCTGACTGGGTGAATAAACGTTATGTTTATGCATCTCTGGCAATGTCAGTTCAGTAGGAACAGATGGCAGAGGGCTCGGGGCTGTGGGGCACAGCTTGCCTGCCAGAATGCAATGGAAACTTTCTCTGCAGGGAGCCGGCGTTCAACATTGTAAAATAATATACAATCTGAGATGGTCAACTCAAAGCAATGCCTTTTGATAACATTCTCACACATCTTTAGTGCTAATTTGAGCATGTTAGACAAAATTATCAAAGTTCAATGCCCAAGATAAGCAGAAGTTGGTTAAAACTTTTAAGGCTTAAGAGTGAATTTCTCCTGCTTGAGAAATCAAAACAGGAAATTTAAGGTGGTTAAAAAAAAAAGAAAAAAGACTAAGATCAAGCAATTCTTAATTTTCTAGGCATATTCACATCTACAATGCATGCTGGAGCCTCAAAGCAAGCCTCACCCTGCAGAGAACACAACCCACTCCATCAAACTGAACATTAAATGTCCTAACTGGTGATTGCAGCTAAAACTGCTCAAAGCAAACCTCATTCTCATTTTGCACTTAAATACATTCCTTATTCGTCCCAACTCTGTCTGCCTATACAAATGGCTGGACTTTCCCTCCAGACTAAAAGTGTAAATTGTGTGTACGGGTCCCTTTTTTTGTCAAAATGGTTTTGAAGGCTCAGGCTTGAAATTTTTTTAATTTAAGAATTTGTCTAATCCATGCAACCTTGCAGGCCTAACCATAATGTGAAGGAAAAAAAAGCAAAAGCAAGTTTTAATTTTAAACAGTTTATTGCAAATAGCCAGTTTATTCATTCTCTTCGCTCCTGAGCCTGGCATTGGGGTTGGTGATCTTGATTGCCAGCTGAGCCGCCCTCTCCACAATCAGCTTCCTGTTCTTGGAGGACACATTGTGGGCGATCTCAGCACAGTGAGTCCTACAGAAGAACAAGGAATAGCATTCTTTGTAAAACATGGACAAGCTTTCACTATAAACATCACTTAGAAATTACAAGTGAGGAACACAGATACATAACTGAACCACCATTGGAGAAACTTTCCTTTTGGAGTCTGAGTTTTCTTTAAGCACATAACATTCATCATTATTGCAAGATATGAATATTGTAGGTTTTTGCTGCATTTTCATTAATTGGTTATATTGTCATTATTGCCCCATGAACTTGCTGTTATTTCTCAGTCATATCCACCCTCAATTTGACATCAAATATTGCAAATTTAAGTGTCAGTCCCTAACGTGTTAGTATTATATTCAAGGAATGGAGATTTCAGGCAATGTAGGAGATGCTTTCAGTGATGGTCTAAGGCTTTTGAAAAAAAGAAAAAACCTAAACATCAGGGACTGTTGTGACAGGATGAATCAAGATGCCCGAATTCTTTTTTCTTTTTAGAAAAAAAAAGCAACCAGTTTTCCAGCAAAGAGCAGAATGACAGACCGTGAGCAAACATGACAGGCGAGCCCTGTCTCTATTTTCTGCTCTTAGTTTTTATGACATGTAAAGAGGAAGGCTGGTACACTGCGGGGAATGAATTAATGTAATTACATGACTTTAGTCGGGAGTCCTGCCAATTCCAATTGGGCTATTTTCAATCAATGAGGAAAAACTACTACCTCATTCAACTGAGGTAATAATTTCATGAAAACTTTAGGAAAAAAAAGTTGGTAGCCAACCAAATGATTTTAAAAAGTAGAAAAAGATACCCCTACTATTTCTAGCAAACACACTTAAATCATTTATTCTGCTTAAAAGTTGTTCCATTACAAAAAGCTGCTGCATGGGAACTGTACAGTGTAACTAGATGTCATAAGATCAAACAGATTCATCACAAGTTAAATGACAGATTTCCAAAACAGAAATAAGTTGACAAAACCTGACCTTATAAACTAATGTGTAGAAACTGTTTATATTTATACATTTATTGATGGAAAACAACTATAAGAATGTTTGAATGAAAATTTCTCAGATTTTCTTTTTAAAAAAAAGATTAGTTATAGTGAAGATAGTCTTACAGGTGTGTGTGTGTGTATAAAATAGAAATTTGGATGCGAAGGCCAAACATTTATGGATATTATTGGTGCAGCAGGTTCCAGTGATGACACAACAGCCCTTCAGAGGATTCACATTTGGACACAACAGCAAATAATTCACTATCAATACAAATTGATGCTTCTGTTTACATGTTTTGGTGCTAATAATATATTCTTATTAAATTCTCCTGCACAGCAGATTCTACCCTCAGCAACCCAGGACCATTAGATATTTGGGAATGTTTGAACCATTACACACCCATTTAGTTGCTGTTAAACTAAAAAAAAAAAAAAAAAAGGAAAACTAGCCACATCCAAACTTTATAATTTCTTCCCATTTTTAAAAATGGAGATTTCATTAGTCAAAAAGGATTAGTATTATTTATGACATCCTATGTAAATATCCTGACTTACTTGTTACTCATCATCAAGACCTCAAGCTCTTTGACATTGTGCACCAAAAACTTCTTGAAGCCGGTTGGTAGCATGAACTTAGTATTCTTGTTGCTTCCATAACCAATGTTGGGCATCAACATCTGACCCTTGAACCTCCTGCGGACTCTGTTGTCAATACCTCTGGGTTTGCGCCAGTTTTTCTGTTGAAAAAAGTCAAAGTTAGTTAACAGTTGTGGCACTAATTCAGGAATAAGTAACTGAGATCCTCTGGAGCCACAGTCCTGTAGCTTTTAAAAGTTCCCCCACTCGTATAGTTGATTTAAATGGATCTGAATGCTTATAAAAAGTTCTGTTCATTGACCCTTTAATTTGAATCAGCTGTGTTTAAACTGGGAAACATTTAAAGTCTGTAGGACTGCAATGTTCAAGCACCGTGGTTCATATCTCTGCTCTAATAATCAGTTTATGCACTTACCCTAATTTTAACATATCGGTCTGACTGATGGCGAATGAACTTCTTGGTCCGCTTCTTGACAATCTTGGGTTTTGTTAAAGGTCTGAGGGCTGCCATGGTGACTGAGAACAGAAACAAAATCATGAGCAGTTTATTACATTACAGTTATTGCATTATGTTTATGTACATTGTGTTCTAATAAATGTATTAGTTTTACACAGCCAGGGCACTTATGTGACAAAACACAGGTACATAAAGGGCACCTGCTGGTGAAAGCAACCCGCGCCAATGAGTTTGACTTTCAAAGCGAGCTTCAAGATAAACGTGCTAACCAACATTAGCAAGTTAGCATTTGTGGTGCAGCCTGTTTGGCTAACCAGCAAGTCGCGCAATCCTTGTAAAGGATTATATTTAATTTTTATCAGAAAAGAAACCGGTAATGTCTATGTTAAAACGGCTTATTGTATTTTTCAGTACACTTTCCCGAATGTCACTTTGGGCCTAAATACAACAACGCCATTTGACGGGAATAGGACGAATAGCCGGTAGGCTGCCATAGCAGAAGCACTTCACTCTATAATGATCTAATTTGAGTTAACAGCTACGGATGACACTAATCATTTTAATAATCGTATACAAGGAGAACGTCAATAATTGAAAAACTACGTCGGGGATGTTAAAATATGTCCGATATTTCGTGGATTGAGTTAGATTGTCTCTACTCACCCGCCGATGTGTGTCCAAAAGGAACCCAGGCCACGGCGGAAAGAAAGAAAAGGACTTCCGCAAGTGTCGCAAAGGATTATGGGTAGTGTGTTTTTATCAGAAAACCAACAGGCTGCTTTACGGTATCAATGCTCAAATAAACTGATACTTTTCTTCTCCAGACATATAGCATCGAAGTACTGATATTGTATATTTATTTGTACTTAATTTGTAAACGTTTCCCCCGCACAGTTCTCCTTAAGGAATGATTGACGTGTACTTCCTGATAAAATTATATGTGTTTTAATGCATTAACAAAAAAACATAGCTTTATTTTCCTCTTTTACTGCCAAAAGAGGAGGCGTTTGATGCTGCACACGGAGGTGTGGTGTAATAAAAGGTGTCATCTACCGTCACATGATTATTTGTAATATATTCCCTCATCTTGAAAACAGCGCCTGAGCAGAAAGACTAAAAACTGTTTGTATTGTCAGCTTTAGCTGTGATCAGTTTTTAAATGGAGCACCAATAAAAATAAATAAAAATAAGGTGAGCATGTCTTTGGTTGTTGGAGGTTCTTGTAATTTACAGCAAACTTAACGGAACACACTTCCCCCTAACTTTCGTTTTCCCGTTACTTGCAGTGGTCAGAACAGACATTATGGGATTGCAAACCCTGGTTTTATACCAGCAGCGGAAGGGTCGGCAGGTATGATCCACTTTTTACGCTCACACAGAGTAAAATACAGATAAGAAAGTGTTTAATTTAACGCTTTTCAACACTTCCGGGTTACAGACGTGCATTTAATTTGGAAAAGGTGGCACCTAAAAGAATGTAGTGAGCAGAGAGTTTAATACCAGTAAAGGTCTTTATGTGATCAAAGTATGACAATATATTATTTGCGCATAGTGTAACAAATATATGAAAGACTGCAGCGTATGTGGGTTTAGGTTCAGGCATGTGTGTGTGAAGGGGAAATAGGAGGATGACAAATAAGTAAATCACGTATTTTAGGAAGTCACATTGTGACTTCATGGTAATAGGTCATGGGTCATGGTAATGATTTGGAATAAAATAATAAAACTGTGGCAAAAGGAATACAATATAAACACAACAAATTAAGAAAGCAAGGAACCATCCAATGAAGTTTTACATTTTTTAAAATAAGAAAACATCCATCTAATTTATGTCAGCGGTGATGTCTAGGTAAGAAAACGATACTGTGGGAAATGTTAGAATTTCTAACATGATAAAGAGAAGCAGCTTGCAGAGGAAGAACTACATGAACACTTCTTTATCAATTTTACTTGTGGAAGCAATATAAAAAATATCTTTTGAGATTTTTAAATAAACTGGAAAAATACATTTGATAAGATTTAGTAACTTTATTTTCTGGGGTAAATATTTTTCCCCCCATGAAAGTGTTTCAATTCATAGTGTCATGCAAGAACCAGTGTGTCAACTTGAGATGCATCGTCTTATTTTCAAGAAAACTATACAAATAACAAATGCAATGCATACAAGCAATCAGATTTTAGATCATTAACAGAAAAAATGTCTTTCAACCCCAAACAAATCTTGTGATTTCTAACCCTTACCAAGTTTCTGGTTGGGCTCAGGAAATATTAAGTCTAATCTGGAAGTTACAGTTATGTCATATTGTTACATGTCACCAAGACAAACAACATGATGACATTCATCCATTGAGTGCAAGAATGCAGTGACAGTCAGGTGCTCAGTAGTCCAATGTGAAAACAAGGAAACCTCCTTTCAAACAGGAAAAATGCACTTTAAAGATACTATCACGTACTTCCCTGCAGTGCTGGTTTGGAGCCAGAACCAGTTGTTGTGTGCAGACAATGCTGGAATCAACTTTATGCTGGTTTATAACTTTAAAAAAAAGCAGCTGGGATCAGAGACAAGCTAAACATGACGACTGCCATGTTAAAATGAATCCAGAACCAGTGCGATATTTGTGTTTATTCAAAAGAGAATTAAAAAACTAAGTGACCTGTTACATAAACATGAAGTCAAAGCAACAGAGGAAGAACATGAACTCACTGTTTCACTCTTTTCTCTCATGCTGCACAGAACATTTCCACCCGGATACCCAAACTGTGCTGTGTCAGCTCATGCAAGACATTTACTGTCAGAAATTGAGCTGCTGCTGCAACCTGCGTGAAGTTGGCCCCCCACCCCACGCAAAACTCAGTGAAAACAGTCCCAATCGTTTGTGCTACGTTAGTGCAGGTTTGTGCTGAAAGAAATATCGTTTGTGCTGCTTTAGATTTTAAGATATAGCTCCCGCGATGAAGCTAAACAACGTCTTTACCAGCTGCGCGCTCCCGCGGTGAAGCTAAACGAGTTGGCCCCCCACCCCACGCAAAACTCAGTGAAAACAGTCTCAATAGTTTGTGCTACGTTAGTGCTGGTTTGTGCTGAAAGAATTATCGTTTGTGCTGCTTTAGTTTTTAAGATATAACAACTTTATTATTAGGCGATGACGT
>JBAMHV010000014.1:8148155-8159102 GCA_037177535.1 Pseudomugil gertrudae
TAATGCTTTCAAACGAAAATGTTGTTTGAAATGTTTGCCCCTTTCATGAGTGGCGATGGTGATAAAGATGAGAAGGTGAGGCTGTCAACAGTTTCGATAGCCCTGGAAACTTAGCTAATTAAGCTAACATGTTAGCTAACATTTAGCTTTAAATGGCTGGACTGGTGAAACAAAACAACGGAAACATAGCCTAGAATAAAATATCGTTTTTATATCTCACCTCTTTTGTTTTTTGTGCCGTTTTTCTTTGCTATCTGGAGCTCATGGTCGATCTTTTTCTCTAGAAATTCCTGTTTCTTCGTTAGCATCTCCTCCGTCTCTCGGAGTTTCTGAATCGCCTCCTGTGGACTCGGTCCCTTTCCTCCCTTTCCTCCTCCACCAAATATCTTGCCAAACAACGACATAACTAAAATACTATAAAATCCTTAGTGTGTAAATGATAAGCAAAACAGATACACCAGGGAAAGTCAGCCTGTGAAATACTATCTCACGATAGCCTTTACGACACTTTGCTCTAGCCTAAGGATTGTTGATGTTTTTTACTTCCTGGATAAGGCCCGATGACGTCTGTTGCCAGACAACAGCAGTGGGCGTTGCCTATAGTTTCTGTCTCCCTCTGGTGGACAGCTGTCATAACCATAGACATTAAAGGGCCTATATTATCCAAAATAGACTTTTATGAGCTTCTAACCTTATGTTTGTGTTCATTGTACCTTAAAACAATCCTCAGAGTAGTTTTATTTTTCATACATGTGTTTTGTACCTTTATATTTGTGAAAAGAAGGGTTTGGCTCGAGCAAAGCAAACGCTTGACACCTCTGTGTGACGTCACACGGAGGTGACTGATCCTCCCCTACCTGAAAATTTTAACACTCACCCGCACCAGGAAGTAGCTGCTGCTGCAGCTTGTCAACAGACACGCCTCCTACGCTAACTACAGCCACACTGCAGACTCGCTCCGCTTTGTTTCGCTTTGTTTTTGGTTGTTGGTTGGTTGATTTTGAAGCATTATTTTTGTTGTGGATTGCCAAATAACATACAATAGTAATCACTATGTCCAATTGGAGAAAATGTGTTTTTGGACACGTATACACATGATCTAACCTACCAAAGAAGAAAACCTACGAGAAAAGTGGTTAGCATTCATATTTGGAAACCCACAACAGGAAGTGCAGAAACATCTTTTTATTTGCGAGCGACACTTTTCTGAAGACAACTTCCAGAACGTCTGCTTTTTTAAAAGTGGATTTACTTCCAGGTTGGTTTTACAACCTGGGGTGATTCCTACCATCAGAGCAGCAGCAGGAGAATCAGCAGTAAGTACGACGGCATAAACACATACTACCTGGAAGGAAGGGGGTAATCACTGCATCATGCGTGATGGTAGCACGGCATCACTTCATGCTGACAGGGGTTTCTGCACTGGCAGACGTTCCCGAGTTCTGCGTTGACAGGGTTCCTGTCTTGACGGAAGAGGTGGAAGAAGCAACCGTCCAATCCGAATGGGCACTCAGGACTGAGTGGCTTAGGGAAAAATGAGTCATATTCCGCAGATAGACGCAAACGAAGGAACATGGCTCAAGAAGCCGCGCCACAGATGTCGGCCACTGTCACTCCTCCGAGCAGAGCCGCAGAGGAGGAAATTCCTCTCATGGAATGAGCTCTGAGGTGCTCCTGAGGTTCTGCCCCAGATGAAGAGTAGGCCTGAAAAATGGTGTCGCATAACCAGTGGGAAAGCCGCTGCATGGACAGAAGAGAGTCCAAAGATCCCCCTGAATTCTGAGGCAGGAAGGGGCCACAGAAAGAGCAGATAAGTCACTGCCTCTTTTGACAGATGTCAGGGCAAGCAAAAGTGCTGTCTTAATGGACAGGAATTTCAATGTAACCTGCAGGGGTTTGAATGGTGTATTAGTGAGGGTGAGCGAACCAGTGGCAGGCCCTACTGGGGAACCCGAGTGCGAGGTCTGTGTCTGCGTACACCTCTCAGAAAACGTTTCATTAGAGGATGGCTGAACAGGGTCCTGTCAGCGAAACCCTCATGCCATGACGAGATGGAAGCAGCATAAGTCTTAATAGTGCTGAAAGCCAGATTTACTACTGTGCTGCAGAGAAGAACAGCGCCAGTGTTGTGGCTGTCTGCCGCCTGGGCGTCACATCCGGGTGTGTTGTCTTCCATGCAGTTCTCGAAGGACTGTTAATTCCTTCGAGAACTGGCGCCAGAATCTGCTGTATACACTGTCCCTAGATGGGGCAGAAATGTGCATTTACTTAAAAAGTGGTTATCAGGCCTACCAGCACATTTGCATAAAGGGCAGGACTTCCTCGGACGGGCGGGTAGGGACAGATTCGATCTGGGACGGTCAGATGCAGCTGCACACAGGCTCGTCATCGAAGTAGGAAATGCCAAGAATGTCAACAAGAATCCCGTGGCTGAGCGAGCCATTCAGGAAATCCAGGTGGAGATTCTACGTCTGGAACCCAACTGCAGGGCTGTTTCTCCCCTCTTGCTCTCTGTCGCCACAGCCCGCCTGAACAGTCGCGTTAGGTCACGTGGGTTGTCGTCTCGGGAGATGCTGTTTCAGCGTGACCAGTTCTCCCATCAGCAGTTGCCTGTGGTCGACCAGGATCTCATCATGGCCCAACATGCAGAGCGCATCACCAACCACCCGTACAGCATGAAATCTAAGGTTCCGTCAGGCCGTGTGGCTGTGCCTCTGGATATCCGGCCCGGCGACCTGGTGTACCTGTATGGAGACAGGAATAAATCCCGGGCACGGGACAGGTACCTTGTCACAGGGAGGAACGGACAGTGGTGTAATGTCCAGAAGTTCACGGGGAACCAACTTCGTCGTACTTCCTACAGGGTTAGGCTGAATGACTGTTACAGGGTGGAGGGACCTACTATGACTCTTGTCACGCCTGACAATGATCAGGCGTCTGATGGGGACATAGACATCTCCACCTCACCCTATCCTGACATTCCTCCAGCTATCTCTGAGCCCCCACCCGCCCCATGCCTACCTGATGACGCATGTGGCCTCGAACCCCTGCCTACACTTGGCTCTGGGCCTACAGGAGTTGGTGGGCTTAAGAGCTGCCCCTCAAATGTGGAGATGGCGGCTCATGACTCCGGTGGGACACCTCGGCGCTCAGTACGCCAGCGACGTGCCCCTGGGTACCTGGAGGACTTTGTAGTATAAGTACTGTGTATTTTTGTTCACCCTGAGGGCCCATTGTTTAAATTCAGTGTTATGGTATGCTTATTGGTGCCTAGTGTTCTTATGGGACCATTGGATGGGGTGGGGGACTTTGTTATGACAGAAAAAGGGGTGACGCCAGTGTTGTGGCTGTCTGCCGCCTGGGCGTCACATCCGGGTGTGTTGTCTTCCGGTTGTATTCTTCTTCACCTTGCCGTCATTAAATGGTTACGGCCGCATCGCTCCCTGTCGTTGTGTGATTTATAAGTGTCGTCCTTAGTGGCGCAGAGCTAAGAAAGGATCAGGTCATTACTTTTACTATTATTATTCTTAAAGTGTTTAGTTTTGCTATCATTAATATCACATGCATCACTATTACTGTATGAGTATTGCACTTTTTTATTTTCCTTTTTAAAGTCATATGAAATCTTTCTGTTGTGAATTGAAATGCCACATATGGTCATGCCCTCTGGTCTCACTGAGTGCATGATCCACAAAATGTCACCCAAAACAAAATGTCCGGTCTTTGGACAGTCCCCTCTTTGCAGCTAGAGCAGAAAAGGAGTGATTAAGAAAGGATTGTGTAATAAGAAGTGTGTTTTTATGGTACCAAGGTATAAATAAGAAAGTCATTCCTTTTAGAAGTCAGTGTTAGGAGATCTTTTAGGAGTATCGGCAGTCAGACGTTCAGCATGGACATCTTTGAGCATTTCTGCTTATCAGCTTTTACTGATCCTGAGAAGGAACTGAACTCAGAAAGAGGACTTAGCTCATTTCTTTAATAAACCTGTAAAGGAATCATTTCATCTTGTACACCCTGAAAAGGGCACTGACCTTTTAAAGGGAAAATAAACTTTTAAAGTTGATTTTTTTTCTGTAATTTCTTGTATTTGTAAAATTAAATAAACTGGTTTGAATTTCTTAACTATAAGTTAGCTGTTTTGAGTGTATAAGAGTTTTCCCCACAAAAGGTTTGACTTTTCTTTCATTGTTCCTGGGCAAACAACAAAAGACTCGGAAGACACCCTGGATTTAAGGTAGGCCTCAAGCCTGTAAAACCCAAAAAGACATAGGGGTTCTTGCTTCTTAAGGTTATTGTTCTGTGTTCCATTGTTCGCTGGTATAAGTGTAAATAACAAGAAAGGTGAGACAACACAGTAGGTACTATTGGCTGGTCTTTATCCTTCATGACCAGGACCCTTAAGAAGAAACCCCACGGGGAATGTGCGGTTACGGTTAAAATTTCAAAAACTTTCAGGTGGAAAGATTCGCTCATCACCTGACTACTACAGTCTCAGTGATGGTTAAAGATCAAAAAGAGGGACGCACAGCGATAGTTGCCGCGCCGTGTTCGACACTACCCGGGCCCGGCCATGGTGGAAGCACCGATAGGCCTGGGCCAAGCACAGATGGTGGGTAGGGATGGTGAAACCGAAACCTCATGAATACTTGAGCAGATTTGACACAGATGCCTGGAAATGACACACTGTTAGAAACATTTGACACGTCAAACAGCTTCATCTGCTGGCTGTGGACATCGGATGTGTAAGAGAGAAGTGCTGACCCCCCCTCAGTCATTGTCTTTTAGGGCGTTTAGCCTGCTGCTCAGGCGGGTTTGCCCAGGAGCAGGCCGGTTGTCTGGGCAGGAGAGCGTGCTGAGGAGGTCGCTGGTGCTGCTGTGGCTTGGTGGAGGTAGCGACAGGAGCTGGTGGCTCAGGTGGAGGTGGTCTGAAGGCACCCATTGCTGCTGCAGTGGAGCCCCATTGGTTATGTCTGTTCCCTCCAACGGCCTGTCGTCTGAGCTTGGCGTGGAGCGGCCGGGCGAGTCACATGCCTCCTGAATCGTTCTGCTTCTTCGGAGGTCTTTTGCATGTGATCCAGGAGAGACTGGAACTCGGGTCGAAACAGCCCATCCGTTAGCCACATCTTCCGCTTGATCTGCAAGGTTGGTGGAGTCCTCCGCCATCCTTGTGATGCCGGACGCCAGCAGGGCGATGTTGTTTGTTGCAGCTGACACCAGGAAGGCACCCTGGTGAGCCTGGTGAGCCTGGTCAGCAAGCCCGATGGTGAGCTGGTCCTTTGCTGAAGGGCAGGGCCAGCGCTGGAACCCTCTGATGGGAAGTGTGGCCACATGAGGTCACGCCAGCTATGCTCTCCAGTGAACCTGTCAGCCATGTCGTCAGGAGGGAGCGGGACCTGAGCAGGAGTGACAGCCAGGTTTTTGAACGCCGCCGCCTTCCCAATGATGTCCGGCAATTCCCATACCATCATCCCTATTGTCATAAATCCTGGGGATGAGTGGACCCGAAGCAGGCAGAAGGCAGATGATGTAGATTGATATTTACTATTTTTAACATAAACCACCAACTACAGAAACCAGACTAACACAACTAATGAACCGTGGGGAAGAAACAGAAACCGGGATTATATATATACACACACACAGTAAATAAACGGGAACACAAGAAAGCTAGACTAAACATGACAGACCAAACAGGAAATAAACCAAAATAAAACAGTAAACACTAAAACACAAGCCAAACTATGACAGTACCCCCCCTTTAAAGGGCGGCCACAGGACGTCTTAAACAAAACACAAGAGCCGGTGGCCCGGAGGCCGCAGGGACCAGAGTCATCCTAAGAAGTCTGCCTCAAGCTTACAGTTACTTCAGAACTCAGCGGCACGAGTTCTGTCAAGGACCAGAGGACAGGAACACATTACACCAGTTTTAAAATCGTTGCATTGGCTCCCCGTGCATTTCAGGATTTATTTTAATGTTCTTTTAGTTGTTTATAAATGTCTTAATGGTCTTGGGCCTTCTTATTTAGCTGACCTTCTTTTTAGTTATAACACCTCGCGGACCCTAAGGTCCTCTGGTACCGGCTATTCCCAAGGTCAGAACTAAAACATACAGTGAGGCCTCCTTCCATTATTACGGCCCTCGACTGTGAACAGCCAGAGAGCCTCAGGGCTGCAGAGACTGTTGATGTTTTTAAAAAGAGGCTCAAGACCTTTTTAAATGAGCTTTTAACTGAATTAATGATCTCTTATTTGACATTTTATTTCATTGGTTTATTTCAACTTCACTTATTTATTTATGTTTGTATTTATTCAATTATTTAAATTATTTATTTTTTTGGCTCTTATTGTTTCTTAAGGGTATTGTTTTTTATTGCGACCCCGCTCTGGGATTAAGTGGTAGAAAATGGATGGATAGATTCCAGTGTTCTCCTCATGGGGATCCTCTACACTGGGGGTCCTGCCTTTTCGGCTTGAGGTTGGTGCTGCAGTAGCTGCCCCGGTCTGGGTAGTGTGGGGTCTGATGCCGCAGCCTTACAGCTGTGTTGTGGACCCTGGCCTGCCGTGACCTAGGTGCTGGGTGGTTCCTGTGGTGGCGGCCTCTATGGATCTGAGGGAAACTGACTCCTGGTGTGGATGGAACCCATTAAAAACCATCATTCTGCCTGCTTGAATGCTGGACAAGACATGTAAAAAGAAAAAAGAAAAAAAAGAAACAGATGCAGTTGGGGGTGGGGGTGGGTATACCTGCGTAACAGTGAATGCAATTGGGGGTGGGAATTAACTGTCATGTTGTCAGTCTGTGTGCTTTATTTTAATTGATTTTATCATGTACAGCACTTTGTTTTGCCTAAGGCAAGAAAGCGCTTTATAAATAAAGTTTGATTTAGTACTCGGCACATCTGTAGTAGTAGTACTACTCTGGTGCCCTCTGCTGAATACAAATCCTGCCTTGTCACTGATCTAAATTAGTAGATCCTAAACAGGGTAAAATATTCTAAACAACATGACAGTAATGAGGCCATTATAGCTACTGGAACACTACAATCCAGTTGTTTACTTGGCATAAAGTTATAGAGCTTTTCCTGCTGATGCAGGACGTCACATGGAGCCAAAACTGCCTCAGTATCTTCTACAAAATGAGACAAGTAGAGCAGATAAGGAAAACGTAATGATGTGGTTTCTGAGACCCTGATCATGAATAATGGACATCAGCTCGCTTTCACATGGTTTGTACAGCTAAAGGTCCAGTACCTGCACGTTACTCATCAATCATGTTTTACAGTCAGAAACAGGTGTGAACTGAAAGCGTTTAGCAGTGCTTTGAGACAATGCCAAGAAGGGAAGACATCAGCTGCTTCTGTCAACCAATCGGGTTAATAGATAAGGTGTGTAGTTTAAGCAGCTTCTTAGGATGAGCGGTGATGAATATCTGACCCTTTTGGTGATCTACATATGTTTTCTAGATGCAGCATGTAGTGTTTTTTCAGAGACTTTAGGTGATAAATCCACAATGATCCATGATAACACCATAATAAAATAGATTATTTTCACTACTATGTTGTTAAGACACTTGTATTTTATACATGTCTGCATAAGAACACGTCTAAATGTTGGGATTAAAAGGATTTTGGTTGTTCGTTTTTTTTTGTCTTGGTGTTTTAAAGGTTAAAGATGTGCACAGTTGTACAACCAGCTTCTGTGGTTAATAGATCTGTTGTTCTTCTTTTACAGGACACATGGAAGGTGAGATGAATGATAGTTCTTACAATTACAAGTTTGTAACTGTAAGAACTGCTTCATACGGTCACACTCGTGGTGCAGTACGAGGGGACTGTATTGTTCCACTCCGTAGAAGCGCATTTGGTCAGATGTCATTCTCTGTTACTGCTGCACAAAACTGGAACACTGTCCCCGTGAACATCAGGCAAATAACTTCATATCACTTGTTCAAAAATCACTTAAGAAAGTATTTGATAAACAATCAGATCTGCCAGCATTAATGTTGGATTACCCTTCCTCCTGAGCCTGGAAAGCCATCTTGTTTACATGTCTGTATTTTAATGAGTATTACTTGAACAGTTTGATTAATTGTTATTTATTTTTTTTATTGTTGTAATGATATTTTGATTTTAGGATAACTATGTAGATCTGTCCAGGGACTACAGATGAAAAATAGCCGTTTGGCTAAATCTGGTGCAGTTACAGAAATGTTCATTAATGTACACTGTCCCTGCTAAATAAACTAATAAATAAATAAATAAATAAAATAAATAGTTTGAGTACCTCAAAGCAGTGACACCTCCTGCCAGAAAGCTTCATCTGCATGAGAACAGCTGCAGGGCTCACTCAGCTCAGACTATGTTCTGTGTTCTCTGTAGAGCCGGGATGTCCAGCACCAGGCCTGTGGGCCAAACACCATGTCAGAGAGTCCATCCAGAGGGATGTTTGCTATTGTTTTTGTTACTAGCTGATATACCAAATTTTTTCAACTCTTAATTTCCAAAACCAATAGATATATTCACCCCCCCCCCCCCGCCCCCCAAAACAAAATAAGACATGATTGCTTCTTTCCAGTATATTAAATATAATATCAGACACGTTAAAATAATTAAAAAACGTGTGGATGAGTTCACTTCCAAGCTCCTTGCGCTGCTAGTAACAACACAGTCGGATGATGTCACGATCACAGGATTTATCTGAGTTGTGCTAAACAAACAAACATATCTGCAGCTATACATGACATCTCTTATATTTTGTCATTTTGACTTAGAGGAGATGCAGCTGCAGAGTTAATATGTAATATGTACATGTTCAGTACTTTTTTTTAATGTGTGGGATATTTATTTTAGGCATATCTGTAATATTAATTTGATTAACACATTAAAAAGGCAATGTTTTGCTGGTGAGTTGTGTCGTCATTAACAGTGGACGGTCGCTGGTGAAATGACGTAAAGAACGTGTTCGCCATAATGATAATAAACCGTGAACACAAAGCTGCAATAAACCAGGTTAAACGCTACCGATGAAGGGGTCATTGATATTCACCAAATAAGCAATTAAATAGTGACTCATATCGGTGGATTTAAATCTCGGCGAATCTGAGAAAACCAAGCAAGAACTGAGTGAAGCTAAGAGGTAAAGTTAGCATGCTGGCTAAGTAGCCAGGTTCACCTGTGATGTACCTAGCTTGTTGCTTAGTGTCGTGTTACATGTGTAGGCAGGTTTCGTGCACCAAAATCTGACTTAATTTTTGCAAAGTAAATTGTGTCTGTCTGGACATCTCAGACCTACTATAAAACACAACAATGGAATTTGAAACCGGTTATTACAAGGATGTTGCTAACAAGCTAGGCTGATTAGCTTCCTTGTTCAGCTTCTAACAGCTAGCCAAACATTGCAACAGGCAGCGACTGTGAACTGAGTTTGTTGCCGCATAATGTTGTTATTATAAAACTCATATTTTCGAATGAATGTTAGGACAAACTCCAAAAACATTGAAGTATTTTTGCCAGTTACCATTTTACAGTCCTAAAAAAATTAAAGCTATTTTAAGCAAAAACCTGATATGCGCAACAACTTTTGACAGTTGTGTTCCCAGAGGACAGCGCACCTGCACGCTCAGTTGCGTGCCCAGAAGCTGTGGAGGGAATCCGCTTCTTCTTTTTATTCCTTCTCAGATCGTGTACTTGTAAGGCTGTCTTGTGATTATAACCTCTATCATATGTTCTCTTCTTTTTGCACTAATGTCTGTATCGCTTTTTTTCCAACGTTGAGTTTATTTCTTGTAGTTTTGTTGGTGTTTCATGCCACATTGACGCTCATACATCATGTTAGTACAATAACTTCCTGAAATCACCTAATGTTTTTTACTTAGACATAAAATAGTGCTTATATAAACATGTTTTGATGAGTCAGTTGTTACTTATTATTACTCTTATTTTACTGAGTTGAATTGTATTTATTTGTAAAATTGCAAAGCAACTATTGAATAACAGCCTATGCAGAATAATGCAGTAAATGGTGGAACTTGTAGCTTAGGAGCTGAACTTACAACAATGTGCAGGGCAAAACAAATATGAAGGAAATAACAACTGCTGGTGAGAGAGAGACAGAAAAGAAAAGTAATGCAGCAATGGCAAGGAGAATGAAAGTAGCAATTACTCATGCTCAGTGTATAGATATAGGTCTCACAACATCTAGAGGACTTAATACCGTGACCAAAAGGGAAAATCAAAAAGGTTCAAGAATATCAGGGCCCATTTAGTCAAAATGTAAGGTTTCTTTTCATTGCATTTTAGAAAGCTGGAAGCTGCTTTCACAGAAAAGGAGCTGACAGCAAAAACCAAATAAAAACACTATTCTGTTTTAAGAAAGACGGGAATCAGATTGCAAAGAATTCTGGTGATTGCAATGTGATAGTGCTACCATTTTAAACAAAATCTGAGGTTTTCAAACTACTTCCTGCCTTTCTTCCTGTTTAAGACTCAACATAATCAGAAATGTATCCTTAGGAGACCCCTCCATGAGCCGCCACCTTACTGTGGTGGAGGGGTTTGTGTGTCCCGAAGATCCCAGCAGCTATGTTGTTGGGGGCTTTATGCCCCTGGTAGGGTCACCCAAGGCAAACAGGTGTCTGGGGGAGGAACCAGACTAAGAGCGGCTCAAAGACCTCTATGATGAAGAACAACATTGGACAGAAGGCTCCCTTGCCCAGAGCGGGTCACCGGGGCCCCCCTCTGGAGCCAGGCCTGGAGGTGGGGCACCAGGGCGAGTGTCTGGTGGCCGGGCCTTTGCCCATGGGGTCCGGTCGGGCTCAGCCCGAAGGAGTTACATGGCGGCCAGGGGTGGGAGCCCTGGCGGTCTGGTCCCTGGCTGCAGAAGCTGGCTTTAGGGACGTGGAACGTCACCTCTCTGGCGGGGAAGGAGCCTGAGCTGGTGCGTGAGGTT
>JBAMHV010000014.1:8159281-8181921 GCA_037177535.1 Pseudomugil gertrudae
GGAGTATGGGGTACCGGACCCCCTTGTTCGAGCTGTTCGGTCCTTGTACGACCGGTGTCAGTGCTTGGTCCGCATTGTCGGCAGGAAGTCTTGGCTTCCCTCCTTAGGCTGCTGCCCCCGTGACTCGACCTCGGATAAGCGGTAGAAAATGGATGGATGGATCTTTAGGAGGAAAAGCTTGTTGTTCTTTTTAATCTGTGGAATATGATAATAATGCCACATGAATGGCACTAACTCACTGTCAGGAGAACAGTGCAGCTGTGTTGTTCATTTTATATATGCAGGATTCTTCTAAGTTCAGCTGCATCAAAAAGGAGATTTAGTCAGTCTTCATTGAACAATAATACAACACCAGTCATAATAAACTAAAGAGAAAATCTATATTTATTGTTTACGATATATGTGCAGGAAAATGCCCATTAAAAGGGTTACTTGGGGTCCAACAAAGCTTTTTACTTTCTATAAGCAAAGGAAGACTTTAAATTCTAACTTTGATTAGAGTCGGATTATTGCATCAATGGACTGATATAATCAGCTTTATTGACAGAAATATCAATGTTTTTAACATTGTTGAAAACAAAAAATGATCCTTTCATTTCCTGTTTTAAGTCAAACCCTAATGTACTGTGTGCAGTACGCACATTTTTATTTAAAAATCAGCATTAAACCTAAATCTTTCTAGATATTGGAGCAAACAAAGAGAAGCTTATTTGGGATAATGATCTTTGTTTACAGTTCCACAGGGAAGTAATTGTAAAGAATACATTAACAGTGTAATGGATTTAATTCATAGATGTCATACTGACAGGCTGCGCGATGGCATCAGCATCTGCCAATGTGGACTCAAAGGCAGAGCTGACCGGCCTGCTGGAACAGTGGGAGAGGGAGCAGCAAGGCAGCACGCAAGAGCTGGTTAACATTCTCACAAAGTAAGTAGCTGAGCTTGTTACTTATAACGATGTGCTGATGTGTGAGGGTTAAATCTGTTGATATGCTGTAACTTTCAGAATCTCAGAGCTCGTTGAAAAGGAGACAGAAGAGTACCACAAAGCAGACCCTGACCCTTTTGATGATCGACATCCTGGTATGAACAAAGGAACAGCATATCAAATACTAGCGAGTGTGGCGCTGGTTTTAAATATTGCAAATGTTTTTCACTTCTTTTTGTTCTCCAGGGAGAGCGGATCCAGAATGTGTGTTAGGGCACCTCCTCAAGATCCTCTTTAAGAATGACGACTTCATGAATACAGTAAGAATAGATGCACAGATTGTATTGTTTCCTCCAAGATGAATGAGATTTCATGTTATCCAGAGGATGGTAAAAAGGTTCAATCTTTCCTCTTTAGTTAGTGAACAGCTATGTGATGACCAGCAGAGAGTTTTCCCTAAATGCAGCAGCCTGTCGCCTGCTGCAGAACATCATGCCTGGATTGGAGACTGCTGTGGTGTTTCAAGAAAAAGTATGTTAATTCCAGTTTTATTCTGTTTTCCAAGTTGTTTTTAAGCCTGTGTTGTTGTTTTGGCTCTAGTTGTATAACCAATACGATGTAACTTTGCTAGTTTTCTACTGCCCTGTGTACCAAAGTCATTAGCATTAATGTAAGTACCTAACAATACACGGGGGTGGTGTTTCTCAGTAAAAAAAAAGTTGTTACCGTAAAGCTTGGGGTCCTGACTGGCAAAAAAAATCCTCTGAAGTTTGACATCCATTTTGAAGCTCACTGCTTATCTGATGATATCTTTCTTTGTGTGGTCACAGTCCAACCAGTAAGTTAGTCTTTAACGCTTGGTCCAATGAAGGAGCAACATTCACTGTACAGTTTAAGCATAGAAAATGTTTTTTCTGCTCCATTTCTGATATGAATATTAGCATTTTTCTATTGAGGAAGAGTTGAGGATTTTCTGGTTAGAATTGGCAGTATGTAGTATCTAATATGTTATGCATGTGAGACAGAAACAAATGTAAAGTATCAAATCATCCGATTAAATGTATTCAGCATTTTTGGCCTCTCTACTCTTAATTCTCTCCTTTTTATACTTTCTTCCTCACTTCTGCACTTGTTTTTCTCAGGAGGGAATTGTTGAAAGATTGTTTAAGTGGGCTCAAGAGGCAGAACAGCCTCTCAGAATCTATGCCACAGGCTTGCTGGCAGGTGCCATGGAGAACCAGGATATTGCCGCCAACTACAGAGAGGAGAACTCTATTTTGGTCAGCAGGGATTTCTCCAATCTTGCATATCATCATTAATGAGTCTTTACATTTATTGTGCTTGTATTACAACAGCTAATAGAAATTTTGTCCCCACAATTAGTTTGTGGTGGCTGGCAGCAGCAGTCTTGTTAACTTATTTGTCATCCTTTACCTTGACAGGTGCCTTTGATGCTACATCGGCTGCGTGAGCTTCAGGATAAGGATGCTGAGAACAAAAGGGAAATTAAACGACCCAGCCCCAGGAAGACTCTGAGTGAGCCTTTGTTACCTTTAGACGAGGAGGCAGTTGATGGAGGCTTCGAAGAGAAGTCCTTCACGCCAGGCAGAAATGGAGCTGAAAAAGAGGACATAGGCCCTGAAGAAGGTGGTGAAATTCCCTTTTCCTCCATCGAGCCTGAAAATGAGCTTTCATTCCGTCTCAACTCCCCACACAAGACGAGCAGCCGTGCCAACTCAGCTGTTAAAACCATGATGAAGCCCATGTCTGCCCCAGGTTCTCTGATGCACCCAGGCATGTCTGATGGTAGCAGCTACCTAAGGAGGAGGACAGAGAGGGAGATCGCCAGAACCTCAAAACAAAAGCTGAATTTCTCTTTGTCAGAGCCAGAGAGAAACTTCAGTGAGCTTTCCAACAGCAGCTGGTCAGAGATGAGTCCCTGGGTGATTGGCAACAACTATCATCTGTACCCTTTAACCCCAGAGATCGAACAGAGGCTCATCCTGCAGTATCTCACACCTCTCGGGGAGTATCAGGAGGTTAGTAGTAGTATGAAACTCCATAGACCGACTTACTAGATGAATAGAAATGAATCTGCAGATGTGTATTTTGATGATCTTACTTTCACATTTAAGCTTTAAATGGTTTCACATCTTAAACTACAAAATATTATGATGGTAAACTGAGTGTAACTATTACACTCTTGGTTAGCTTTGTTGTGCCATGGTGCAAACTTACCAGCAGATGTCAGCTTTCCACGATGACAAAGATGGAGACAAAGAAATTAAACTCCTCTCTAAAAGCTAGCTTTAAAGAATAACTTGTGCAATTTTATAAAGAAAACTTATAAGAATGAGCAAAAAAATGTTATTTGGACAAATTATAGCATCTAGGTTTTTAGAGGAAGTCAGATTGACATGTTTGTATCTGTATGCTGTAGCTTCTTGCAGTGTTCATGCAGATGGGAGCTCGCGAGCTACTCATGCATTATATGGATCTAAAGCAGACCAATGATGTACAGCTCACCTTTGAGGCGCTGAAGGTAAATACTTTCTGCATTTGACTCTGCATGGTGCTGAGAAACAGCAACAGCTTCCTCAGCCTTATGTCTTTTCTTCCTCCCAGTATCTGGCGTCACTGCTGCTGCACAAGAAGTTTGCTGCTGAGTTTGTTGCTCATGGAGGAGTTCAGAAGTTGCTGGAGATCCCCAGACCTTCAATGGCTGCTACTGGAGTATCGCTGTGCCTCTATTACCTAGCCTATAACCAGGATGTCATGGAAAGGGTACAAAAAAACAAAGCACATATATATAAATGAGATATACTGCTCAAGTTTTGCAGCATAGATTTTGTTTGCAAGTTTATGTAAGGTAGGAAAGTCAGGAGGTTTTAGAGAAACATTAATCTAATTACTCCGTTTTACTTGTTTTGATTGTAAAACTTTTAAATGTTACTTGTATCACATGTCTGGTAGCAGCTCACTATTGTATTCATGGTTGTGTGTTCTCCTGTCAAGGTGTGCATGTTGCCACACACTGTGCTGTCAGATGTGGTTGGTTACACACTGTGGCTGCTGGAGTGCTCCCATGCGTCTGGCTGCTGCCACGCTACCATGTTCTTCTCCATCTCCTTCTCCTTCCGTGCTGTCTTGGAGCTTTTCGACAAGCAGGACGGGCTCAGACGGCTCGTCAACCTGGTAAGACAAACTAGCGCTCCTCATGGTGGCTATGCAAATGTAACCATCTGTATCACTCAGAAAATACTAAAAAGAAAGCAAGTGAGCGCTCAGTACACAGTCAAATCCTAACATAAAAGGCACTTGGTGCATTAATCTTTGATGTGAACTGATTTTTTTTAGATTAGCACACTGGAGATCCTGAATCCTGAGGATCAAGGAGCGCTGCTGAGCGATGATGAGATTTTCTCCAGCAGGCAGACAGCCAAGCACACCTGCATGGCTCTGCGTAGGTACTTTGAGGCCCATCTGGCAATCAAGGTGGAGCAGGTGAAGCAATCTCTGCAGCGCACAGAAGGAGGTGCCCCCATTCACTCTCAGCCATATTACAAGGTACACAGAGGACAAAGATAAATTAAATTGACATCATTGGAAACTCTCACAAGAAATCACATTTGATGTGTTTTGGTTGCTCCATTGGTGCTTTAGTTGCTGTGAAGTCTGTGAGCTGGTGTTTCTGTTGTGATCTTTTGTGTTGTTGTCTCACCCTACAGGCGGTCAGCTACAGCCGCGAGCAGGTGGTGGAAATGATGGAGTTTCTGATAGAGTATGGTCCCCTTCGACTCTACTGGGAACCAGCAGAGGTTTATCACAAACTGTCCTGTGTCCAGCTACTTCTGCAGCTCATCTCTATTGCTTGTGACTGGAGGACGTACTATGGCAGGTATTGACAAGGCATCATGTTATGGCTTCTTCTTTTTTCTTTTTAGATGCTTTCACAACAATAAACTCTACATGTAGAGTGTTTAGCAGAATAATGAAGATGTCTGTTTTCTGTTTCTGCAGGAGCGACACGGTGCGTTACGCCCTTGACATACTTAGTATCCTTACAGTTGTTCCAAAAACCCAACTGCTGTTGTCTGAGGCTGTTGCTGTGCTCGATGAGGGAGGATCCACTGTTTCCACTGTTGGTAGGCGATGCCAGATTTTTTACTTATTTTAATTAATCATGTAGTTTTTGTTCACATACTTGCGTTTAGCACAGTGAAATCAAAATCATGTATTTTCCCCTGTGAGTGCAGCAGATCCATATTTCAATTTTAAGCCTGTGTTCAGTTCAGCTGAAAGGTAATTGCCTGTTTTTTCTCCGCCCTTCAGGCATGAGTATAGTCCTGGCGGTGGCTGAGGGAGAGGTATTTGTGAATGACGCTGAGATTCAGAAGTCGGCTCTGCAGGTTGTCATCAACTGCGTTTGTGCACCAGACAAACGGATGTCCAGTATTGGGAAGTTTATTGCAGGCACCCCCCGCCGCCGCCTGCCACAGCAGACCAAAGCCAACGAAAGTGTGCTCACTAAGATGTGGAACGTAGTGCAGTCCAATAATGGCATCAAGGTAGAGTTAACACTTAATAATATTTTAAGATACTAAACTTGAGTTAGTGGCATTTTCAGGGGTTTTTCTGTGAATAGTGGCAGGTGAATGCTACTAAATGAACTCTGTAAGCCTTTAGTGTCATTTAACCCCCCTCATGTTGTTCATGCTCATCTAGGAGCAATGCTAATTTGAAAGTTTTTCTTTTTATTTGTACGTCAACGTTTTCAACTTCCATCCTGTCTGGCTCTAGGTATTACTGTCCCTCCTGACTGTGAAGATGCCCATTACAGATGCCGATCAGATCCGAGCCCTGGCCTGTAAAGCTCTGGTGGGTCTGTCTCGCTCCAGCACAGTCAGACAGATCATCAGCAAGCTGCCTTTGTTCAGCAGCGGACACATCCAGCAGCTCATGAAGGAGCCGGTGCTCCAGGACAAACGCAGTGAACATGTCAAGTTCTGCAAGTTTGCAGCTGAGTTGATAGAAAGGATCTCGGGAAAACCATTGCTGATTGGTACAGACGTGTCTCTGGCCTGGCTGCAAAGGGCCAGCGTGGTCGCTCAGTCCCGGATCACCTTCCCTGAGAAGGAGCTGCTGCTGCTAATTAGGAACCACCTTGTTGCCAAAGGTCTTCATGACACAGCAACCACACTGACCAAAGAGGCAGATCTCCCTATGGCTTGTCTGTCACATTCTTCACATTCAACTTCTACTTTTCCTTCTGTTGCTCCTCCCCCACCTGCGTCTCCTGTTGCTACTTTGCCCCGCACCCCACGGCTGGCCAACGGTGTTGGGTCAAGACTTGCAAACCATCCCCCTCATTCATCCACGTCCTCATCCAGCCATCAACAAACACGCCCTTCCTCCTCACAACCAGCTGGGCCTTCTTCTAATGCTTTTCCGTCAGTGTCTGTCCCACACTGTAATAGTGGCTCTCCATTGATTGGACGCATAGTTTTCTCTCGTGAACGGCAAACAGGATGTGGAACAGTGAGCTGCAAGAAAACCAGAGTGCTTCGACAGAAGTCTGACCACGGGGCCTTCAGCCAAAGCCCAGCCATGAAGAAGCAGTTTGACAGACACTTGCCTTCGCCGCCCGCATTAGACAGCATTATCACAGAGTACCTGAGGGAACAGCACGCACGGTGTAAAAACCCTGTTGCAACCTGCCCACCTTTCTCACTCTTCACACCCCATCAATGTCCTGAGCCCAAACAGAGACGCCAGGCACCCATCAATTTTACATCCCGAAACACGCGGAGAGTCATATATCCAAAATATGGAGGTGTAGATGGAGGATGCTTTGACAGACACCTCATTTTCAGCAGGTTGGCAGTCTGAGTCATTCATTTTTGCTTCCCAATCAGCCTCTGCAGCATTTTCCTCACATTCTAAATGTTTTTTTTGTCCAGGTTCCGACCCATTTCTGTGTTCAGGGAAGCAGACGAGGATGAGAGCGGATTTATGTGTTGTGCCTTTTCAGCTCGAGAAAGGTTTCTGATGCTCGGGACATGCACGGGGCAGCTAAAGCTCTACAATGTGTTTACTGGCCAGGAGGAAGCCAGCTATAGCTGTCACAGTTCAGCAATCACTCACTTGGAGCCTTCACGGGTCAGTAGAGGAAGCTCTGTATATTACACTGTACTTTTTGTAAGTTTGTATGTTTTTATTGTTACTGTGCAGAATCAGTCTGGTACACCAGAGTTTACTGAACAGTGCAATTTTATCCCAATAAAGTTTGTTCAGTGTTCATCTTGCATATGCGATGAAGTGACTTTAAGTCATTGGTTTATAGAAGAATAAGGGTTTTTTTTAGTAAATTGTCTTATTTTTTGTTAAATTGAATATTTAGATTCAGATTCTAAATATTTTATTGTGGCTGAAAATTAAAAGTAAGAATTTGTCACAATTTTGTGAAAACAAAAGAACGTGTTTGGGTCAAATTACAATAAATGGTCATTTTACATAAATATCAGAGGATCTTTGATGGTCATATTTTGTTTTTTTAGGATGGTTCTCTGCTTCTAACGTCGGCCTCTTGGAGTTACCCTCTGTCTGCACTGTGGGGCATGAAATCAGTATTCATCATGAAGTGAGTTATGCTTCCACACAACCCTGAACTCATATTCCTATCAGTTACATGAAAATACTTTTTAAAAAAGGTATTTTTCAAGTAATTCTTTGATTACAGTTAAGACAGTTCATTAACATGTTTGGGATCCTCGTTGTTTAGATGGTCAGTAGTACAGCAGCTGTGTCTTTAGAGGGACTGACAAAGGGAGATGCTACATGTTCAATTATGCACACTAACAGCCTCAGGGCTTCAGTTTTCAGTCCATGTAACACATGTACTTGGATTCATTCATGCAAACAGTTCAACTTGAATAATGAAATTCGTAGAATCTGCAGTGTTTTTATGCTGTTACACGATATAAAGTGCTCTGCTTTAATTTTCAAACCAGCTTGTTTTAGAGTCAGTGTTGCTATTAATATTGCTATTGTTGTCTTCAGGCATTCCTTTCTGGGCGACCATTATGTGGAATTCAGTAAGCTTTCACAAGACCGTGTCATTGGGACTAAGGAACACGTAGCACGTGTGCGTACATCGGCACTCACAGCATGAAATGTCAAAATGCTGTAAAGCATCCAGTAAAAGGTTTAATATGCTTTCTGTGTGCTTTCTTTCTCTCCCTCCAGATTTATGACATCCAAACAGGTCAGGTTACTCTGACCCTCAACAACCCAGACTTGGCGAACAACTACAAGAGGAACTGTGCCACCTTCAACCCAACAGATGACCTTGTCCTGAATGACGGCGTGCTGTGGGATGTGCGCACGGCTCAGGCCATCCACAAGTTTGACAAATTTAACATGAACATCAGTGGTGTGTTTCATCCTAGTGGCCTGGAAGTCATCATAAATACAGAAATTGTATCCTTTTGGCAAAGTTTTATCTGATGTGCATGCATGCTTTTTCATTGAATCTTAACCCCTTAACACCTGGACCTAAGAAGGCCTGGACTGAGATTTTGACCCTTTAACTAAATTTGGTACATTTTATTACCATGTAATAAGTCAAAATTATCATAGTGTAATCATCTGCTTTCTGATATTCACCAGGGTGCAGGAGACTAGTATCATATACAACAAGGTAAATGTCTCAGAGATTGAACGAATCAAATATGATACGTTAGGCCTTAAAGGGAGTGAAAATTATTAGCAAAAGAAACGGTTGATCTTTTTTATTACAAATCAGATTGTCGAGATTACATGGGGTATTTATTAGCTAGGGGAATCATTTGTTTTTAAATAATGTTTAATGTAGATAGATTTTTAGTAAATATAAACAGCAAGAAATGTCATGGATCTTAACTGTGTGCGTCAGTGGGATCTCCGCACCTTCCATCTCCTCCACACAGTTCCTGCTCTGGACCAGTGCAGAATAGTTTTCAACAACAGTGGCACTGTCATCTACGGAGGTAAACCCACAATTATTGCACTGATGGGGGATTGCAGCATATTTGGCCTCAAGTCTACAACTCAATTTGCAGTCAATCCAAGTGTGTGAAAGGTGTGTTTGAATGAAAGGCTGGTAATTATGAAGCAAAGTGAGCATGTGAGTATTTGGAGAGAGGTGTGAACAGAGCCTGTTGAGGAAGGTGTGCGTGTCTGTCTATACACACTTGATGCCACAGAGTCAGTCTGAGCCATATGGGCAGGAGGCTCCATGTTGTATTGGCAACAATAAAAACCAGCTTGTTCATGGCACCTCACAGAAAGAGCCATGGGCATGGAGTAATGGAGCTGCCCGCACGACTGTTTCAGCCACTCAGGAGCCAGAACTGCAGCTAACCAGCCTGCTGTGCTCAGTGTGATGTACTCACTTTTTCTCTATGTGGCTTTTTGTTTTTGCAGCAATGCTGCAAGCTGATGATGAAGATGACATGATGGATATGCAGATGAAAAGTCCATTTGGTTCATCATTCAGGACCTTCAATGCCACAGATTATAAACCAATTGGTACAGCTTCTTGATTTCAACATTTTTTTTTTACCTAAAATGTTTTATGTTATTTTCTAATTAGATTTAGTTTGCCAGAAATAGTCTGACACATTCGTTCCTTGTTTTGCAGCAACAATTGATGTCAAGAGGAATATATTTGACCTTTGCACAGATACAAAAGACTGCTACCTAGCTGTGATTGAGGTACCTGTTTACCATTTTTCTTACACGAGATACACAAACTGATCTCAAAAGATGACTGAAAGTCTTTTATCCATCTCTTAGAATCAAGACTCTGTCAACACGGACACTGTGTGCCGACTTTACGAAGTTGGCCGACAGAGACTTGCAGAGGAAGAGGAGGAGGATGAGGAGGATCAGGTTCTGGTTTTTTGTTCCTTTTAATTGGAAGAAATTGAACTGTTCATACTAAACTGAGTCCTTTTTTATATTTTGTTTTCTGTGTTGCAGGAGGATGACGATCAGGAGGAAGATGACGATGATGATGATGACGATTCTGATGATGATGTCGATACAGATCCTCTTATTGCTGAGCTGGAAAACGAGAATGGCGGAGAAGACGAGGATGACGAAGAAGAGGATGACGGGAATGATGAATTCTCTCCTTCCGATGAGGAGGTTGCACGTCTGCTTGAAGATGATGCTGATGTTGGGGATGAAGACGACGACGATGAGGATGATGAGGATGACTCTGATAATGACGATGTTGATCTGGATGGTGATAACGGTGAGTAGTAATTTTCAAAGTTTGGGAAATGATGGAGTTAATCAGTCTTTTAATTTTTAATCTGTTAGTTTGGCTGAATGTTGATTTGTTCCCGGCCTGCTGCCTGTGATGGAGCATGGAGAGTGTAGCTGTCCATGAAGTCAGGACATTTAGGCAGACATTTACAGTGTTGGCATTTATCTGCTGCATCTGGCAAATACACTATCAACCAATCAAAGAAGGTGTATTTTCACGAGCTATGCAAGTGTCACTTTGTCCTTGCTTTTTTATTCTAATCTGTATCTCAATGGCTGAGCTATATGTGTTTGTGTAACCGCGCCCAAGCGATAAAGTACTGCAGATCCAGTTGTCGCTTGGGGACATCAGGGATCCTAATGTACGACCTGAAGCAGCTTCTTTTCTTTTGCGTCAGCATCAGCACATGAGTCAACCCTTGATGTGGAACTCATGTTTCTTTTTTCCAGTTTGTGACTCATAATTCATTTGCAATTTTGTATCACACTTTGTGTGTGTTGACAACAATGTCAGTCTTTCACTCTAAATTATTTTGTGTTTACTTGCATCGTTCCGGTGTGTAAAGGAACCAGACGGACTGCTTACATTAAAAACACCTCACCATAATGGTTCTAACAAACGCTGGAGCTACAACCATTCATGATTTTCTATATTACTGCATATTTATGCATTAAAAAATCATGAATGGTTCAAAACCTTTCAAACAGGGCAACCTGTCAACGTGGTTAGTCCAAAAGCAGGAAGGTTCCTGGTTCAAACCTTTCTGGATGGCATTGCAGTTTGTGTGTTTAAGTAGTTGTTTGCCTGTCTGTGTTGGCCTCTGCAATGACTGGCGACCTGTCTAGAGTGTATCATACTTTTAGTCTAATTGCTGTGGGAGAGTCCAGCAATCCTGAATTGGATTAGGGGAGTATAGAAAATGGGTCAAAAATAGTTTTTCTATTCTCATCATCCGAACAAACATCTTTTTCTGTGTGTTCATGCTTGTTTGTTCAATTTAGGAAAAAGTTCTAAGTGAATTTTATTAAACTGCTGCTTCAGTTTATTTCAGAAACTGACACAGAAACTGAAGTTTACTGGGTGAAAAATGACTGGATGCAGAGCTGCTAAGCAGCCTTTTGTTTTTACCACTTTGACTCTTTGCCCACTGACCTACGCAGCATTTCCCACATTTCTGAATCTTTATTTTTCTATTGCACAAACAGACAGCTCGGACAACTCTGACCTTGAAGATGACATCATCTTGTCCCTGAACGAGTGAGGGGAGCCATCAGCATCTAAAACGGAAGATCCACACATGTCAGGACTTTTTGCCTCAGACATTTGAGCTGCAGAAAAGTGGTCACCAAAAGAGGGTATATCAGCAGATAAGGTGGAAGATAACTTGGAGCACTGCCAGTTTGAAACAGTAGGTGTATGAACACTTACTGATAAGAGTAAAAAAAGAACAAGATAGCAAATATCCAGCAGGGTAACACAAAAACAAAACAATGCACACAATTTGGCTTAGTCGTGGACAAAAATGATTGTATTGTATAATTTTATAGAAAGATTTTTGACTTGATGAGTGAAATGATCAGTGTGTAGATGTGCTGAAAGAGAAGTTTTATAAATGGCAATAGCTCTTTAATGAGCAGCTTAATTTGGTATTGATTTATTCACTTTATAGGTTTCAGTTTGGTCAAACATGAGGTTTTGTTGAAGTAGCTCACATTGCAGGGCTCATAGGCTGCGCTGAATACTCACCAAAAAGTACTGAATTATCTAATTCGGCAGCTAATGTAATGCACAAACTTTTTAGTGGTCATAAAGTTTCAAAACCAACCCTCAGGTTTTATTTTCACCATAAAATTTCCACCAAATAGTCACATCAAAGCAGTGTCATCTGTGAGCATCAACTCCTAATATCAGCATTTAAATAGAGTAAACTCAATCAGCTCAGTGCTCTTAACTGGTGCAGGTACTGTGACAAAACGACTGACATGCTAACGAGGTCCTTACATTTTACTGTTATACCCCGGGTCATAGAAGGATTTTTTTTCCAAAAAGATAAAAAGGAGAGTTCAATAAAGGAAAAAAATGTATTGGTTTTTGTGTTAACGACACTGGTCCAGATCATTTACTATTCAGGTTAACGAGAATTTGTCAAATTGACTCCTTCATTATGGGATTGATGTGAGCAAATAAAATGTACCTTTGAATTTCTGCTAAATTGAAAGCATTTAAATGGTCAAATTCAGAAAATATATTTCAATTGTGTGTCTGCTGGAAAGTTTAAGTTTTCTTTGTGAAAAACAAAATGAATTCATGGCATATGCACACACACATCAGGATTTTTCTCATGTTTTTGCCTTTTATCTACATCTTTTTCTTTCCTTTTTTCCCATTGGGAGACATGTATTTTGAGTTTGTTTAAACAATTTATGTACAGGTTGTATGTATCTAAAGTATTTTTTACTATAAATAAAGTTGCAAGCTTTGTGTTTGTGTGTTTGTTTAAGGACATTTAAACTTGTTAAATTCTCCACAAGCAGCGAGAACAGTATGGCTGTCGATGCCCTGGAAAGAAAATGATGCGATTTTTTAGTGTCACGGACGTGTATGAAGATGGCTCTCGACACTTCAAGCCGGCAGAACTTTTTTGTGGTGCTTTGAAACGTTTTGTAGGATTGATGAAATATTTGGGGCAGTCGTGGTTAATGTGGAAAAGCATAAAGTGGATAGTTGCCGTTTCTGCACTTTTACTGATGCCAGGTCAAATATTTTGATAAAACAGCCGTTGTAGGTAACATGAGGCATTTAAAGACACTGGCACATTTGCGTGCACAGTTGCAGACTAATTATCTTGTTTAATTATGAAATAAGCAGGTCAGTTGTTTATTGACTGACTTTGCATAAAAGCACATTTAATTCAATTTTATTTATATAGCCCAGTATCACAACAGAATCGTCTCAAAGGGCTTCACACACAGTTAATCACACAACAGCAGACATAACACACAATAAACACAGTAATGACTACACTAAGCAGACCCAGGACATCCCTGTCCTTAGACCCTCCTTCTCGGTAAGGAACAACTCCTAAAAAACCTTGTGCGGATAAAAAAAAAACAAAGAAACCTCATGGAGCCCACATTAGAGATCCTCTCCCAGGATGGACAGGCCAATGTGCCTAGGACTGTTATCAATTGGCTCATCCGACCTACAGTGATCCCAGCCCCGTTGCAGCAAACTAAGAACAATAATAAATAATTACATAATTAAATAAGAACAAACTTATCGTTAAAGATTTTTTAAAGAAAAACTGCAATCGTATGTTTCAGGTAGGGAAATGAATATTAAAGATTGTGTTAAAGATGTACTGACATCTATTGGTAAACATGGGGGGGAAAGAAAGGACAAGCACAGTTAACAGACTAAAGTTGTCTCAGTCCAAAATTCTTCCAGACATAAACCTGTTTTTAACTCTGAATGGATCCAGTTGCCACAAGTGGAGTAGTTTCTGCACTACATGCAAGCAACTATGACAAAATTGCACATGTAGGCTCTCCCTTTGATTTTTTTGGTCTACATGCTTTTAAAGTCACTATTACTTTTCCCAAATGGTGCTCTATCATCTATCCAAGCCAGTACTGCTTTTTTAAGCTCAGATAGTTCTCACTAGACATACTCAGGTGTTTGTCCAAGCTGAGACAGAGTACAAATGGTGGCAGCTGCCTCATATGTGAACCCACTGCAAGGAAATTTAAAAGACTCGTTCTAAGAGAATAAACTATTTATTTTAGAAAAGTGACAATAAAGCAATAGTATTGCTTTTTTTGATAAAATATCATTTCTTTATGTTATTGACCTTGTATTTTCTTTCGCCCTGCTCCTTTAAAGTGGAGTTGACACAAAAACATCCTTGTATCAAATTACCTGCAGATAAGTGAGATAATGTGTACAGACTGGTATCCAGTGCTCTCTGCCTTTCTCATCACTTTCCGTATAAAAGCTCCAACGCAGAGGACCGTTTATATGCCCGCACCTCTGCAAAACATAAAAATCGGCTAAAATTAAGCTGTTGATGCTGAAAATGTCGTTATGAAATGCAAATTGCCTTTGTGCCGCAGCTAACTCAGTGTGAAAACTGAAATGGTTGTGCGATGAAGTGCTTTGCAGAGAAAGTGCATGTTTATGCCTCATTCTCCGTGTGCTTAAATCCAACTTTCAGCTGCTTCACACTCTGTGTGTGCAAATGTTTGTCGTATCATGTTTCATACTTCCAGTAGAGTCAATTTTTTTTTTTTTTTTGCTAAGTGTTTTAAAGGGAGACATAGAAACGGTTACACAAGGATCTGAGCTCTTAGGTGTTCCAGTCAATGATAATAAAACATGTTTAGAAAAGGATGAAAGTCTATTAACAGCAACAGCTGTTACATAATATGTTTCCAGAAAAACATGATGTTTTGAATGCATTTTATTTTTACTTTTTCATTTCCCTGAAAAAACATTTGATGGAAGCTTCCAATCTATTTTGTTAATAAAGAAGTTTACGATGTGGGATGCAAATTTAGCTTATGAAACGCCCCATTCTCTTCTTGCTTTATGTGTGTGGTTGGAACACCGCCCACAATGTTCCACTTGAAGCAGTAGACAGATGGGAGTCAGTCACAGCGTCGCTATGTTGGAGAAACATTATCCAGCTGCATACTGCTCTCCATCCCACACTACACCAGACTCACTGAACATTTAGTATTCACATGATCTTCCTGTTTTCCTACCTTGCCTCAAGAACATGTAAAAATGATTTATTTAAGATATTATGTAATAGATTTCTATGTGAAAGACCCAGTGGGTCTACCTGTTTGAAATTAAAATGTAGAAAATATTTCATGTTAAGTATTAAATTGTGTTTAATGAATGTGTTTCTGTATTGATGTAGAATCAGCTATTGGCTCTATCCAGTCTGAAATGATCACAATGTTACAGCAATGAGATAAAACTCAGCAAGAAGAGAGGAGTTTGTATTACTCATTAAACTCACACAATAGTTTAAGAGCTGTGACTCATTATGACGTTGTGCACATGCCCCAACAAAACTTGTTACAGCTCTGGAGGGATCATTTCTTTTGCATTTCATGGCAAAATTAGATATAGTTTTTAAAAAAATATCTCTTTGGAACTGTGACTATACAACAAACTTACAAAGGAAACAACAATATTAATAATGAAACTCTCTGGTGCACACAGGCTCCAAAGATCTTATTTTGTGTTGCCTGAGTATTCCAGAGGTAATCATACCCCTTCTGTTCAAATAATTATTATTAACTTATTTGCTTATCATGAAATGTTCAGCCTCTTCTTTATGTAGCCTATTTTTTTTCTATTAAATAAAACATATCCACAAAGGTTATATGTGTCGTCATGGTCTTAAAGATGACATGAGATTACTACAGACATGTTAGAATTAAGATCTGTGTGTTGGAGTAAATACACATAGAACTCAGTAGAAAATGTAAATGGTCATCTCCTAAAAGAAAACCACATTAGTTACAGTCCCGCTGGTATGAGATGGGCTTCTTTGTGCTTTCATATAACACCTTGTCTGGGTGGTTTTCTTGGAGTGGAGAAACCAGCAGAAGCTGAAAATGGGACAATGCTGTGTTTGGATTGGCTTTCAGCTAAGTTCCTCTCTGAGGTATATTTGTTAGAAATGGTGCAGCTTGTGGAAAGAAGAGCTTCATGGGGCTCTAGTGGAGCTTTAGCTGTTTTCACTCTTGTTGAGGTCAGGACTTTAACAAGGCCATCCAAAATAAATATAAATTAAATAAATGGTGGATTTAATCTCTTTAGCAACAAGCTCTGATGTGTGTTTGTAATCTGTGTTGTGTTTGAACACCATTGTCATCCAGTTTAAACTAAAGCAGGTGGTTTTAGGTTATACTGAAGAATCCTCCTGACTTTCTCCTGTTGGTGCAATGAGCTAATAACACAAGCACCACAAAAAGGCCCACAGCATTAAATTACCACCACCACGATTAACATAACATCTTTGAAACAGCATTTTATACGTGCAGTTATTAAATGTAATCATTCAATCCTAAGAAAATTGATAAATGCAAGTACCCAGTGCAGGAAAAAAATCATCACAAATTATTCAGACATTTTGAGTCTGAGGTGAGCTTTCAATCACACCTCTTATCTAAAGTGAATGAATCACTGATGACTAAATCATGGCAGCCAATATTGCAGGTTTCATCGTTTATTTTATGAGAATGGCTTGTATAAGACAAGCAACAGTAATGTGATGTAGGTTTAATGAGAAATCCAGCTTGCCAAAGGCATCAATCAAACTCAAACTGGGAAAGTGGATGTAGAAATTACTGTGTGTGTGTGTGTGTGTGTGTGTGTGTGTGTGTGTGTGTGTGTGGCAGGGGGGCCATGACTGCACTATGACAAAGCACCGCCGGTATAGTGGGTCTGCTTCTACCAAATGACTCAACCAGGAGGTGTTTCCCCCACATGGTCGTCTGGCCTGATGTGTAACACCGGGAGCTACTTTATGACCAGCAGCCGCCAAAGTAACACACCCAGTCAACAAAAGGCAGGCTGCCAGCCAGCATCCGAGCATGACAAAAAGCAGTTTGACTTAGTGATGGATGGAATTGGCATGCAGAAAGAAAAAGAGGAGGCGCGTGCATTTGCAAATGCTTGACACATCAGTGTTGACAAAACAAGTCATGTGACGACCATGAAGATGGCGCAGCTTATGATATATTGCGGTTTTGCTCAGTATTTTCTTCAACCAACTCGGCACTTCGGATCAGTGAACAACATCGCGACTTATTGCTTGCATGATTACCAAAACGATCCATCCAGCTCGCGCAGCCTCGGCGCAGCCTGCTGAGGGTCAGATGCGCGCGACTGGCTGAAAAACAACGAGGAAGGAACAAAACCACAAAGAATTGGGAGACTAATTGGATCCACAGATAAGAAAATGCGGCTGCAATAACACCTTTTGTGGAGAAAAGAAACCCGCTCACCGTGTGCGTGCATGCGCGCCCCCCCCCCTGCGCGCGTGTGTGGCAGCTACATTTAGGTGGACACGGAGACTGCATCAGACTGGAGACACACGCCGGGACATAAAAGAGCTGATATATTAAGGCTTTCATGGTGCCAGCGGTTGTAAGGACACTGTTTCCGGATGACACGCGCAGCCTCATGTATGTAAAAGCAGCCAAGATCATTTGTAGCCTTCAGCTCTAATTTTTTTTCTAACAGCATCATCTCACGATATCGACATAATGTGGCTTGCTCTACTGGAGGGAAAATAATCAAATATGTGGATACCTACAGAAGAGGAGAAAATTGGAGTTGGTGAGTCGATTTAATCTTTATTACTAATTAAGAACATTTGGCTTCTGATTAGGCTTCAGTCACAGCGTTATGTGCTCAAAGAAATACCAAATTTTGTATTCATTTAAGTCTTTGCAGTGCTTTTTGTATTTTTATTAGTATTATCAGCTACTAAGGCCATTTCATCAAGGGAAAACGCATACTTCTAATGGCTGATATACGCGGCCAGTGACTGCATAGAAAGGGAAATTGCGTGGGATGATAGCTACAGCCTACAACCCACCACCTTAAAGATGCCATCGCAGTCTGTGTGCAGCCTCAGGCGGGGCGTTAAATAACCATCCTGCTCCTGTTGCGGTTTTGCAAGCAAAAACAGAGACAGAAAAAAAAGAGAGAATGCGTCAATGTGGCATTTTAGTTCTTTCCTTTTTGTTTTGAGGGTGTCTAAATGGGGGGGAGAAGGGGGTGGAAAGCGATTCGTGCTCAAACCACGAGGGGGCATCGTGACTGCGTCCTTCCAACAGGTGTAGACTGGACTGCTGGAGTGTACCTGTAGGAACAAGAGAAAGAAAAAAACTGCGGTTTCTGTAAAAGGACTGCTCTGTTTGGTCTTACCCAGCATGTGTGTGTGTGTCTGCTCTGACTTTAAGAGAAAAAGGTGTGTGTTTGTATGTGTGTGAGTTTGTCCCCCTACTCTTTCCTAAAATATTAATGGAACAATAATACCTTAAAACGACTTCCCGCAGCTTATTAACAACAGGAGATAAAGGTGTCCTTACATGGTGGTTAGAAATGATTGCTGAGCCTCACTGTTCCGGTAAAAGTGTGTGTGCATCTTATGATCACACTATACAGTGTTTTTTATTAGGAGAATGAGTCATGTCCAGATGCTTGTTATACTTACAGAGCTACCCACGCTGGTTCGCACATGATACTCCCCCAACACGCCCACACATATATATATACACTTAGTTTGGAGGCATTATATTCGTCACGGTCATTTTTAATAAAAACCGTATAGACTAAAAGCCCCAAAAGGCAGTCCGCCATAATATCGCCACTTCTGGTGGCTGTGTGGCAATCGCGTCGCATTTGGTGGTTTAATGATCGCCCACCCATCCCAGAATCTCTGCAGATAAAGCAAACATATCTGGCTTTTAATCGAGCAGGAGGCTGAAGAGGAGGAAGGCCTTTGTGGGGAAGCAACAGTTCGGCGCAGCATCAGTCTGGGAGGACTGACCTGGCGCTCTCCATGGTGCTGAAATGTGGACATGACGCTGGCCACGGTGCTGAAACGCAGGGAAGGCGAGCTAATTCGCTGTACAGTACATACTGTACTTTGTGAAGGCAGTCCAAACCACCGGGAAATTTACCTCCTCGCCACAAATAACGCGTTGGAACCATCTGTTCAATACTTCTTCAGCATCATTGAATCCCACACCGGGGAATGGTAACTTGTCCTGGCGTTGCACCCTGTTATCAGATCGTGGGATCATTGGCACCGGTTTGCACATCTTTCTATCCTCTTTCCCGTTTTGTCACGGAGTCTAAATTGCATCTGACACATAAGAGGATGCACTGATAATAAACAGAGCTATGGTCTCTCAGAAGCCAGGCCTGTCTTTTTTCTCAGAGGTTATCTGAATAAGTTGAGTCTAAAATGAAACGTGGAAACCCCATCATGCTGCATCAATGGCTCTTTTAGAATCACTGCTCACCATTTTTCTGTGTGCGTGCTGAAAATGTTAGTTTGTAAATGAACTAGTACTGTCGCAGTAGGTCTGTACTGAATCTCCTGCACAGGCCCGCTAAAAGTGAAGGATAACTGTAATAATCACAGATTAATCTACTAATATTGTCTTTTGTCTGTTATTTGAAAATTTGTATGGAAAAATCACCAAACCTAAAAAGATTAAAAAGTTGTTCAATGACTAAAAACTCCAGTTAACTTCTTGATTTTTTTCTTTACTGCTCCTCTTCTTTCTAAATTCAGTGCTACATTAAAAAAAGTTGTCCTATCTGCAAGTGAGTCACTGAGGGGTTTATCCATAGAAGCAGTCATTCTTTTTCACACTTGCCTTGGAGAAAACTGACTGTAAGCTAGTACCTGCCCACATGAGAGTGAGTGGAATGAATCAGATGGCTTCATCTGTGGCCACATGGATGCCTCTCAGCAGTGCATGAAATAAGAAAGCAAATATCTGAAATCACTTGTTGAATATAACATCTTTTTTAAAAAGTCAAGAACTGCACTTAAGGACAGAACTGATATAATTTGTGTACATTTTATGCAACTTCAAGGTTCTAGTCCAGCGCACCTCAGAGGAAAACACTGTATTTTTCACACCACTACATTTGGCTGATTGTTGTAGTTAATAACCGCTCTTAAGATAACAGCTATTCACACTTTTCCTTTCTGAATAAAACAGCTAATTTTAAAATGTTTACATGTGAATAATCATATTAAACTGCAGGATTATTTGTTCCTTTATGGGCTGACATAATTGTTCTTACTCAACTGAACAAACATTTAACCTAATTTGCATTATATGGCTAATCTGTCACAAACCTGGAACCAGTGGTGTTTTAGAGATCACGAGAAGCTGACATGTAGGGATGTGTGGCTCTGAGGAATCAGCAACATTACAAATATGAGATGGTTTTATAGAATACGATGCATTGCTGTGGGTTAAATGGGAGAGAAAGTGTTTACCTGAACCTTAAACCTCTACAGAAAAAAATATACATACAAAACCAGCAAACATAATGGTAGTAACTTTGTGTGTAGTATCATCGTCCTACATGGTGAATAGCTTTACATTTTATTTTTAATGACATTTAGCTAAAAGTACTTTCATAAGTGTACTTAACACATTAGAAGTGGAGCTATAACATTTTCTCAGGTTTTTTCCACCACTGCTGAAATGGACAACTCTCACATAAAAGCTGATTTTGAAGGAATAAAAATGTCCAGATGACAGTAGGATCCAATTAATATTTCCCAAGTAGCACACTTTTACTGTTTTAGTCATTAATTAAAAGCTTCCTCTGTGTAGCAGATTAAATATTTATAAAGCAACTTGTACATCATGTGTTGTTGCTTATGTTGCCCTGATAAGGTCACTATCACACTCTCACACACACCCCTTCAGTTGACTGGGCTGCATAGATTTCCGGGAAAGTGATTTGCAGTCCGATATATGAGAATGCTTCTCTGTGGCAGAAATCTGGTGGTTAACATAGTTTCGGTTCAATAATCTGTACCAACAAATGAGTTCACATTCAGGTCTTTGTGAACTAAAACTCAGAGGTTGAAGACCAAGGACCAGCTTAACTTTGTGAGATCTGGGGCAGAGCTACTCAAGCTAGGAAAATTGGAACCTTTTGGTCTACATACTCACACTTTATTGTTGGAAGGAGCAATCCAGCTATACTGGTGTAGGTTATGGCGGTTTGATGCTAAAATGAAATAAAAAAAATTAAAACAGAATCTATTTATACCCTTGTGGAGGATTGTTTTTAGTACAATGGTACCATTACCATTAATAATTGTGCTTATTGTGAAGTTCTTGATGGAATGTCCCCATTCTCCACCAACCAACGCCTCCCGGGGCCATTGTTCTGGAGATAATGTGCATGTCAGTCTCTAATTCTGAAGGAATTAGAGACTGACAGTTCATATTGTATTGTATAATAAATTGCTCGTGTTTTTTTTACCATTACTGTGAGTACCATTACTTTTTGCACAAAATCGCTGCAGCTTTTGACAAACAGGGATCTCAGTGTTCACTCATAATCCTCTATCTGTTTTTTTCTTTTTAAAAAACACACAGCCTGTTCCCACATGACATTGCCACGCTTAGGCTATTTTTTTACGCAACAGGAGTGGTAACACCACTGGTGATGAGTGAAAACCACAGAGGAAGATGGTGTTTAATTCCACGCTGGTTGCTTAAATAACTTTGAAATGGAGCAGCCTTTTACCTCAGATTTATGGACTCTGATGTTCATTTAAAAGTGCGATGCTTGATGCTCGGTCAGTTATGCAATATCAGACGCCATGTGGATTATGAATTTAACCAAATAGAGACAGACTGAACAGATATGCTGTTGCTTTGCAGAAATATTTGCTTTTGGCACCATTTTCAACCCCTTGTCCCATCAGTCCTTCCAACAACCTACGTTCAACATGTTAAAGTCTGCAAATGATTATTTGTTGGTTTTGTTTTGGGATATGCAAACGCTCTGCAGGCACTATGAAGTGTGTGAAACGATGCTTAAAGAATTTCTGAGGAAGACTAAGAAAACAGGCTTCATGTGTTGTGCCCAGCTCAAATCTTTTTCTGATATGCCCTCTATGTGAGTTTACACATAGTGCGAGCCAGGGTTTTGCAATGCTAATCAAAAATCAGGTCACTCATAGTATAACTATAGTAGTATAATATTACGTTCAAATAGGAAATACTTTTGCTAAGAAAGCTTTTACTAAGTTATTATTAAAAAAAAAAAGACAAGAATAGGCTTTCAGATTACTCATCTCTTGTTTTACCACCCATTTGAACCCATGTTTATGTAGCCTTCACAAATGTGCCATTCCACAATGCCCAGGGACAGAATTTATAACGCGTTACATGGAATCTCTACTAAATCCAAAAGCTGCTTTACCAAAGTAAAAGTCTGATTTAAAAAACATTGTTTAGGCATAGGTGGACGCAATTTCCCTTTATTAATCACACCCTTGCTGAAAAGGTTGCAGAGGTGAATTTGGTTCACTCTCCACCACGATACACGCACGTTCTACCAAACAATGCAAAGCAGCTCGTAAATATTTTGGCATATCAATCAGTCTGTGACATTGTACTGTGAATTATTGCAACTGAGAGGAATTGTAAACATACATTTTCAGCAACTGAAATTGGGGCTGTATGGAAGGCTTATTGGCTAAGGATTATGTTATTATTATTATATAAAATAATAATGACAATCCATCCATCCATCCATTTTCTTCCGCTTATCCGAGGTCGGGTCGCGGGGGCAGCAGCCTAAGGAGGGAAGCCCAG
>JBAMHV010000014.1:8195366-8206215 GCA_037177535.1 Pseudomugil gertrudae
TCTATCTATCTATCTATCTATCTATCTATCTATCTATCTATCTATCTATCTATCTATCTATCTATCTATCTATCTTAGTGTGTAAAAATAATAGTCATGATAATTGTGATGGTCTTCATGTGCTTTGAATGTTATACAAGCATCTGCTGTCTCTTGGTTAACTGGTTAACTAGTAATGGAAATATTTGTTTTTAGTCTTTGATTTCTGTTTGGGTTTATTGTTAACCTTTAGTGGTGATGTTAAGCACAGTTTCTTTCTGTTTTTTAACTTAAATGTGACACCACAGAGTCATGATTTAGTATGAATAGAATCCTTTTTTAATTCTGGGCTTTGAAATTTAACTCAAGGTGAGAAATATTTTTTGTGTGCAGCACTGTTTGCAGTTTCTCTACTTGTAGCATATTTCTTGCCCCTTTTTCTTTTTTTTTTTAAACAAGTAAAAAAAACAGCTAAAAGAAACATATACATGCCTTATTCCTCTTTTACTAGGCACCTGGGCCTGGACCTTGTTCCCAGAAAAGAGTTTGAAATGGTGGATCCAGATCAGATCAGTGTCTCAGAACTATACAAACTGGTATGTTGGCTGTGATCATTTTCAAACAAATGCATGCTGATATAACTTAACCAATCAGGTATTCAAAAGAATAAATGCTGGAATGAATGTATATGCTTTGGATGATGAAAGTCAGTTAAATATTTTTCCGCATAATGCACAAACTATGTTTGTAACCATGAATCATTGACTTTCACATTATGAGCTTTGTACCTACTGAGTACATTTTTGTCATTGCATAGCCTGGTTTTACATATTAGAGTGTGTTGTTGGATGTGTAGGGATGTGTGAATGCACCGATTATCAAATCATCCATAAGGTGACTCACAAGAGCGAGCACGATTCAGCTGCTGGAGCTGCCTCATGTGACTGGTTCTTTATGCTTATCTTGCCACCATATTGAGTGTGTCCCTTTTCTTGCATACATGTGACTCTCACAAGTGTGATTGTTAGCTAGCAATCCAGACATAATGCTAAGTGACAGCCTCAGGTGGGGTTATAGTAAAGTACATACAAATGCATTTTTTAGCGTTTTCTTTTTAATGAATTACATACTCTAGACGAGAAACACGTTTCTATAAATAAATCATAGATTAAATGTATTTTGGTTGTCATGATGTGGGACCTCCAGACCTATAGACAAACAGGCAGAGAGAGAGAGAGAGAGAGAGACAGAGAGAGAAGACTTACTAAGGCAGATCTAATTTTAGAAATATGCTATTACAGCAAAGATGTTATGAAATATAATGTAATACTGGAGACTGTTATCTAGCAGGGAGATCCTTTCTGGTCAGTAGTTGCCACTCCATATGCTGATGTAAACCATTCTCCTGCCCCGCGGCCTCGCATTGCCATGTTTCTCAGCTTTACACAGAGAATGTTTGTGTACTAAATGCTCAGAAACAACAGTGTTGCTGTTCCTTGCCAAAGAGCTTCCTGACTCTGTCGATGAAAGTGAGCTTGTCTTTGGCAGGGCTCAAGACCTTGGCACTTCTTCAGGTATAGAAGTAGAGGAGCTCTTTTAGGGTTCTGAGCAGTGAGTAGTGTATGTGTGCGTGTGTGTGTGGGCAATGCTGGCTTTACCGTCTTCCCTCCCACATGCTCACGTTTTGCCTCATGTGGGCCTCTGTTAGTGCTGCAGGAACACAAGTGTAGCCACTCTGCAGCATACGTAGGTGAAGTTTTTGTGGTTTGAGGCATCGACTGAAGCATCGCTCTGGTATTGTGTGTCTGAAGCTGCTATAATGTAAATAGGTTCAGAGCAGTGTGGGATGTGTAAACATTGGTTAGACTGATCTGACATGTTTCCTTTGAAATTCCTTCTTTTTAGCACGTATCCAGCAGACACTGTGGCCAGCAAAGCACAAACCAGGTACAATCATCCTTATGTTGCTCATCCATGAAATCATCAAACCTCTCACACTATTAGCTTAAACTCGCCTTTTACATCTCTGTTCCAAAAACTCTGTACCAAATAAGTATTCTGAAGTCATTTATTGCAAAAGCAATAAGGTTATTAACTTTTGACTCCTTGCTATTGATTGCAAATAATTATAGCACACTAAGATTTGCTTTCATGCTTTGCAAGAACCCCACACCAACACTGTCGGAGTGAGACGGCTGATTCCTACTGGGATCACATATGCCCATTGTGTGCCCGAATGGTGCTGTTTGTCCAGTGAATTGTATTTGTCTGGGAGCACCAGTGGGTTGGATTGTGGTCATTTTGCAGCTAGCATGGTTCTCCTTAAAATTCTGCCCACAAGTTCCCTTAAATCTGACTTATAAGAGTAATAAACTCTCAGAGCCTTGTTTGCACACTGTATCTTTTGCAAAGTGTTTGAAGAGCGTAAATGTGGATTTTCTTTTCTCTTTTCTTTGTAGAAACTTATTTTCCATGATACTGTGTTTAACTTATCCAATATGATGAAAAAAACCCTTTTCAATCATTCAGTAGCCATACGTGTTAAAAAACTGACAGGAGAGGAACTGACCTAAAGCCCCTTATACATAACTAGTCTTTCTATTTTTCTTTGATCTATTCATTTTTCACTTTGAACATGTCGGCTAAAATCGCTGAAACCAGCACGTCTTTGCAACACCTTGAGACCCACTGTAAGGCGTATGCTAATGAATTATTCACCAGCTTGACTACCTTCACTGCTGTGGTTAATAAGCGTACATACAAAGAGTGATAGCCATTCGTCACACTTGCAGTGCTAGTTAGACATGTTAGTGATCACTGTCTTTTTCATATCTAGGGTGATAACATGAAACAGCGCCATGGTGAAAGCTGTCGTGTTCCTGTGTCGCACCACCTCTTCATCAATCTGAAGAGCTTTACCTACAATAGTATCAGTGAAGATGCTGATGTCTTTTTTTCCCTGTATGACACACGTGAGGCCAAACAGATCAGGTATGTTTATGGACCTTGGACAACAGCTGCTGTATTAACCGAAAGACACTAACACTCATTCATGTCTACTCACCATCTGAGTCCAGCAGATTGATTTGGGCACTCTGTGGTTAACAGACACGTAGAAACTGTGAATTGGCTTATTTTGCAGTGAGAAGTTCATGGTGAAACTGAACAAAAATGGAGGGCCAAAGAATCCAGAGAAGGCTGATCGTCTGTGTGCTCTCTTCACGGTGATGCATTTTTGGTACTTAGATAAATGCAAATAATCTGTAACTAATTTCCAATTCAAATTATTTAACAATTTATTTATTTTTTCCAGGACTTAAGTAGTAAAGACTTGAAGAGAGACTTGTATATAGTTGCACATGTCATAAGAACTGGTAAATAGAGTAAAAGACACAACAACCACGTTGTTTTATGATTTATTCATGATTAATCAGTGTTAATTTATTTTTATTCCAGGTCGAATGTTGCTCAATGATTCAAAGAAAGGGCCGCCTCACGTTCAGTATCGCCGGCCTTATGGCTGTGCTGTTCTTGCCATGAGCGATGTTTTCCACACCATCACGGACCTCAAAGAGGAGAAAGACTTTGTGCTTAAAGTTTACACGTGAGTAAACCACTGATGCTATACTCTCTGTTTGCTGTTTTTTTTATATATATCTTGGGGGAATTTCTCTCTTCTGTACTCAATAATGCACAAATGTTGTAAAAATATTGCACATGACAACCCTGATCAGAATGATAATGAAGTGTCCTCTGGAAAGTCAATAACAGCTCACCCCAGGCCTGTGATAGGGCACTTGGCATGTTGTGAATCTGGCTTCTTCTGTTAGGCTTTGCCACAGAGAGCTCCTCCTGTACCCTGGCCAACCCAGTGGAGGAGAAAAACAGAGAGGGGTTGGTGACGACACTGAGAGGGATGACACAGAGATAATTGAGCAAAGTTAGAGGACAAAGCAAAATAACACCAAGCTCAGCATATTTTCTTGTCAGTCAACAGATGAAATGCCTCCTTGCGGCTATGTTCTTCCTCTGAGCATCCGCTCTGGGTCAGAAGTCACTCACACACTTTGCCATCTACAAATTTAGTTATAGACTTTTTTTCCTTGCTTATACAAGATCACCATCCAGGGTAGTGTGAAATAAACATTTCTAGATTAGAAAGCTGTCATTTCCACTGGATTTCTCTGCTTATGTGAAGAGTTCTTCCCTGTAAAACGCAAGCAGTGATTCAGTGCTGAGCTGCCTCCAAACTGTCGACTCCTATAACGCTCCAGTCTGTGCGCTTCCTCGTGCCTTTCCCTGGGGCCTTTGGGCCCACAGTAATGAAAAAGGCTAGTAGAGAGCTGGCTGTCAGGTTTGCTTAGTGTGTTGTGCATTTAGGCTAATGTGGTGCTTGATAACAACTCCCCCTGCTGCTACCTTTTCTCCAGGAGGAAATCGGTTCTGGGACACATGCTGTTCATGTAGTCCCCATGCACACAATCCTGAACCCTCCATCTGGACCCACAAATGCGCGTGTTGTTAACAGCCATATCACACTCTCTTTCTCTACAGATGTAACAATGAGAATGAGTGGTACCAGGTACATGAGAACATCATCCGCAAATCCAGCACCAAGTATTCAGCCCCCAGCACCAACTATGGTAAATATGCTGTGTGTAAAAATATATTTTTTGGGTTTTAGCTGTCAGCTGGAAAATAAAATGATGCAATCATCTCATGCTGGTATCATGCAGGTAGTCAGATTAGCTTTTTCCTGCCCAGATGTTCAGATTTACACCTCCACAACTATAATGCTTTACATTGTCACTAACAAGTCTCCCATCATGTGTTCTTTTATGGTTTCTGAGTGTTCATAAAAGACACTTCTTCATTCTTCCAGCATCAAGGAAACAGAGATGGCCAAAATGCCCCGCTGGAGGGGTCAAAACCAGAGCTAACAAAGTAGTTTGTGTTATCACTTTGGTTCCTGTTACAGTCATGTAAAAACAGAAAGTGCATCCTCTTTTTTTTAAAAGATTTGTTTCTCAAAATGGCTTTAAATGATGTAAATACAGACTCAGAATAGCAACAGCAGAGAATGCATTATGTTCTTCCATTATTTATTAACAAAAACAAAGCGTGAAACTAAAAAAACAGGATATTAGGCGGGGTATAGAAGCCATTAGCTGCTAATCAACTGCACAATTATCAGTGTGAGTTACACATTCTAACATAATGCTAAAAGACATCAGTAATGATCTCAGAGAAGTAAACTTTGCTCCCAGTAATCTGGGCAGGCATATCATGTTATTTTAAAAATAGTCACTAGAACACTAATGTGTAAAATCATTCAATACAGTTGCCTCAGTCATCTCAGGAGTGACTGTCTGACAGCTAGAAGTGTTTCTAATTTGGTAATTGAACAAGACAATGCATACAAGCACAAAGGAAAGGATGAAGGTGTTGCAGTGGTCCAGTCAAAGTACTGAAATACAAAACTTGGTAAGGATGGTGGTTTTATACACCCTACTTTAAATAGGTCACTTCCTCCCTATTGCCTCTTACCTGGATAATACCTGATTGAGAGCATCTTGTAGCTGAAGGTTACATTGAATTTCTGGCTGATACGTTATGAAATCTTTATCACTTTATTTTCTGTGTAAAATGCTGAAAACTGTAAACTGTTGGGATGGACTTTCATAGTTTACAGCTTTCAATTTTATGGCACTAGATTTCTACCAGACCAATGTATGTTTTTCCATTTTTTCCACCTTCTAATGTCCTTTAAATGCCCTTCTTTCTCCCGATGACACCTCCTCATCTCCCGCCACACACATGCACATACACACCCTCTTCTTCTCTGTCTGTCCCCATTGTTTATGTTAATTTTTAAAATTCCACTTTCTTCCTGCAACTCCACCTTTTTTCATCCCATTTACACACACTAAAATGTGTCCACCACCTCATTGCCACTGCCACAGGCCTCATCATTTCCCTGCAGCTGCTTCGAGGTGAGCTGGATCAGATCAGACGGGAGAACCAGGCTGTGTTCAACAGGGCCTTGGCACTCACACGCAAACTGGGCTTCCCAGATGTCATCCTGCCAGGTAAAGAGGCAAAGAGCAGCGGGTGGTGATTGGTACAGAGAGGAGGTGGAGATCAGAGGTTGGATTGCTAGAAGGAATGGAAGGAGGGACAGGTCAGAGATCACCGTGAAAAGAAAGCAGATGGAGGAGGAAAGGGATAGGATATGAAGGATTTTAGACAGAAGAAGAATGAACTGGCAAAAAACAGCAGGAAATAGATGTAAGAGAGAGCAGGGTGGGCTGATGTAATCAGGAAGCTGTTGCACAAAAGTTTGTTGCTAAAGTGCATGTATTCAATCTCAGTGCTGGGTATAGGAAATCTCTTTTAAACATAATTAACTTAGTAGTATCGTCACTTTTACCAAATTGCTAGTATTTTGTCGACTTTCATTTCTTTATTCTTGCCTGCATGAGATGTAGGTCATGGGCTTGGCAAGTTTGTGGAGAGCAGAGGTCTTTATAGACGACTCAAAGCCAGAGAAAGGGAGAGGTGTGTGTTTATTTTGGAATATTTCATCAGCTGACATTGCAGTGTTTTGTTTCCACTGAAAATCTACAAACCTCTTTTCCCATACTCTAGCTCCTTTCCAGTTAGCCTGAAATGCCTCCCAATACCACTCGTTGTGAGTCATCTGTCCCAAAGGAAATGACTTTTATATAAATAGCTATAATCTGATTTTATAAATAACTGCAATGTCTTCCTCCAGAGTTGCCACTGATATTTATGCCATTAAACACTGACCTCACAAAAGGTGCTGAGACAGCCATAAACCCCTGTGTATTTCAACTCAGCAGGGTCATTTTAAATGAAAGGAACAGTGACATACAGTGTAATCTATGTATATGCTTAATTTATGTTGACTAGTCAGGGTTCATGTGTGGAGCAGAGGCTGACATAATTTATGAACATCGCCAGGGCAGAAGACATGTTTGTTTTCATAGTCAGGGAATTTCTTAGATGTTTTTGTCATCCTAATGTAGCTTAGCGTTTTCTTTACTCTGTGTTTCCAACTTAATTACTTTTCTGACAGTGAGATTTTAAGACTTTAAGGGCTTATGCTGATTTCATGCAGCTCCCTCTGGAGCTACATAAGGCTTGATATGATGGTTTCTTCACAAAATACATATATACATCAAATATGTGAGGTCGTCCTTTACATAATACCCCCCTCCCTTGTTTATTTCTCCCAAGGTGACACACGCAATGACCTGTATCTGACCCTGGAGCGGGGGGAGTTTGAGAGGGGTGGCAAGAGTGTTCAGAAGAACATCGAAGTCACACTTTATGTGCTCTATGCTGATGGGGACACGCTCAAAGTATAACGCATATGCAGATCAGTTATTATGCACCATATTACGGGTTTATAATAAAGGATAGGTATAACCTAGTTCCCTTTCTTCCTGTGTTTTTTTTTTTTTAGGACTGCATTAGCTTGGGCAGCGGGGAGCCAAACAGCACTGAGTATCGCTCATTTGTCCTGTATCACAACAACAGTCCTCGCTGGAGTGAGATGGTCAAGCTGCCCATCCCTATAGATCGTTTCAGAGGGTCCCACCTACGCTTTGAGTTCAGACACTGTTCCAGTGAGTCCGCACCGCAACCCAGTGTGACACACAAGTCTATCTGGAGAGACTGCATCATGCATACAGCTGTCCAAGCATGTTGACATGTATGTAATGCATAATGTTATGATGTGCTTCCTTATAGCTAAAGACAAAGGGGAGAAGAAGCTGTTTGGCTTTGCCTTCACTCCTCTGATGAGAGAAGACGGGACAACTCTCTCGGATGAAATACATGAGCTGTATGTTTACAAGGTACGACAAGGTTAAGCACACAGTTGGTGTATGATTCATTGTAGCAACTGTGGAAATTGTTGAATTAATAAGAATAATGAAATAATAATAACTGTAGCTCCAGTTTCTGTGAGGCAAGAGCAAAACACAGCCAGAATTTTCTGATTTCCCAAAACACATTAAACAGTTTACAGTTTTTAAACAGCCAAACTAAATAACTTTAAACTCATTGTAAGTCCGTCCTGCACCACTTTAATTGAGATATAAAACCTCACTCGCACACAAAGATGACCATTTTTCTGTTGTTGTTTTTGTGAATGTTCGACAGACTTGCTGTGTTATTTACGCTTTTATATTCAATGTTTATTTGTTTGTATTGACGCTTTAGTTTTATCTCCCTTTTTCTTTTATTCCCACTATCCACTGGTTGAGCTGAGGAGGCCTGAATGACTGAACCAAAATATACTTCACAATAAGTTATACATCACAATACTTCCATATGTTGCCTGCACACCACTGTCTCATTTCTTGACTTCTTAGCTTTGTGTGTTTTGATCTTACACCTTTCTGGCCACTGTGTTAACTCTGTTAACTAAAACTGTTCAGAAACATGGAAAAGGTTTTAATAAGCTACAGTCTTTTAGTTTCAACCACAACTGGTCTATCCAGGCAGGTTTTTCAGATCCTAGATTCATAATTTAAGTATTATTTTTAGTTTACAACATATCATGATTACTAATGTAGCTGACACTAAAGTTTACATGAAATGAGTCTACAAAGGTTGACAAATCCAGGACTGAGAAATGTTTGGTTAATGATATACCATATTTAATCTAGGTGAATGTCTGAATATAACATAATTTTATCATGTTTATGTTAATGAAAGCATTTCATGGTAAGTTTAGGTCCCTTATATGAATAAGTATATTGTTTTGTGTTTGACAGTGGCAGCTCACCTGTACTAACTGTACAGAAAACTGAGACGAGCCAGTCCAACTTCTCTGTGCTCTGAGATAGATTAGTGAAATAAACTAATCCCGGTTAACCCTCTTCCAACCTTATGTGTCCGTCATCTAGTGTGATGAAAATGCTACCTTCAGTAATCAAGGCCTGTATCTGAGCCTGCCCTGCTGTAAGGAGGACTTCAACAGCTGTCCCAACCTGCCGGCCACCCTTCCCTTCCAGAGAAGCCCTAAAGAAACCTTCTGGGTCTCCACAATCCTCTGCTCCACCAAGTTGACACAGAATGGTAACCAAACTCTCTACATACTGCTTTTTTATTTATGAAAAACCTGAAGTAAAAGCAGACATTAAATGTAACTGTTTCTGTTCAGAAAAGCGCAAAATATTTAAATATGTTTTTTTTAAAGTGTTAAAATGTGTGTAGTAATAAGCCTGTTCTTTACACTGATGCACAAGACACCTTGAGAGGTTGTTTACTTATATTCCTTTTAAAATAAATATTTAATTTAAAGTTTCCTTTTGTTGATTTTCTTTGGTTGTTAGAAGGTAATAAGCTTTTGCTTCAACCTTTTTTAGTTGATTTAATTTATCTTTATTATTATTTGCCTGTTATGTTTTTTAGTTGCCTTCTTTTAATGAACCAGCTAACCTTTTCACATAACCATGTTTGAATCGCTTAATTTAATTTTACTGTTATTAGTGGATCTTCTGGCTCTTCTGAACTGGAAAGCTCACCCAGACAGGGTGTTGGACATCCTCGGTCGGCTTCGACAAATCAGTGGAGAAGAGATTGTGAAGGTTAATATTATAATATTATTACTATAAGTAAATAATAAGACTGTAAAAGTATATGTCCTCTGCTCAAACCTTTATTTGCACCTGTGACTGTTCCAAAGGAACAAAATTCTCTCACTAAGACTATTTTTATATAATTAAATATATGTTGAGTTTAACTTGAAGCTGAAAATTTTTTATAAAGAGTTTATACAACTGGAAATTAGTCATATATTAATATTCACAATACATATGGGCTTTATTAAAATCTTTAAATACTTTTTAGGAAAGTTGTTCAGTGACAAACTGATCTAAGGATGAAAAAATGTTTTATTGCCCTCTTTCCAGATATGCGGGCTATCCATTTTCCTGTTTCTATTTTAGTTTAACGTGAGGCCTTTCATGTGATGGTGATTTTGAAATGTATTCTCTTACATCCCTCATAGTTCCTGCGAGATGTCCTGGATACGCTCTTCTGCCTTTTAGATGACAATACAGATAAATATGGTCCGCTGGTTTTCCAGTCTCTGGTAGGATCAGCTCTACTTTAACATTAAATGAAGTACCGTGACTTTTAAGAAGTAGAAATAAATACAACACATGTATTTTTGTGCTCAGGTGTTCATCATTAACCTGCTCAGGGACAGTCGCTTCTACCACTTTAGACCTATTATGGACTCTTACATCCAAAACCACTTTGCTGGTGCTTTGGCATACAAGTACAACAATCCTTACCCATTTTTAAGCTATCATTGCTACTAATTTAGAGGCCTGCAAACTTTCTTAATCCCCACCAATTTGTCTGCAGGGAGCTGGTTCGATGTCTGAAATGGTACATGGACCGTTCAGCTGAGGTCGTCCGGCAGGATCACATACAGGAAGCCATGAGGGTAAAGTATCACATTCATCTCCTGCTATTCCAGCACGGGTTGATCAGCAAGACGTAAACTAGAGAATAGTCAAACAGAAACAGATGGAATAAGGAATAATGTGTGCTCACTATGTGAGGAAGTGAAATCCCTGCTGAGAAAAAACTAATGAAAGGAAGCTATTGAAAAGCTCTGCAGATATTGATAAGTAGAGCACAGCAGTTTTCACGTAGAGCTTAAATTTCTGTATTAATGAGATAATGGAAAATAATACTGACTAGAAACATGTTTTATGGTATTGATTTTTGTTAAGTAAACATAATAATAATTATATTTATTAAAAAAAATATTTTTATTTCTATATTTTTAAATTTATGAATAAAATCAGTGTTTTTATCTCAC
>JBAMHV010000014.1:8206315-8216541 GCA_037177535.1 Pseudomugil gertrudae
TATATATATAAAAATAAATTTCAGTAATATATATTATATTATATACTGACTGTATGTGTATAACTCCTACAGGCTCTGGAGTATCTGTTCAAGTTCATCGTTCAGTCCCGTATCCTGTACTCAAGAGCCACTTGCGGGATGGAGGAAGAGCAATTTAGAGCGAGTATCCAGGAGCTATTCCAGTCAATTCGCTTTGTCCTGAGTCTGGACAGCCGCAGCTCAGAGAATCTGGTGTTCACGCAGGTTAATATGTCATAATAAACATGAACTAATTCCGGCTCAGAAAACATAATATGTCACCTGCTCTGCAGTAACATTGATCTTTTGTCATTTATGATTTTTTTATCTTTTAAGTTTGCTTTCACATCTTAATTATTCTTTTCTTTGTTTGTCAACATTTGTTTTATTCTTGTAGCTTTACTTTCTATTCTTTCTATTCTATTACTGATCCTTCAGTCTCACACAATCACTTGATCATGGATAGTTTAAAGGATGCGATCAGCTGCATGGCTTTCTTTGCTCATGCTTCTGGGCTCTCATCATTCTCAGTAAGTCACAGCGCCCCCCTGTGTTGGTTTCACAATGCAGCAGATGCTGTACAACCAGCAGCCTTTTCAAACAGGATGCATATCTGATATGCAACGACTGGCTTAGATTTGATTAGGTTCATACTCATTTAGCTCCTAATATGGAGTTTATTGCTCTAAAGAGCGATAAAAAACATTTCTACATTAGCATTTTACGTTGATTAATTTTGCTTTTATGTTTTCCTTTTGTTCCTTTTGTCACTTGATAAATTTGATTATTTCATAATTGTGATTATAATTCTTTATTATGTTTTATAATTATATGGAGTTTAATTTAAGCAAGATATTTATTTGATGTGTGCACTGAACAACCCCTTCCTGTGTTGTTTCTTTCCACTTTAAGGCTGCTTTGTTGAATAGTTTTCCTGATATCTTTGACGAGCTGCTGCAGATGTTTACCGTTCAGGAGGTAGCCGAATATGTCAGGGGCACCTTAGGGAGCATGCCCAGCACAGTGGATATCGGCCAGTCCATGGATGTGGTCAAACTTCAGTCCATTGCTCGGACAGTAGAGAGCCGCCTTTTCTTCTTCCCTGGTGAGACGAATTTAAAGGTTTTTAAAAAGTCTTCTTTCTTTAAAGGTGACAAAATTAAAACATAGATACAGTGCATAAAGTGGATTTTAGTGTCATCCACACTTTCTAATTCATCTTTTCTCTTTGTTTCCTGTCTAAGAGTCCCGTAGCATACTACTGCCTGTAGTTCTGCATCATATCCATTTACATCTGCGCCAGCAGAGGGAGCTGCTCATATGTTCTGGGATCCTGAGCAGTATTTTTTCCATAATCAAGACCAGCTCCATGGTATAAAGCAAGTTCTATTTTCCCACAAGAACAAAGATGCAAATAATCTACAGAATAGTTTAAATAAATGTGACAGTACAACATGAAACAAATGCTTTTCAGGAATCTTCTGTTCAAGAAGAGGTGGAGATGATGGTGGAAAGCTTACTGGATGTGCTGCTGCAGACTCTGTTGTCTATCATAAGCAAATCTCATTCAGTGGAGACGTCCAGGGGACAACGCTGTCCCCAGTGCACAGCTGAGATAACAGTAAGTTTGCACTAAAAAAAGTAAGTAAACTTTGTCATATGGAGGTCAATGAACTTTTTATGCATTTCATTTTGCAGGGAGAGTATGTTTCCTGCCTTCTTTCTCTGCTCCGACAAATGACAGAGATCCACTTCCACCATCTCCTCAACGGTTTTCACAGCAAGGAGGAGCTCAAGGTAAGAGTCCATTTTCCTGTCTCCGCCTCATACTTGGACTGCACACACGTCATTAACACAATTCTCTGCAGGAGTTCCTGTTAAAGATTTTCTGCGTGTTCCGCAATCTGATGAAGCTGACCGTCTTTCCCCGAGACTGGAGCGTCATGCGGCTTCTGACCAGTCAGTGAGTCTGCTTTTCCATTTCATTCTGCCCTTGTCTCAGAGATTGTAAGGGAATCCAGCCAACCATTATATCAGGCACTCTTCAGATAATACTGTTTCTGAAGGTGATGCTTGTGTTGCAACTTTTTTAATCTACTTTTGGCACCAAACTCATTTTGTAAGCTGACAGTGTAATGTTTGCTTTCTACAGCATCATCGTAGTGACAACACAATTTCTGTCTCCTGCGCTGCACAAGAACTTCTCCGAGGCAGATTTTGATTTCAAGGTTGGTGTGTGGGCAAGTGCATGCATGTAGGACGATTGCTGCTCCATAAAAACTGAATGCATTTGTGCACATAACTTATTGCTATTCAGTGTTACATATATTTACTTAAAGTTGCATCTTTGTATTTCAGGTTTGGAACTCCTTTTTCAGCCTCAGTGTCCTGTACATCAACCAGCCAAGTCTGCAGCTGGAAGCTCTTGGTCCTGCAAAGAGAAAGAAAGTCCTTGATAAGTAAGAAGCTGATGTTTGGGAAATATATCCACTCTTTCAGTTGATATGTTTATCATTTATCCAGTTTGCCTTATACTCTTTCTTTCACATCTTCACTGAAGGTATGGCGATATGAGAGTAATAATGGCATATGAGCTCTTCAGCATGTGGCAAAAATTAGGTATGTCATCCCCATCTTACCCCTCAACACACAAGCTCACAGAAATGCAAACATCTAAGTGATGCATCCAGTTTATTGTTGTGGTGATGTACAAATGAAGGTTTGTCTGTGTGTAAATGTTTAATCCAGGTGACAACAAGCCCCACTTCATCCCGGGAATGATGGGCCCTTTCCTTGGTGTCACCCTGGTGCCTCAGAATGAAGTTAGAAATATCATGATTCCAATTTTTCATGACATGATGGATTGGGAGCAGAGGAAAAATGGGAACTTTAAACAGGTCAGTTTTAACAATCCTATGCAGTGAAACATATTGTTTGCAGCCTCCAAGAATGTTTGTTTTATCACACCGAACACATTTGACGGACGGTGTTTGTTTGTATGTAGGTGGAGGCGGAGCTGATGGATAAGCTGGACAGCATGGTGTCAGATGGAAAAGGCGATGATAACCACAGAGAGCTCTTCAGCCTCTTGTAAGGCTTCAGTGTGTTTAGTGAACTGTTAAAGTATTATTTCTAAATAATTCTACAACTTTAGTATTTTCTTCTAAAATCCATCTCTGTTGTTTTGCTACTACACATTAGGACTCAGCTGTTTGGTCCTTATCCTAGGTGAGTAGTAATGTCTTTACATACAAAAATAAAAGTAATTGTAATTTATGTGTTTTTTCCCTGTACTCATCACATTTAATGGACATGTTTTTCTGCACAGTTTGCTGGAGAAGATTGAGCAGGAGACCTGGAGAGAAACTGGAATCTCTTTCGTCACATCAGTAACAAGACTTGTTGAGCGATTATTAGACTACAGGTAAGCTGAAATTAGGTTGCATGTATGTGAATCAAATGAATAGCATTGAAAAAAGTATCTTTGTGTTTAGGGACTGCATGAAAGGAGATGAGATGGAGAACAAGAAAATTGGTGGTTCTGTCAACCTTATGGTGAGACGTTTAAGACTCTTTTTAGAGTTACCTGAAGCTTTTTTTTTTTACTTGTAAAAAATGTTTTAATTGCCTTTTTTCTTTTATAACACAACAAAAGAACTTCTACAAATCAGAGGTGAACAAGGAGGACATGTACATCCGGTACATCCATAAACTGTGTGACCTCCACCTCCAAGCAGAAGACTTCACAGGTACCCGACATACAGGCTGCTAGCAAATGGCTTTTTTGTTACATAGATGGCCCAGTTCTACCCATTTTTCCAATATAGACTTTTTTTGTAGGTATCATCTTGCTGTATATATTTATTTAATGGTAACTAAGCAGATGCTTCTTTTCTAAACAATGACATTAAAGCACTGGAAACTGATGGGCTGAAAAGAATCCTCAGCTGTGTGCATAAAAGCATTTCTACTGAACCACAAAGATCTTATTTATACTAACTAATTCCTTTAGTCTCTAAAAAAGGGAGTTATTTGTAAAAGATGCTTGAAGTTTTTAAATCAATGGACAAACAACGAACACATCCGAATCACATTGACATTTGCATGAATAATTAATCTGTGAGCATGTTTATAAATGGATAGTATGGATTTACACTTTGGTCTATTTATTACACTGACCTAAAGTGAGGTTTATAGCAGCACACAGTTGTCATGCTAACTCTGATCTTTGAAAACCTTGGTCCAAAAATCTGGCTGTGATGATCAGTTGATCCCACCCACACTAAAATACACAGTCAGCAGTAAAGAGTCAAATAGAGAGCAGGTAAGTTCTGCCTTAACATGGAGTAAAAACACAGTCTTATATTTGTTTGGTGCACAAATCAAATGTTTTAGCATTATGTACACATAGGAGGAGGTAAATACAACAAGAATTAATTTAATTATGTAAATCATTTACATTGTTACGTGAATTCAATGCCTTTTGCACTGTAAAAAGCTCAGTGTTGCATGATACAGACTGAAGGGTACTGCTTGGCTTTATAGTTAAAGCAAAGCCAGTGACAGAAACAAATGACAGAAAGTTGCATGACTTGCAACATAGCAGAGGGTTATCAGCCATCTAGCTCTTTTACTTCTCAAGTTTATGAGAAGATTTCAGTGTTCACCATTTATTGTTCTTCTAGCATATAAAGAATTTCTGCAGGTAGATTTGGCAACTTTGACACAGTGTAAATGGGATATTGATGGACATCTCCTTACTTTATTGGGTCAGGAGAGCCATGTAACTCCATATACATCCCAGCTAAGCTCTATTCATTTAGCAAAAGAACTCAAAACATAAATTTAGGTGCTTCAGATGTCTTGAATGGGCTTGCCTTTCAGCCAGCACTTGTTGGTCTCTAGAAGATATTGCAGGAGCCCGAGGCTTCATTTTATGAGAAATAGTGAAATGTTAACCAGGAATAATTCTCATACAAACACAAGGGATTATAGATGAGACATTTCTAAGCTTAAAGACACAACAATACAAGAGGAGTTAATGGATAAAACAGCCTTAAATAAAGGACAGAAATAATTGTACTCAGTTGAGATTTATTCCTTTATTCAGGGATTTATTATGTACAAAAAATCCCACAAAAAACAAACAAGACAAAACAAAAATTAACACAGATACACAAACACATTGGTCTGTCGATGCATATTTCACTGGTAAGCAGGGAATCAATAGAAATTATCACTTTATGTAACTAGTTATTTTATTGGCATTAGTGTTCTTAATCTAGTCATATTGTTTTTAGAGGTGGCTTCATTGTGAGCAGTGAAATGTAGCAAAACATGACTAATTGCAAACCATATTTTGTCATTACTTAAAACAAACACCAGACAGCTGCAAAAGAATTTAAAGCGGTGTGTTGAAAAGTGTCATGTTTGAATACACAAGATACATTTTAAATCTGAAAAGATGTGTATCCCTTTAAATGGGTTTCAGATGCTTTAGTGGTATAATTCTTTGGAATAAAATGTCAATAAAATAGAACCATTTATCATCTTTCAAAAAATATGATAGATTGTGAATTTATAAAATATCTGCTTTGCTAAATTAAATAAACAAACACACCAATTATAACCAAAATAAAAAAAACAAATAGAAACACAGATTGCAAGGTAACGATTCAGATAAATGAGAAAGCAATTGAAAATAAAAAATAGTGCACCATTTGTAGCTGATCTCTGTTAAACTTTCTGTTGCTAGTAGCAACTGCTCCTGGCAGCTTGCTGATGTGATCATCAGAGATGGAGCAAGTGTTTTTATTTAGACAGAAATTATTTCATTATATGAATAAAAAAAAAACATCCCGAGAAATGCACAAAACCTGGTGCAGTCTCTGTGTGCGCTATAAAGAATCCCCACATTTTTATCCAACAATGTACAGCAATTAGATTAGGAAACATTAAAGAGACCTGCAGTGATGAGTATTAGAATAGCTCTGTGTAAGGCTCCACTGAGAGGCACTGCTATTTTACTGCTCTCTTTGCACTTTCAGTTGTACCTGAGTGCATGTGTGTATCTCTGATTTATACCACAGTGTGTGTTTTATGGATGACATGGGTAAAACAGAGTCAGGAGAGAGTGCTCAGTGTGACAACATACTAGACTGTGTTTGTCTTCCCCTGAATGCACCTAATTTTGTGTGTCACTGGTTAAAACACACATTCGGTGTTCTCAGCAGAACAGAGACACAGCATGACATAGATCTGCACAGTAGAGAGAGAGAAAGAAGTAAGATGGAGACAGAAAGAGGGAACTACAGTAGTGCTTGGAGAAATGGGTCAGTGGTATTAGTAAACTGTCACACTAGGTTCATTGTGTGGGGTGTAATGACATCTAACAGAACAAATAGCAACCAACATACCTAATGTCATACACAGTAATTTATGAACACCGTAAAGCAGTTCTGCCAAAAGATGCCCCAAATATTTCACACTGGTCAACTTCTTTTTTTTGTGCAAGGTAAAGAAATCTTTATAAATATTGATGTTGTACACCATATGATACTGGTGTCCTGAACCCTGGTGGATACCAGAAAGCAGATATTAATAATTACAATCATTATTACAATCATTTTGATTTATTACATAGTAATAAATAGTAAAAATACCAAAAAAATGATTTGTTAATTTAAAAAAAATGGCCAAATAAAGATTTCAAGTTAAAAAAAGGACTTTTCTCCCCATTCTACCAACCCCAGTGTCAGTAAATGTTGCAAAATGTTTGAAATGAGTTGTTTGAGTGAGGATGACTTTACTGAAATGTTTTTTCCTGTACCATTACTACAACAGAGGCAGCGTTCACCCTGTTGCTGTACTGGGAGCTGCTGCAGTGGGAGGACCGGCCTCTGAGGGATTTCCTCCACTACCCCTGTCAGAGTGAATGGCAGCGCAAAGAAAACTTAAGTCGTAAAATCCTACACTACTTCAACAAGGGAAAGGCAAGCAATTATTTTCTTTTTCACACACACACACACACATGCACACACACACATATATATAATATACATATTTCTATAACAAAATTGAGTCTACTAAGAATACTAGATATAAATAGCAATAATTTCTGTTGTTGTACATCTACAGTATGTTCCAAAGGGCTTTTAGCCGTGCAATAGAGAGTTATGGTGTAAGAACAATACCTGCTGCCTGGTAATAATCTGAAACTATCTCTCTTAAACACTTGACAACATGACCCTTATCTGTTCAGCCTTTCCCCAGATAGTTCTGTGCTTAGAAATTAAATCAAAGTGGTAATGACTACTCTGTACCTTTCTACCTCCTTCACAGCACAGAAGTGCATGAAACACACCTTCTTTAGTGGATAAAGCTTTTTTTTAAGGACTCAATACAATTTTTGCAATTTGAGTAAAAACTACAAATAGAGTAAGACACTCAGCTTGCAAACCTTGACTAAAGAAAGCTGAATGTCCTGTTTACTTTGTCGGGAATCACATTCATGTTGAAGCTGCATGAATGTACTGTAACCCTGAAGCAACCATCAAAAAGCAAAACTCTTAATTCTTCTGCAGATTTTTCTGGTACATTAGGGATATTAAATTTTAATTTCTGTTTTTTTTTGTGGGACTTTGCAGTGCTGGGAATATGGCATCTCTCTGTGTCGGGAACTAGCATTCCAGTATGAGACTTTATATGATTATCAGAGCCTCAGCTGGATACGGGTAAGTAAAGTGCTGCATACTTTTTGTTTGGGCTACAATTATAAAGCAAACCTCTTCTAAGATGCTGGAATGAGAAACTTTCAGCTGCTGTTGTCGTTCTCAAGCTCTGTTGTGTGATGTACTGCATGCAAAGCAACTAAAACAATATCCTAATTGTCTTAAAACACACACCTATACACACACCCACACATCCGAAATCAGTAATGTGAATGATTAAATCATTATTCATCATGCGATTTGCATATTTATCTATGTATCCCAGAAAATGGAGGCAGCATACTATGACAACATCATCGAACAGCAAAGGATTGAACCAGAGTTCTTTCGAATGGGCTTTTACGGCAGGAAATTTCCTTTCTTCCTCCGGGTAAGACTCTTCTTACACAGCATCGGCTTGTCTGTCCTCTCACTGATATAGTCAGATTTACATTTACACTTCAACACGATTATGTGTTAGCTACAAAATATCCTGTAAGAGGGCTAGTATGTGAAACTGGGGATAAAATGTGTAAACTAAATGTTAAACTACCGGTAGTCATAGCAACGTAGTTTAATTCTTAAATACTAGTCTCAAATACCAAGCAGCATAAAGAGCTGCGTGCTACAGCTGCTTGGTGTTTGTACTCTGGAAACTGCCGCAACCCTGAACAGAATTAAGCAGTGCAGAAAATGGGTGGATGTAGAGTCTGTAAGCAGTATGTAAAAAATAAATAAAGTATTAAGAAATACCCAAATCATTCTTCCTGTATCAGATATTATTTTATATTTAAGCACAGATTAATCAAGGCTTTAAAATAGTTTATTAAATGAGAGTTAAAGTTAACCAAACCACTGATCCAGGACCAAAAATGATGTAAATCAACACTAACTTAACAGCTGTTATTTTAAATCGATGCTACATTTATCCACCAGATAGCCTAAATTCAGCTCTGTTGTCCCAGAAGAGAGTAAAGTAGACAAACAGCACTGAAATGACCTGAATCTGTAGCTCCAAGCTTTGACAGTCTCTTTTAGTCATGTTGAGTTCAATGTCAAGCTGTCCAACTGACAGCGTTACAGTTTCAGTTCACTCTCGCTGGTCTCATATGGGCAACAAAAACAGCAGTAGCTCAGAAGCTCTGAAAATGTGATGTGCATTGCTTGCTTTAGACACAGATAGTGCATATCTGATGATCACAAAGGAACAATAGCAGCTAAACAACTAAACATGTTAAAGGGGAAACAGTAGATAGAGACTTTGCTAAGAATCCACCTCAGTGACTTAAAAAGTAACATCATGACAGTGTTTTCATGTTTAAAACTGGTATGAGAATCACACTCTGGAGTCTTGTTTGTTGAAATGTCACTACTAAAATAACCATTACTGGTAATTCTGGAACAGTTAAAAAAATGGCTTGTTAGTTTTTTGTTATTACTAGTTCAATGTCCCCTGATGTCACATCCAAAAGACCCTGGACAGGAGGACAAAGATTTTCATTTCTCTGTCATTCTTTGGTAACTGAATCATTTTCTTTTTTTCTATAGAACAAGGAATTTGTATGTCGGGGTTATGACTATGAACGGCTGGAAGACTTTCAGCAAAGGATGCTGGGGGAATTTCCACAAGCTATTGCCATGCAACACACCAACCAACCGGATGACACCATCCTGCAGAACGATGCACAGTGTATCCTAACAGTTTAAAACATGCCACCAGTTCACATTGCAGGGATGCATTTAGAATATGTTAATGACTGATTATTAAAAAATAAATACAAACATTAAGCTCAATTTTGAGGTAGATTTACAGTCAGAAAAATAAAATGCTGTAAGCTTTTTTTTATAGAATATTATTTTATTCTTCTACCTCTATGAATGCACATTTTTATCCTGCATGTCTGTCATTTCCTTGACACACAACATCAAGATTTGCAGATTTATGCAGTGACTCCAGTATCAGACATCTCTGATGTGCCCCAGCTGGAGCGTGTGCCCGAAAGGATCAAGAGTTTCTACCGCATTAACAATGTCAGCCGTTTCCACTATGACAGGCCTTTCCACAAAGGCCCCAAAGATCGGGAGAATGAGTTCAGGGTACGATGAGTCAGCAGTGCCACACTTGGCCCTTTTTGACCTCAGAATTTTTTCCACAAAAGTGATTTATTCATTTGTAACATTTAAAAGCATGAAGTGAATTTGAACATTTCTGCTAAAATTGCTGTTGAGTCATTTAGTAATCAATCTCGCAGGTGCACTCAGCTGGTTTAACACCATCCGGTGGCCACAGTGTGGGGCCCTGAAAGCTAAACAACAACACTGGCATTAAACAATGGCAAAACATATTGTTGTATTTTACAATATTTCTTATCATAGTTTAAAGCCAGTATTTAAGTATAAACCTGGTATTAAAAAAATAGAAAATAAGAAAAAGATAGAAATGTAATTATAATACATTGTTGAATATAATACACACAAAGTGTGAAGTATTGATCACAA
>JBAMHV010000014.1:8217055-8235686 GCA_037177535.1 Pseudomugil gertrudae
ATATACACACACACTCACAGCACAAAGATGATGAGAAACATACAGTCAATTTCTTGAATGTACAGCCTGGCATATGCTGTATTAATACATTGTCAATGTTAACATTTCAATATGACAGTAACAAGCCATGTTTATTAAAGTATTTTCTGGTAAGTTTTGGTCTTTCAAAGTTTGATGTATTGTTTTATCAAAAAATGCTAGCCACTCTCTTTTTATTGGTTTAAATGGATGTGTGGTAGAAAAATGATGATTTGTGACAATAAGAAGAAATTTTGGAATTATATCTCAGCACTCATGCATGGTTTGTGAAAAAGAAGTGTTCAGGAAAAGCACAGAAATCTTCATAGAAAGAAAAAGGGTTTTTTGCCTACATCTTTTTTTTTATAAATGCTGCTGATTTGGGCTTGTAGCATTTTAAACGGAGCTTAAAGAGCCATCAAAGTTCTTTGATGGTTACTATGTAATGATTCCAAATGATGAAGATTTCTATAATATACAGAGTGCAAATCACAACACTGAAGATCCAAGTGGCTGCATTTTATTTTATATCCAGTAGTATAGTGCTTTTTTATGCTCTCATTCAATGTATGCTGAGATTTGGGCACTGACTAATTTGAGCAAGAAAATATGATTTACTCTGGTTATTATATACAGTCTTTTTGAAGTTTAACCTGCATGTAACGCTTAATAGTACAAGCTGGTGACACTAATAAGCCTAGTTTGGGCTTTTTTCACTCATTTTCCTTCCTTAGCATCATTGATATTATGTTATAATCTGATAAAATAAATATACTATAAACAAAGTAGACTTAATAACACTGCATACATTCTTTAAAGTTTTAACAGTTCATAGTTAAAGACAAAAATAATTTTGAAGTGAAAAAAAACATGGTGTTAGAGACTTGGATCTGATATTGTAGTTCTCTGACACAGTAATCCAAATAGCAGTCAGTGCTGAGAGGCAGCAAGTAGGCCACCAGACTACAGCAACATGTTTTAGTCTCATTTCCTGCTTATTTCTCTGTTATGCATGCCCATCCTTTCTCTGCAGAGTCTGTGGATTGAGAGAACAACTCTGATTCTGTCTCGTCCTCTTCCTGGGATCTCCCGCTGGGCTGAGGTGGAAAGGAGAGAAGTGGTGAGGAACCTTTAGCCTCTACCTCTTTGTGCTCAAACTTCCTGGGTGATGATTGCTAGATGGTTTTCATCAAGATTACTGGCTTTAGATCAGCATTACAATGAAAAAATACCTACCTGAATGCAAACGCTTTCTCAATACCTCCATTACATTAGAGCTTGGGTGTATATTTACTGTAGTCAATGTTGTTTTCAGGTGGAGGTGAGCCCGCTTGAGAACGCCATTTATGTGGTGGAGAATAAGACCCAGGAGCTGCGGACTTTGATCAGTCAGTACCAACACAGGCAGCATCACGGCAACATCAATTCGCTCAGCATGTGCCTCAATGGCGTCATAGATGCTGCTGTAAACGGGGGCATTGCCAGATATCAGGAGGTAAAGTAAAGCAAGGGCGAGTGAAGGAATTGTGGATGATAAATTGATGCTATGAGTAATTTTTATATCTTATTTGATCCATTACACCAGGCCTTCTTTGATAAGGACTACATCAGCAGTCATCCAGAGGATACAGAGAGAATCACGCATCTGAAGGATCTCATGCAGGAGCAGGTTTGACTCAGTCTGAAAAAGTTCAGCATGTGTGAAACTACTGAGAAAAACACAGACATAAATGTTTGAATCATTTTCTTCAACAACAGGTGCATATTCTTGGTGTGGGGCTGGCTGTTCATGAGAAACTTGTGCATCCGGAGATGCGTCCTCTACACAAGAAACTTGTAGATCAGTTCCACATGATGAGGGCAGGTTTACATCATGTAAGTGGATCCACAAGTGATTCAGGTTCTTATATTGGTTGAAATGTGGCCTTAACTGTAACATAAACTGTATGCAACAGTTTTTTCTCATTGTACAGCTTTCACTAGAAATCTCACTGGACCGAACCTTTGCTGGAAAGTTTTTCAGAGGTTTTAGCTCTCCTGAGTTGTCATCCGTACTTATACACAATCTATAATGCTGCAAAAGGACAGACAGCTGTGTGTGTTTTCTGTATCCACTGTGTTTTTTGTGTGGTTTTATCAATGTCAGCAGTGTAAATATTTAGAGCAGTATATAACTGGGTCTCAGCAGGCTGTGCCCAACACGGATCGATTCGGCCCAGCTGGTTGCCCAGGGGTTAACTCTCCCAGAGGCATCCTCTCGTCCCACAACCATATGAGCCCTGAGAGTGTGCGTCTCATACACAGACACAGGTCAGTAATGCAACCAAATTATTTACAGGAACAGTTTTCACCCAATATGGACAGTAAAAAGTGTGCTCAGGCTTTAGGAGGGGCTAACCCTATCCTTGTATTTTCTGACTGCCAATTGGATCATTTTAATGTTTAGATGAGCAGATCAGCACTTGCTTGGAAATTAAGTTAATATTGGTCTGTTATATCAAAAAGCATTGCCCATAAGAAAGCTTTTCCCAATAACTCTAAATTTAAAATAAACTACGGTGAGAATTCAATTTGTAGTATGAACTAAACATTTTCATTTTCATTTCAATTGAAATTTTAAAACCAAACACACTGAATAAACTAATATGTATAGTTTCAAACATGATCTCTCTCCTGCAGTCCTCTGAATTTGCAGGGTTCAATCCGACACTCGTCATCCTCCCTGTCCTCTCACACGTCCAGTGAGGCAGGAAACTTGGTCATAATGACTGATGGCTTGATGGGGGAGCACCCTGAGGAAGCATTGCACATGCAGGTACTGAAAGGGACAAAATTCACATGGTATAATTTATAATGATCTGGGGCCTCATTTATAAAGCAACCATATGTACAAAACTGGTGTATGACAATTTTGGAAGTCTTGTACCACCAGAGGTAAGTGTGCACCACCTGCACTGGGTCATGACATCCATCTCCCTCCTGACCTTCATTGTGCTTTATTGGGTTGTGCTTGCAGGAGTGTATGCACATAGTTTTATAAATCTGAATTGTTTTTCAGGGCTTACGCCACACATACACATACACCATCAGTATAGCAATGTTTTATGAATGAGACCCCTGGAAGAAATGTGAAAACTGGCTTTGTCAGAATGAAAACATACAGTTGATTTATACTTTAAATATCAAACTGAGCTGTTTATTTACTTCATGTTACTGTTTGTTTGTGAGTTTTTTCTGCCCCCCTAAGCATCTGTAAGATAACTAATAAATTTGGAACGTGCCGTATTTTTCAGCCAAGTCCCTCGTCCTCCAGTCTGAGCTCAATCCGATCTAACTCCTCTCAGATCATTAACTCTGCCCCGTCAAGTGCCAGAGGTGAGTTAAGCAGTTGCAGAGCTACACGGGACATTAAATCACAAACTAAAACATACTTTTAGGACCTTCTAGGACAAAGCAACTTTTAGAACAAAAAAAAAATCACTATCAGCGATGGTGATCTTGTTTTTAACTGTAACATAACATATCTCTGTAACTTTTCGGCTTGCAGGCTCTCCGTCTTTGCCCGACAAAGCCAAACAAAATCGAGAAGTGATGATACTTCTGCCGTCGCATCGTGAGAGAACCAACAACTCTATGTACTACAACATGGCAGAGAATGGACAGGTAGAAGACATCTACAACAGCATATGAATGTGCAAAATGAGTGAAACATTTCAAAAAGATGTTGAATGTTCGGATTATTGGTCTAAAGATGTATGCACAGAATGAGTGTTTTTGTGGTTGTAATACATATGAAGGTATCCTACATTATTTCTTCATCTTCTTTGTTCCATCAGAACAACCACATGCAACGTGCCTTACTTCAGCAAGTTAGTCCCTGCAAGCCTTGTGCTGACACTCACATGAATTTGCCAGAGAAAGGTAACTCCCAAACAAGGTGAACCATTACCACATTTATGAGATGTTGTAGTGTGCTCATATGTTTTATTTGTACCACCTCCAGTCTTTCCCAGTGCTCCCAGCAGCTGGAGTTTGGATGGAGAAAATAGGGAGCCAGTGTCTTACATACAAGCTTCAACTGGAGGGGGAATCATGCCTCCTGTTCCACCCAGGTCCTTCCCATCAGGTACCTTTTCATCTCAACTCACTGTTAAATGATAAATTTAGATTTATTTTATCTATTCGCTCCAGTGATCAATTGATCGGACCTTTACAGTGGTTGTCAATTAATGGAAACCAATACTAAGCAAAAACTGAGCTACTTTAGAAATCCATTTTAGAAACTTTTACAAGTCCATCTCCAGATCTTTAAATGTTCTAAAAGAAAAAAACCTGTATTGATATTTGCAGGACATTTCATGATGCACTGTGATGCATTTCATCACCAGAACAGTGACCCTCCTCCTGCCCTGCCAGTTAGATCTCTCCGAAAGGTACCACCATAAGAGCTTTTGGACTCTTGCTTTTGAGTCAGACTGTTTGTAAGCATGTGTGTGAATCCTGACCTGCAATTAAACCATTATACACATCAGTGTATAATGCTCCTTTATAGTGCTCTTTTCTCTGTCTTTCCAGTCTCCTCTCCACCCAATCCCTGGCTCTCCCACTAGTCCTCAGTCAGCTTTGGGTGGCAGTAACTCCACTCTGTCAGGCAGTGCCAGCAGTGGTGTGTCCTCTCTGAGTGAGAGTAACTTTGGAGGTCAGTATCCAGATCCAGGTCCCATCAGGAACGATGCCTTGGAGCCTCTTCCCAGTCACCTGTGGTCCCCCCCTGATGACTACTTGACCTCTCCCTACCTGCACATCCACTACGGTGGAACAGAAATCGACTCCATGGATCCTGTTCGCCCTTTCCACTACCGCAACCCTACTTCACATCCTCACACCCACCCGCACCCTCATGCTCATTCCCATCAAGGTCTGGACAACCACTCCCACGGCCCTCCACCTCACCACCATGCTCCCACTCATGGACCTCACCACATCCCTTACCGACGACCTCAGCCTCCAGCGGTTCCCCCCAAACCTTACTTGAGAGAGGGCTGCATCCCTGAGGAGGACCTCCCCCCTCAGCCCATCCCACTGCCCCGCAGGATCTTCCATTCCCCTCATGGTCACAGGGAAGACCAGGGGAAACATGCATGGGAGCAGTGCATCAGCGAAGAGCATGAGGAAACCCAGTGATGGGGAAGCTCCAGCTAAATTTAACTAGCATCTATCTTGTCTTTCATGTGCACTGAATTATCAGAGCAGTAACAAGACAGCTTGATGTATGTCAGCTGACCTTTGCTGCTGCGTAATTTAATATCAGTGCATATGAAGGACAGAAAAGTAGGAGCTAAAAATTGAGGCAGAACTGTTGCTGCTCACTGTCGCCTCTAAGATACGATAAAAACAGATCTGTTGAACAATGAGAGATTCACTTGTTCAAAAATTTATATTGATTGTACACTATTGTACAACTCGTCTGTGAGCATGTTTTTTCATTTGAGAATAATATGACAACAGTTTTGTGAAACATTAAAACCACGATCATAACCGACATGATCCCAGGTTTGGTATCAGCTCTGAACTCTCTCAAGTTTGCTCTTCATGTCATTTTCACAACAAAGAAACTATAGATGACGATTATTCACAGTGGAGTGACTTCTCTGCTTTAAAAGCTTCATATATATGAATAATTATTTTGATAAATTTGCTACATTATAGTGTTTTCAAAGGCTTACGCCCATTATGTTTTTCAAAAAACACTGTTAAGTGCTCCTTAATAGTGAATCATATCAAATGGCGCACTGAAACACTCGTTGCTGCCAGGCTGTCATGAATCGCAGGCCGTCTCTGACCGATGTCTCAAGAGACATGAACAGTTACTGATGATTTCCCATCCATACCATGTGTATGGAAACCCAAGTGAATGTATTTAGATTAGATATACTACTTGTACTGCACAAGCTGCAATCCTGGTCCTCGTTTAAGTGCTTTAAGTTCAATCTGTTAAAAAAAAAGTCTTTATTTGTCTTTTTTATGTGGCAAAGATGTCTGGAGAGGATTGAGAGTGTTCGGCAGGCTGGGGAGAAACTGAGAACAGTGACAGACACATCCTACACCTGTCAGCTTTCATGTTCATGCTGAATGAAGAAGGAGGACTCCACTTCACACCTCAGCTCACTGCTGGACACTCAGAACCAACACAAACACCACTCCTTCTCTCTGTGTTTTTCCCCTCCATCTTTTTCCTTCTCTGTGTGGCTGTCAGGTCATGTTAAGCTGTAAGTGCTGAACCTGGACTTATGATTCAACAGAACCCACATAGACCGTATTGGAATTGCCTTCCTGCCTTAAGTGCACTCAGATGCAGTTTGACCTCTCGTCCGGACTGTGTGAAACTCATTTAGCGACAGCCATTTTCACTCGGTTCAACACACACTCCCTGAAGGACAAAAGCATCTTAATATCTACCAAGTGTTGTTTTTTTTTGTATGGTTTCATCCTGCTTTGGTTTCAGATTGTTGTTTGTTTTTGTAGCGCTAATATTTCTTATCTTGCTTGCAGCTCTTTCTCAATCACTTTCTGTTGTTTGAAAACTGATGATGTGTTTTTGGAGATCGCTGAAGGCCGGACCCACAGGGAGGTTTCTTTTTTGTGCGGAGTAGAAAAACAGCGCTGTTTATTGTCTGTAGTTGGTTGGAAGGATATAGCTAATATTTTAACAATTACTTGTTTTCCTGGTTGTTTTTTGCAGGTGAAAGCTTTGTGTTACTGTACATCAAGTTGTCAGCGGACTAGACAAGATCTATTTTTGTATGTGAGATCATCAGTTGTGTGAGCGCATCCCAGATACTGACAGGAGGTCCAGGTATTGCGTAGGCTGCTGTACCTTGGAGTTGAAATTAGTAGATCTATACAGTTTGTGAGTATCTGTAGTGAGTTTGATGGCATTGAGGAATACTGGCAACTGAAATGATACTAAAAATATAGGTACAATAGAATTTTTCAATGTAAATTCTGTTATTGTACATACAGCAGTATTGTGAAATATTTTTGAGAATTATTGCAGAAGCCCTTAAAGGTTTATTGTTGTTTTGTGTATATACATGTACTCCAGAGATCAATGTAATTGATAAATATCTATAATCAGTGTTTGGAAAAGACAAATCCATTAGACTGTGGCTGTCTCCACCATTCTTCTCATATAAATACTTTATACACTTTTCAATGTGCTTTCCTGTATATATGGTGTTAGCATGATCAAAAAGTGTTTGGTTGTAAAAGTGGTTTTCCTACTCCCATAACTGCTGTGGTATGGAATTCATTAACAATGCCAAACATTAAAGACAATCTTTTATCAGCTCTAAACTCCTCTTCCTTTTCTCTGAGTGCAGTATGCTGAGTGGACAGTAGAGGGTGATGTTTGCCACTGGATAACATTTCAGGTTGAGATTTGCAGAGATTAGAACAGGGGTTCCCAGCTCCAAGGGCCAATTAATCCTGCAGATTTTCCATGTATCCCTGCTCCAACACATCTTAAATTAACCAGTTCTGCAGCACAACTTTGCAGGCTTTGGATCATATTAATGTAAGTCAGGTGTGTTGGAACTCTAACCCCATTAACAACCCTGGTTTTGAATGTGTGTGTGTGTAAGATAGCAGAAGGGTAAAAAAATATCTTAATCTCTATCTTAAAACTCATCCTGTCACTAACATCTTTGACATTTAAATAAAGCAAAATTGAGCCTCAAATTGTATCTGTTCTGAAAAAAATCTACAGAGGCTCCACTGATTATTTGATGTGTGTTAAAAAGCCTATGAGTCCTTCAAACACCATAAGAAATATCAGGCTGAGGCCCATAGTGCCAAAACACAGCAGCAAAACCAAAAGCAGTGAAACTGAGAATGCCACAACATCAGAGGGAAAACAACACAGAAACTACTGCAACATTTCACAATATTATAGATGTGGAAAACACACACAGACAGACACACAATAAGTCCAAAAACTATTCCATACATTTTTTAGGAAGAAAAGATGTTAAAATTTTATTGTGTTTAATGTGTTTTATGCATTTTGTTGATGTGCTTGTTATAATTTTAATTAAATATTCATGTTCTTCAATCCCATAGATAGATAGACAGACAGATAGATGGATAGATAAACTCACCATTGTACTTAAGTTGTGTGTCTGAAATGGGGGTGTGAATTGTGTCTTTCTCTAGCAGTGAATTTCTTTAGAAACAGCCAAGACTGTACACTCACTGTGTATCTTGCATCCTTGAAAGAGGCACGATAATAAAAAAAAAGCAGAGTTAGGATGAAAGGATCCCAGCTGTCTCTCCCGGGGATGATAATGCTGCAGTGCATGCAGATATTTGGTGTTTACATCATCCCTGTAGATCCCGTTCCCCAGTTATCTCACTATGTTTGTGCTCCCCCCTTTTTCTCACAAACTCCTGTGCCTGTATTTTTTCATTTGGGTCTTACAGAGATTATTACCCAACATATAGTGATGATCTGTGTCTCTTTCACTACGTGCACACTAACACATATGTCATGGAGGCTGAGATTTTGCTCTGCTGCTGGTGCACCGTCTTATTCTGCAGTTATTGTTTGGGTTATCAGACTACAATGATGAAACACATCTCCTATAAACAATGATAAGCTGTGAAAAAAGCTAAAGTAACCTGAATCTGCTACAGATTGTATGTGTTCCTGCACTATTCCATAAATGTGACCCTCATTGGCAAATGAACAGGCTTGGGAGGCAGATACACACAGACAGCTTTGACATTTCAGGAACCAAAGACTTTTAATTAAGGAAACAATACTAATAAATAAAGATTAAACCAGTTGCACATTCAAAATTAAATCAAACAAAACACTGAAGTAAAAGGTACAGTACCATAGCACAGATTATCAAAATAGGAAAGAAAGAAAAGAAAACCCCGCAGACATTTACAAATTTTCTTAAAAACTTCAGGAGGCAAACAGACATTGTATAAAAGCATCATACGGTAGAGCAAGTGTCATCCGAGTACAATTTACAAATTTATTGAATGACAAATGCTTAGCTGATCTCAGACTCGAGATGCACATGTAAAAACTGTTTAACATGTATCTCTCAGGTGAAGTTCCAGCCATTTCTTTTTAATGGTTGATAACAGTGGTGTGGCGATGACACAGAGCTGTCCATCAATTCATGTGAAACCCGCAAATTATCAAGAACTGTAAATAATTTCAAACGGTGTCATCCATTGGTCTCTGTTGATGCATCGTGGGATAAAAGTCAGGAGCGTCTCTTCTGGTGAATTTGGCTACTTCAGGCGTTTGAAATTACACTGTAGCTTTCCTTCATCAGACTTTCCATGGAACAAGTCTTCATCAGTAGGGTGCAAACTTTTGCCTCTCTGGCTTTTTGATGCAGTTGGCTGAGGAGATTTTAGCAGTGTAAGCTGCCAGAGAGGTGTGAGTGGGTGCTGCGGAGACGGCCACGGCGGGGGCGGGGCTGGATAGAGTCAGAAAAGGAACAGACTTCATCCCTAGCAGCCCGGAGAGTGGCATGGCACCATATGGGGTGCCCAACACGTGAGCCGGAGTCAGCGTGCCCATGGTCGTCAGGGTGGGTGCAGGGGAGGCAGCAGGAGACGCTGGCTGAGTGAAGGCCATGTTGAGGTCGACAGGAGACGCCATTGTTGCTGCCTGGGCTGTGGATTTAGCCGTTTCTAAACTGGGGAGGGGAGTCAGAGAGACAGGGAAGCAAGACAGGGAATTATTGGATTATGCAGTTGCTGCAGCATTTGGGGAAGTTTAGCAAAAATGATTAAAAGGGAAACTTCTTGCAGAGGTCTTGCAGAGTGTTACTGCATATGTAAAGAGTGAGAAGTCTGGTAAAGTACTGAAAGCAATGCCACTTGGCTCTGCATGGCTGAAAACTAAAAAAACAACAACAAACTAAACCAAAGTCTTGGGATGTAGCCAGGCCTGATGTCAGCAGAACATTCAGGAGGAGGTGTGTCATACACAGTGGAAATATGCTTCTTTTGCCCAAAAACAATAGTACAATCGCACAGTAGTGCACAGTAAAAGGCATATTCTGAGATTAGATCAATATTAGAAATGGTGGGAAATTATGGAGGCGTAGAGCTGTCATTCCAGTTAAAGAAAATTTAGGACCTTATCACGGTATAACTTATCATGTTACATGATAAGTTTTCCTATTAAAAACGTGATACGTATTATGCCTACATAATAATACGATACATTTTGTAGTGAAAAGATGGAATATAAACTGTACTCGTTTATGAATGATGAAATGGCTGCAGTGGATCAGAGAAATGTCTAAATGGAAATATGTCATATTTGAATTTATGTTGAATTATGTTGTCCTGTCCTTGGTGAGCCTATTGAATATTTCTTGCATATTTTTTCGTTGCTGTAATTTGCAGACGGTCCCTGTGCAGTGGCACACCCGCGACACCCCTATACACCCTACTGACGCCGGGCCTGGATGTAGCATGATTGCTGTATTCCCAAACATTCAGCGCCTTTTTTTTTATCATTTCTGCTTAATGCACATTGTTTGTTCTTTAAAGCCAAATATTATAAATAAAGACAAACCCAAGCTCTTTTACTGTAATCAAACAGTTTCTGACCATAACTGATGACACATTTAAGAGAGTTGGAATTGTTAAAAACAGAACTGACATCATTATTGAAGGTTAAGGGTTGCACATTCACGGGAAAAAGCTGTGTATTTCTGTTATATCCACTGTTTTTGTATTTCAGCCAACATGAGGAGTTTAATTAACCTGCAGATGAAAATTTAAGGACCAAATTCAACAACGTCATTGATTCATTGGTAGACGACTGCTTTTTAGTCTCGATATTGAAATGCCAGAAAAATATTCACTTTTGAAAGAGTTTTTAAAACCTCACCTTGGCCTGCTGATGAATGGAAACATACTTTTGGTATTTCATAATTCTTAAAAAAATCTTTTTAGAAAAAGAAAGCGTCGTTATGGGAATGTTTACAATGCGTCTTTGGTAACATGTAGTGATAAAGTAAATGCCTTTCTCTAAAGCCAAAAATGTTTATGACTTGATGTGGCTACTAATGATGCACCTTGTTTAATTTTGTTGGGTATTTGCTAAAATTCTTCTCTGTAATATAAAGCATTATTTGCACTGCTACGAACATTGCTTTTCCTCATTCCCTTGAGTGCAGTTACCGCATATTGTATACGGACTTTATGGATGACCTCTAACCCTTTAAATCAAAATGTATTTCTCCTATGACCCACTTCTTGCAGTGGCTTATTAGATGACTGCATAACTGGGCCTTACCAGGAGGTAATGAGGTACTGGGCTAAGTTGATGCTGACTGGTGTTCCTGTGATGGTGACATGGCGGTCACTTGTTCCGTCCAGCTGGCTGCCGATCTTGATCTGAGCTCCTGATACCTGCCGGATCTCATTGATTTTAGTGCCCTGACGACCAATGATGGAGCCAATAAGCTACAGAGGAAAACAGGTGACAGAAAGGCCAGAAGAATGAATAACTGCAGGTAAATTTAATCCATAGGATCTTAAAAATCTGAACAAAGCTCTTCTTAATTACCAGATTGGTTGTGCTGATGAAAGGAATTCTGGAAAGGAAAGGGTAAGAAAAAAAAACTCTGCCGCTGTTTAGCTGACCTAATGCGGACCACTTTAAATATTACAAATACATTGTTTGTCTTTAGTGGTTCAGTCATCCATCATGAATGTCAAAATGCACTTTTATTTTACCCCCCTCGAGTCTACCTTAATTGCAACTGTGTCCGCACCAGTAAAAGAGACGAGAGAAGGCACATTTGCCTCTCATTAATCTGAGTAGCTAAAAGGTTATTGATTCCTCAGAGTGGTGATGACTTCCCAAACAAATCACTTCCCAAACACACGCCAGCTAGATGCATCTCCGCGCTAATGGAAAACATAATGGGAAAATAACTCTAATACAAAACATACAGTCCCACTGGTTTGAGTGTTCTCTCTGCTGAAAGCAGATTAGACAATGACACGATTTTTATTGCTTTCCAGAATACATTAACACTTTTTTTCTGCTTATGTTTCCCAACCTGGACCCCTGCCGATCAGTGACAATGGATATTTTGCAGAGCCAGAGCCTGCAGCCACATATCAGCCCAAGTGCAGGGTGTCAGGGTTATGCTGCCAAATATATGGCAAGTGAGTCAGAAAGCGATAAAGTGCTTGTAGTGCATGTGCTGGAAGTTTCACAGCGACTGACGTATACTGACATACAGTACTCAGACGAACGCAGTGTTTGTGCTGCACTTGTCCTCCCTGCATTTCACATTCCTTTCCAGAAAAGTAAGCAGCTCCGTCCACAGTCTCTGAACAGTCACAGTGACCTGGTTGGTCTGCCTGGCTATTATTGGCTCAGCAGTTTGTTCAGGCTGGAGTGGTGGTGTGTGTGTGTGTGTGTGTGAGGGGGGGGATTACAGAGCAACTCAAGAGACAATGGTCACTACAGACCTCATATAACTGTAACGCTGATCTCCTACTGAGACCAAAAATCTCTAGTAGCTGTCAACAGCTTGCATACTTTAGTGTGTGTGATCTCAGACTGTTGTCATTTCTGTATGAACAAGCACAAAAAATTAAGGAATAAATTAACATAGCCGAGCAACTAGAGCTAAATATAAACAAGCAGATATTTCACAAATGATTATTGTTTCTAAGCAGTCATTAACAGCCGTGCTGCACAGCCTCCCGGTCCTGAACTACATGTGGCCTATATCTGTATGACTTCCTGCTGAGGCAGTCGTTTAAAAGGACACGGGAAGAGAGATGGGATGGTAAAGGGTGGGACCATTATTCTTCCGGCTAAATCCTGCCTTTTCCGCAGAGGTGCAGCACAGCGTTGACTGGGTGTAAGCAGTTTCTGAAAGCATCTGTGAGCACACAAGTCTCCTTCAGCATTCGGCATGTGAGCACAGAGTGGGATTGTGTGGTCGCTGCACGGTCATCCTGAGGGGGGATGGAGGGGCTGAGGAGGCTCAGTCACGGCTGTAAGTCCTCTCTTCTGGAACAATAGCTGGACCCCACAGCTGTCCCTGTCACATACAGCACTGGGCTCCCTCATTCCTCTGATGCATTGTGTTCCTCGCCATCTGGGGGTGTACTTACAGGAGGGGTTCAGACATTTTAGAAATGTTTGAGGCATCTGGCCATGCCCTACATGCTACCCTGAAACCCAAGTAATCAATACTATGATTCAGATTTATTCTTTTTTCCAAGCAGCAGCTACATCAGCAGTGAAAACGGTGTTCATTGCTGCTTCTCACTGCTAAAAAAAATGCAACCATAGGAGTATTTTAAACCACCTTGCCATAAATTTTTGGACTCTATATTTGAAAACAGTCCAAAATGAGATCACGACCAACACCACGATGCCCAGCTGTTTAAGACATTTAAACCCCCGTCTTATCCGTTAATCTTTTGAGCAACATTTCATTCTTGTGAATGATTCTGGGTATTTGAGCTGAAGATTAAATTATAAATTATAAATGGCTTCATTACCATTTTTAAAATTTGACTTATTTTTCAGATAAAAACACAAAGAACAGCCAGAGCTGCCATTATTCCCTGACCAATCCAAGCAGGCTGGATGCTGGACTTAAAACATCATTGTGATTTCTGCTTTCAGATCAGAGTTTGTTCATCAAACCCTGGCGGAAGTGAAAAGGGAAAGGATCTTTTCTGTTTTCTTATTGGCTGTTTTGACAGCAGACAGCTTCTAAGTAGGTCAGGAAACATGAGAGGATTTACTGATCACTCATGGGAGTCACTCTAAGACACTGCAACTGCAGCCCACACAATACTGCGAAAGGCTCTATATATCAGCTCAAAATCCCTTTAACCTTGGTATCGTCTGAGGTTAGAATAATGAGGATAATTAGTTGCGACCATGCCTTTCATCGCTTTTGAAGTCACACTGCAATGTCTTTGTTGCTGCAGCTAGTCACCTGCTGCTGCAATGTGTACATTTATAATAAAGAATGGGTGGAAAGTAATGCTAGAGATCTGCCCTATGGGTACATTTTTTTCTTACATCATTGGGAATAAGCAGCTCCTGAGATGTCTGAGAGTTGGAGTCCATCCCTGATGAGAAAAATACAAGCAAGTGAATAAAAGTGATATACCAGACATTTTAAATATTGATTTAGCTTCTTTAGTTGGTCGTACAAGCTACCCTTTACAGCTTAGGCAAACTCTTTCAGCAGAATACAACCAGATATGGTAAAAGAGGTCATTTCCATTTTAATGGGCTGATGTTTAACACAGTATTCAGTCTTTTTTTTTCTTGATTCCACTTGACATATCATTGCATATAATAGTTTTCCTCTCAGAAATAAGAGTGCTCCTCTTTCTTCCTCACTGACAAAAGCTCATAATCAGCAAAGTTAATAACAGCTTCACACACCTTTGGGCAGGTTAAAATTATACGAGTAGTTACAGATGGGGAATAAAAAAAGCTTAAAATAATGATACTCCAACTAGTATTACTGCCGTCTTACCAGGCATGTTGGTAGAGGCAGGCTGGGCAATGGGACTCAGGCTTTGTTGCATTGACAGCTGGTGCAGCTTGGCCAGCTGTAAACAAAGATAAACAATGCTGATTCAGAGACTAACACCCCCCCAAAAAAAACAAAAACAAAAAAACAAAACTCATTCATTTTAAATAAAAATGTTAAAAAATTTAGCCATACCTCGGAGTGTGGAATGCCATATTGGTTTTGCAATGTGTAGGCCTGAAAAAAAGCATCCTGCATTAGTTAAATTGCAGCAATAAAAATGACACACACATGCAGGCAATAAATCTGCAGCATCCAAATGAAAGCATCAAACTGTCTACGTGTGCCTTTTTCCCTTTTGACACTTGCTACACTCTCACACAAATAACTGTTTTGACCTGGTTTATTCATTTCTGATATCACCCTACTACAAAAGAGGTCATATAATTTTTAAGAAGTAAGATTTACTAAAAATAACACAAAAAAAGAGATAAAGAACAAAAGACTAATAAGCACAAAGCATGTTTTACATGTAGGGAACGTGAATTTACATTAGTCTGCATGTCATAGGGATTATCATAAACTTTTATTTTCTAATCCAAACCAAGTGTTGTCACGGTTGAAGCACAGAGGTGGGGTGAGGACCCAATTGCAGGCATGAAGGCGCAGGAGGCAGCAGGAATCTAGATGAAAATTATTTATTTCAGGACCAATGCGAACACAACAAAGCAAAGACTATGACTACTACTAAAACTAAGACTAAGGGGTTTTTACTGTGGGTTATTACTCAGAAGAAATGTAAAGCTCCTAACACAGCGTTATGTACATAACAGAAAGTCTTTGATGCTTACAGATATAAAATGTTGGCCAGAAATGTTTACAGAACAGGTCAGAACAAAAGTTTGGAAGCCAGAGCATCAGAAATAAATGCAAAATAATACATTTTGTATTGTCAGAATATGAAAGTTGTAAATTTCAGCAACACGTGACCCATTTAAAATCTTTAAGCAAAATAGATTAACCTGTGTATAAATATTGCTCATATATATCAAAGTAACCAATAAAAGATGGTAGTCAGTTATTCCTTTTCCCCTTTTATAGTGAAACAAAGCTCAAGCAGAGATGTTCTCATAAAAATTACAATCACAAAGGCTGCAGGTCAACCACAAAAGATGTAGATGTTCCAGTTTTATCGTTTTTAATTTTCACCAAGAAGTTAAAAAAAGAGAAAAAGAAAGAAAAAGAAAGACAAATTGCCCAAGTACATGGTGTTAACGCAGAGAGAAAGGGCTCAAAAGGTGTGAACTGCGTCAAGAAGTAATGTTTATCTGAAGAGCTCCTGGCTGACCCGAAGTAAGTGAAGTTGTGATCTGAGGTTGTGGTTTATTCTGCACACTGAAGCAGATAAAGCTCTATGGCAAATGTCAGGAAGGACAATGTAACGTAATAATTGTAATAATAATAATAAAAGACTGCAAAGCTGCAGTAAAAATAATGCTCAAAAGAAAAGAAACAGGAGCAGTTTTGTAAAACTGAACATCAGTTTTATGGCTGAAAAAATAAAACAAGGAAAAGATAATACCTACAGTAAAACATGGCAGAGGTACTATCATGCTTAGCTGCTTCCAGTGTCATCTATCCATCCATCTATCTATCCATCTAAGACGGGTGGTGTCAGTGCAGCCCTCCCTTGTTACAGTTATGGGCCTACCAGACAGCACTTAGCTTAACTCAATTCTGTCTGACGCCAGCAGTCTGGCTTCTATTACTAGTCCATCCTATATGGTCATAAAATGGAGAGTAGAGCTCATCCTTCCCCCCCAATCAATACAGTTGGGTTTATAGAAGGCAAACACTACATATTCACTGAAACAATCTTTCACTTCACAGCATGAATGATTCTAATTGTAAAGTCTTTGTATTTCATTACAGTTTGACACTAATTTCCATCCCAATATCATGACAGTTGTCATGGCTGTCATTGAAGGAATATTCTTGAAGCTGAAATGTTTCTGGTGCAGAGCTAGGCAGGGCTAAAAAAGAGATGGCAAAGCTGTGTCAGTGATGTGTGATGGCATCGAGTTTCAGGGGGGGCTTATAGCTCTTATGACAGCCTAGAACAATAGCTGCGGCTTACGCTCAGCTGTTGTTTTAAATGCCTCATGCCATATGATGGACTCTGAAACTGCACATTCACTGCTGCTCGTGCTCTTACTCCACGCTCAGATTCTCACAGCTCTCACTCATTCCTGTGCTCCACGGGGGAGTTTTAAATCCCCTGTTTAAAACAAAGTAACTCCAAAGGAGTTTCGTTTAGAACAAAAGAAGATTTATTCAGAGACTTCCTACGAATGATTGTTCAGTTACCTGCTGGAGATCCAGGCCACCCTGGGTGACTGAATACAGGGGGTGGGGTGCAAATTCTGACGCCTCAAACACCTGCCAACACAGAAACACATTAGAAAAGCCCAAAATGAAAATATATTCCAAAGATATTTCCATACGTTCCATTGCTTTTATAACAGGAATGATGATTAGTGTGAATAACTATGTGTTTACCTCCTTTTTTGTATACAAAACACCCATTGGCTAATTTGACATGAAAATAATAAATAAAACCTTACAAACCTTCAGCTTATTTTTGGCTGCTTTTGCAGATCAAATGTGGCTAGAGATGGCTTCTCGAGCTCGCAATTCTGACATTTTCATACACCTTACAGGCTTAAAGGCTGTGACTCATGCACAGATCGTTTCCCACTCCACCTCATTTTCTCAAAGATTTATACATCCCCATCACCGTGCAAGCTTTAGATAACTCATCTCTCAGTGACAGGGATTATGCCCCAGGTTTAATTTTATTGCCTATTATGAGGAAAATATAAAAAAAGACAAAGCCCTTCCATAAATTGACCAGAATCTGAAGCAGCACAAACACTGTCAAAACTGCTGACAGCTATGCAGAATATCTGGCTGCTGCCGCTGCAGCCAGAGGAGACGGCAGGTCTCCAGTCACACTTGCTAATCTTGTGACTTGCTCCATGGGAGGGTGGATATCTGTCCCCTCTCTCAAACAGCAACATCCATAATTCTAAACCTTATGTACACACAGAACCCACTCATTCCCCACTCAGGATCCTCAACATGAGCCTTGACATATCATAGGCCTTAGTAAGGAATCCGATGAAGAAGGTGAACTTTGGCAAATGATCATGCGCAGATTCCTGTAGCCATGTCATTTCATGTAGGTCAGCCTCAAATACTTAATCCAGCAGCTTTCAAACTTTTTATCCATGCAGCACTTCTCAGAAAAGGAACCTCTAGGGGTCTGTAGGAACGTTTTGAATATTTTAACTTGGGCATTACATCACTATTTGTCATACATGAGAAAGTGAAGGAATACCTCTTCAATTCATAGGTGTCACACTTACCATCAGCCCACCAGTACTCAAAAAAAAAAAAGAAATGTAAAACTGATTCTACAGACAAAAGGACCTGCTCTCAGCTTTGCCTAAAATTGTTACAAAAAGGTGTAATTTATTCAAAAGCCACGTGAAAAATGTTTAAAATGTTGTCCTAACCCCAAGTAACCTACAAACTAAATATATCTGAGAGTATCACACTGATTTTGATTATATTTTTTCCCTGTCATGTCACCATGAAGGCATTCATCTGTAAAATCCAAATCAACTACTACAAATGAGATAACTGATTTGTGAGAAGTGAAGAACTTCTCTTTATTTCTCTATTGGATGTCAAGTTGAGTCCAGTCAGTTTTATTGACTCGGTACATTTAATAAGAAAACCTATGACCAACATTCTTCACAAAATTTTTACTTTAAAATAAACTAAATAAACAGTCACATTAAAAAAGATAAAATAAAACCACAGGAACCAGAAATGTAGAATCTAAATTATATAAAACATCACAAATAAATTAAACAAATTAAGTGGCATGCTTTGCTCGAGTTTCATGTTAATGCATTCTAAAATCAATCATGATTTTAATTATTTTTTAGTTATCTCTTTTAATTTAAATGATTTTA
>JBAMHV010000014.1:8235786-8252967 GCA_037177535.1 Pseudomugil gertrudae
TTGCCTGTGTTTTATTGTTTTAATGTTCTGTAAAGCACTTTGAATTACCATGTGTTGAATTGTGCTATACAAATAAAATTGCCTTTCCTTGAATAAGGACAAAAGAGGAGTCTAGTGTTGGGATTGAAACATTTCTACAGTGCATGTGGAAGGACATGTTGTTCCACAGATTAGAGGCTCTTATGGGTTAATCTTATCCAGCACTTTGTATTTGAACAAAAATCTCCCATTCTGCACTATTAAAGTTCTTGTATTTGTTTTGAGAGCCACTGTGCAACGGATTAGCTGCCTGCTGTGAGAGGTAAAATCACATTTTCTCACCTGGTTCCCTGCAATGAGCAGAGCAGCTGGTGAAGGACTCGGCCGGTACGGGATGGTGGCACCTTTTGGTGGAGACTAAGAAGTTAAAACAGGAAGCGGGGTCAAAGGATGGGAAAAAAACTAGCTACAAATGCATGTTTTATGACTGAATGTGCCCTGTACAAGATGAATAAAGTCATAGTTGTTTTAAACTCATCTGAACATTATAATCCTGCAACAATTCATAATGCACTAAACTTTTCCTTGTTTTTCCTTTTGTTAATATTAGTGATAAACTGAATAATTAAAGCAGAGTAGTGGGTGCTCTCTAAGGATAATAGCTCCATACTTTAGTAAGAGCACAGAGGCTCATCATCTAGTTAATTCAACTATGCACTGTCCTTAAATCTTCAAACAGTAGTAAGAGAATAAAATGATACCATGTACATGACACTATGGATCTATCTACTGCAGAGTTGGTTATGTTTTGGGTTTAAAATATGGAGCAGCAGTCACTGCAAATTTTTTGTATAACTTTGCATAATTTAAATCTTGGAATAGAAAGCAAGATGCCGCTGGTACAGAATCCTAATGAAACGAGCGAGCCTTTGAAGAAAACCCTGGAAAAACTGGATCAAACTAGCAATTAGTCAGTCAGGACCAGCTGCAATGCTGAAACAAAAAAGCACTTGTGTACTTCCATTAAACACAGGGAAAAACGGTGCTTAGGGTTGTTTTTCTCTCTTCTCCTGCTCGATTTTCTCAAGAGAGCTGTTGTCTAAAGGTGGACAGATTTCGCTTCAGGCCACTTTTTTTCTGTGAGCAGCTTAGTGTCTTCTTTAAGAACACTCAGCCCTGACCTCGGTGTAGCACTAGAGTGGCACTTTTCTTCTGCATCTGATGTCTTGTTTTCAGAACAGATGGTCTAAGTTATAAAGAAGCTGAATACTGAGCATGTTTTCAGTGTGACATAAGGATTAATGTCAGTTTCTTTGCAAGACGCTCATAGTGACCATCAGGCTACATAATCAAGCACACGGCAACCTACTGTACCAGAAATGCCTGAACCTCCGCTGAGGTCAGATGGACCACGGCATGACAAGATTAAAACATGCATTCCAACAGCAATTATTTCCTTCACATTGCTGCAGCAGTAAAGCTCTAACAAATGTCAGCTAGGTTTAGGTGCATGGCATAAAGATAAGAACAGTATTTTTCCTACCTCCAGAATAACTGTGCAGATGAGCTTGACACACTGGATTACAGAGTCTTGATTCCCAGATATCGTCACCCCTCGCTCAGTTGAGTTGGGCAGCAAATCCCCTGCTACCTGTATCTGAGCGCCGGTGCTCTGCAAATGATAGGGGTTTAAAAAAGGATTAGCTTTACTGAGGAGATGGTGATTTCACAGCTGCAGCTTCTTCCTAAAGCTCAGCTAAGTTTCCTGACTTTATACTTCACCATTAATGTAAAAAAATCTCTTTACTGTTGCGTGTTTAGTGCTGACTCATGTCAAGTTAACTAGAAATTAAAACATTATTGACAATTAAAGATGATCTTATCTGTTATTTGCATTAGTCATGTTTGTCTGCTGGTATGGAGGACCTGAAACTAAAGCAAAACAAACAAATACAATCAGAGGTTTATTTATTTGTAATTTTAATACGTGATAGTGTTGGAAAGTTGAGTTAGAAGTTGTGCCTTTTTAAAAACTTTTTCCTTCTATGTTTTATTTAATATTGTTTTTAATATGTACAGCACGTTGTGTTACTTTGTGTATGAAATGTGCTATACAAATAAAGTTTGATTTGCTTTGATTTACTTTTCATAAAACATAAACCTGAAACATAAATCTGAAAACAACATATTTATGAAAAATCAAAGAAACCTAATCAAAATAATCAATATTTCTTTTATTTGTGTCTACACCTAAAATGTTTTTGCTTCAACATGTTGACGATAAAACGTTAAAATCCACTGATGGGGTGGCCGGCTCTGCTCCTCCAGAGCAGCAGCCCGGCTGCAAATGTTTGGAGTTTCCCTGCAGCAACACACGTGACTCAAATTAGCAGACTTGTGCAGACTTTGATGTGAAGCTCTGCACACTAATTAAGGTTGATGTGTGTCAGGTGTGTTGCAGCAGGGAAACTCCTAACGCTCACAGGACATCAGCTCTCAGGGACCAGAGTTGGCCACCCCGGTATTGGTTGAATTTCACAAAAGCTTTTGACATATGGCAAAAGTTCAAACAAAATCTGTAAATAAAAGGACAATGAGATGCAAACAGGACAATAAAATCTGCCTTAACTGCTGACGATTAAAATGAGTCGTATTACTGAGGAAGGTCAAGGCTACAATGAGAAAGATGCTATTTGTAGATTTCCAGAGCAGGGTCAAATGTCTCTGGCAACATATCTGATAACCTAATAATATTTTTACTGAGCCTTGATGTCGTCAGAAGTTCTTTTCCTTTAAACTTGTCACAGCTGAGTCACAATGCTGTCCAGTGACATATCTGGACCAAAATGTCTCACTCATTACCTAAAAAGTGGCTTTTCAAGCTTCTATCGATCACATACAAATAGTGCTTAGTTCATATTACCTATTATATTTCATTTTTAAAATTTATCTTTATGATTTATTAGTAATTTATTTAATCATCTCTTATTTGATTAATTTTCCCAACATCAAACATCATCATGCGTCAGTTTTGTATTTGAAGGTTTGTGTTCTGATCACTCACCTCTCTGATCTCTTTTATCTTTGCGCCACCTTTCCCGATAAGTGAGCCACACTGGCTGGCAGGGATGACCAGCCGTAGGGTGACTGGTGGTTTGGAGCTGATGGTGCCATTGGCCACAAGTGCAGTCAGATCCTGCAGAGAGATGAGCATAATGGGAAAAGATGAAAAAAAAGAGACAAAGATGTCTAAATCAGCAGAGAGAAATTGCAGGTAATGAAATTTGGGATTCACATTAATATAATCACTAAAATCCTGTTTTATCAAGCCCCTTAATCATTAAGCACGACAAAGGGCAAAATAAAGAGCAAGAATAAAGTTATGTTGACAACTCTGTATTTACATTGCACCACAATGAGCTGATTAGGTAACGTGTCAGCATATCAGCATTACCTCAAAACTAAAAAGCACAAAGAGCAAAGCAGGTCCATTCTAACGCTGCTGAATTTCTGTCAACCTGAACAGATAAAGCCAGCAGATCCAAGTGTCAAGCACAGCTTTGGTAAAGAGGCTAGGAGAGCAAAGAGCAACCCAGCATACAGAATATGGAATAAACCTCTGCCAGTCTGTCGATGTTTCTGAATGAATTGAGAGAGAGATCCACAGGAGGCTGGTTAGTAATGTAGCCTGTTTTTGCAGCCCAATGTCTGCTTTTTATGATCAGTTATATAGACTGCTGACTTTGCTACAAAAGGGGAAACATGAACTATACCAGAGGCTGAGATCACCATGCTTCATGCTTTTCACTTAAGAGCACTTTGCCTATAAAAGCCCTTTCTACATTTAACCATGTTGAACCTGGACAAAAAAACGTTAAGCCGTCTGGGAGTGTAAGTGATGCAGTTTGAACAGCCAGAAATGGATCATTTCAGACTAAAAGCTGCAATGCAATAACAATAAAATTATAATTACGGTACAAGATTAAAAGAAATAGCTAAGTTAAGTTTGAGAAAAGCAGAATGTCTGTTATAACCTGTAATTTAACATAAACAGAGTATTTGGACAGAGAACCTTGATGATTCAATGAGTGTTCTTCCAGTGCAAATAGCAACCATGTAGCTGCTCTGCTGGGTGAAGTATGAGCTTCTAATTAATGAACAATGTCTCTCAGTGAACCTTTGAAATGTAAATACACTCGGCTGTCTCTCACACTGACAGTGAAAGTGTGACAGAATGCAAAACGTGCTTGTTTTTTTTTTCAATGGCTTGTGTTTGGGTCAGTGTGCAGTACAATTTAGCAGATTTTGACTTTATGAAGGGACAGCATGGATGCGTAGCCTCCAGGGATTTCACTTCTGTTTCCAGTAACCACGCTCTTCCATTTTAAAAGAATACTTTTATGAGCCGTTTGTGCTTTCATGCTGTGTCTATATTTAGTGAGGCAGATCAGGCTCGCTTGACGTCTCATCTTAGAAGAGGAGCACACAGCTCCTCTGTACAATCACAGGATTCTGGGCATCATTTCTTGATTTGATCTAAAAATATGAACTACATCTTAAAAGCTGTGACTGCTCCCTTACTTAAAAAAACAGGCTCTCAAAGCAAACTGATGAAAATAAGGCAGTGGGCTATACAAGCACTCCCTGCACACTGGCAACTTCCTCTTAAATCCTAAAAGCTTATTGCATTGCAAGTGGGGTAAGGACTCCACGTGGAGTCCTTTCGTACAAACTGTGTTTCAATACCTCAGAAAAGATGCAGCTTTAATAAGATGGTGCATGTAATAGTTGCATATTGTTTCAGATTATCAGTTCCAGCATTTGCATAAATATGCAGCTGCTGAGAAAAGACATTATCCATAAAACAACTGATCAGCTGCCAAATGAGAGACATAAGTGAGCATGTGCTGCCGTGTAATCATAAACCACAGAGACAGAAACACATGCTTGGTCTAATACTCAGTTGGCAAAAATCTGATTATTCTCCTTTTTGTTTATAATTAAAGGCGTCAGACATTCAATAACTCAACTATATGGTGGAAGCTATGCACAGTGGGTCAGCCAACATGTTACCATGGAAACCCAGGAGTTTCAGGGTTGAAAATAGGTGAGTGTGAAAGATCTTTAATGAAAACTGCACTGTGCTTCCGCAAACAGTGTATGCTGTTTGCTGAGGGCTGTCAACCTGACCAACTTTCCTTGTCAGTATCTGCTGTGTGGATTAACTTAAGGAAAAAATCTGCTGATATAATTAATGATGTGATGGACGGTCTCTAAGGGAATTTCCAGTATGATGACACTGTCTTTAATAGGTCCAATGAGATGTGTATAAATTCCTCTCATTAGCAGCCACACTTTACCTGCACATAGACTCTTAATAAGTGATCGGAGCGTTTAAACCATATACACAGCATGCATTTTTCTTAAAATCAAAAGGATCTTGCAAAAGCAGATCAAATCTCTGATCTTTCAGTACAATCTTATTTGTAAGCAACTCAAATGCTTTGCAATGGTTCAGATTCTGCTTTCCATCGCTTTTCCTCAGAGTGTAATCAATACAGTTATAAAAGCACATTAGTGGTAATTCTGAGGCAAAGCTCAGGAGATTTGATCATAATAATGCTGTAAAATGGCTTTTTGCACAGATTCCATATTTCACAAACAAGATGTATTCGCTCCATTATGACTGTGACCACTTTCACAAGCCCACAACAAACATTTTTGATTACATCTCGATTGGTTGTATACAAAATGAACCCTCAGAGACATCCCATTATTGTTAATCTCCTGATTAAATTAGCTGGAGATGATCAGATTTTACTGGTGCTCATTGCATTGTGTTTACCTCCTCCAGTTTGTATGTAATCATGGTGAAAGCTCTGAAAACGCTGTCGGTGGAGCCAGTGATGGTGATGATCCTCTCCGGACAGGAACCCTCAGAGATGTTGACACGTGCACTGCTCTGTAAAACATTCAGCAGATGCTGTCTATGTATCAGCAATACAGTAACAATTCAATGAAACGAAAAATATTGTTTTGCTTTCTGATGAGCGTTAGAGGATGCAATATTAAAGGTTAAATCATGAAAATATAGTCAGCGGATTAACGAGCTCGTTTATTTCTCAATAATCCCAGATTTTCTGTTTCCTTGTTATCACTGTGAATGTTAACCAAGTTAAAATCTACAGACTATTCCTTTCTTTCTGTTTAGCTTTTCCTCCCCTAAAAAACACTCAGACTAAACGAATCGTTCAGTCAGTCTGCCAAAGTCATGGTTTTTATGATTACCACCTGTGACACAACCTTCCTTGCACCTGCCATTGGCTAAACATTCATCTCATGTAAATGTGGATCTTAAAATTGCTTTTTGCTTTGGTATTCTAATGGGTCAGACACATTCTTATGTATATATTATTTTACTTTGTTAGTTGCTGTAGAGCAGGGGTGGCCAACTCCGGTTCATAGTATCACAGTCCGAAGAGTGTGGAGTTTCCCTGCTGCCACGCACCTGACTCAAATCAATGAGTAACTGGCAGACTTGTGCAGAATTAATGTGAAGCTCTGCAAAAGTCTGATAATTAAGTCTGATGTGTGTCAAGTTTGTTGCAGCAGGGAAACCCCTAACACTTGCAGGACCTGTGGAACTCAAGGGTCTGTAGTTTCCCATCTGTAGAGGTTTGTAAGCTTTCTAGACGTTTGATTCCTGATTATCTACATTTGATGGATTTTTGTGTAACTCCAGGACCAGTAAAGGAGCAACATGCCTAAAAAATGAGACTTTCCCCCCGTTTTTCCTCAGTACTATTAATCCCCATTTCTTGTTTTGCTTGGATTCACTAAGTTATTCATGCTCTTCTTCTTCTACTTGTATTTTTTAACATTCTTGTACAACAACTCATAGTGCAATTTTTTCTAAAGATATCTGCAGTCCCAATTAGACTCTTGGAAGTAATGAAAGCATTTGTACGAGATGTTAAATAGTTTTTAAAAAGTTGTTGCTGTTGTGGATTTAAATTCAAAGCGGCAAAAGTGTCTAATATGGCCATGCACAGACTCCATTGTAAATTAAGTGAGACAGAAAGCTACACAAGCTGTTATTTTTTTTATATAAGACTGATTAAAACATTTCTCTCCAGACAATAAACTCGCTTCAAATCCTCCCATTTTTTTTCCTTGTACGTCTTGTTATAAAGACGCAAAGAGAAGACAATGCTCTGACCTCTGGAACATTTTTTTGTCAGTACAATGAGTTATTCTGTCTCCTGTGACTTTAAGGCCTGGTGAGGGAAATGGCAGGATGTGGCTTGCAGGAAAGCAACAAAGGCTGAATCTGCCTGGCTGGATGGATGGGTAAATGGGAGGCTGGATGGCCCCCATGGGTGACTGCTTTATCCAGCAGCTCTCCAGGACCTCACCATTCCTCTGCTTTTCCTTCTGTTTAATAAAGTATAACATAAAACCTTTTCGGTAGTGAAAGAATCAAATGGGCCACCCCCAATGTCAGGCTAATCACTTTTTAATACCAAGCGTTGATCAAGCAGTATTAGTTTGGCTGCACTCTTGAGATTCATAAAGGGGATTTGAAGGGTAGACAGAAAAAAAGAAAAGTTGTTTTTATTCAGGAAACAGGGGCTGAGGAAGTGAAATGAAGAACAGGGAGGTTAAATTAAAAAAAGTGCTGGAAATGTAATTTGGACAATGCAGCTGCTCTGTACGCTTGTCAGACTGACAGCCTCCAAACAGGCAGAGAGAACTGATCTTGTTATTAATACATAGATCTTCCAGAAAGCCTGACCAGCATCAGTCCCCTGAGATTAAATTCTATCTTCACATGAGATGAACCTGTGAATAGATGTAGTCGTTCCATGCCTTGATGCAGAAAACACTAACTGTGCTTATTTTTGCATCATTTAGCAGTCGCTTTTCTCCAAAGCAACTTAAATCTGAAGAGAAGAGTAACGGCTAATTATTAAAAGATGATGGAGGATGTTAACATGCCAGTAAATGTGCTAATGATGAAAAGCCATGCTTTAAGGTGTTTAAGTCACAGACTGTACCTCTTCTCGTATTCGTTTTACCGTCTCTCCTTTCTGAAAAAGACAAGATGAAGGACAACTTTTAACAGAATTGAATATGCCTCAGTGAAAACATCACAGTGTCCATGACCTCTAAGTAACCTGTCATTTCAAACCATGCGATTCAGCAGAACTTCATCTTCATCTAATGTTTCAGTTCTTAATACATCAATGTCCTCTGCACTAACCCTACAAAGCATCAAATATATAGAGTAGTGTTTGTATGAGGGGGATGAATGTCTGCTGTAATGGCTGCATTCTGTATGCTGTGTGAACAGCTCCTACTAGGGACAACAATATTAAGTCCGAGTTGAGTCACACTGCGGCTCATCCTCCCCTGGCTTTTTGATTGCTTCCTCTCTTCTACCCCACTTCATTTTGGCTCAAGTACATCTAAGCTATCCACACCCACATGTACAATTTGACAACGACTTTCTTGCAAGAGCATCAACAGCAGTATCATGCCGCAGCCGGACAACCCTGTTGTTTACTATGTTTGAAGAAAATGCATTATCTGTTGACTTTTGTGACTCTGGTGTCAGGCTTGTATTGATTGTAATGACATGAAAAGGTTACTGGAAAAAGCCAGGTGCTGAGATAGCTGTCCAAGTACTGAAGATCAAGTGCCTCATCTTTCTACTTCTTCATCATCAGTTTTCCCAGATTTCTGCAACTCTTTGTACAGTATCCATCCGACTTTTAATCATTTCCTTTACCATTTATGCCAATCATTTATTTAGCTTCCTCTTCCCGTCAGTGGCTTTTAGGCTTAATCGCAGGGGCTGCTGAAGCAATACGCCCTTACAGACCCTTCTGAGCAGACACAAGAAGTGCCCACAAGGGGCCAACAGTAATATGTCTTTTGAGCTCAGTTTCAACGAGAGGCTTCCAATCAAAGCACTAATGTTTTTGTTTGATGGATTACCGTAGTGCTTTATGGAAGGTGGGGGTGCTGGGGAGGTCTTAAGAGGGTGGATGGAAGGCAATTATATTTCAGATGTTGATATTCAGAAAGCTGTTTTGAAGAGGGTTTTGTGTTCTGATGATTTCCAAACAGAATAAAAAAAAGACGAAACATATTCTATAAAGACTCATAAAAACAGACCAGACCCATCTGTAAAGCACAACTATAGATTAGGATAACAGGAGTATGATTAAAGGTTATTATTTAATCTTATTAAAAAATCTGATTCTGTCTTTGATGTTGAATAACTTTTATATCAGATGCTTTAATTTGATGGAAAATGAATGTTCTCACCTTTCCTATGATGCTGCCAACCTCCTGAATACAAAGAGATAAACAGGATTTTATTAGGTAAAACAAATAACAACAAAAAAGAAGTAAAAACACAAACAAGTTATATAATTAATGTTTTTCATTTCTGGTGTGACAAATAGTTGCTTTAAATTGCCCTACAGCTATTCATTATTTCATAAACAACCTTTCCATGCATGAGCAGTCGTAACGTGAGGGTCACTCCCAAGCCCCCATCTCCAAAGTCCTGCTCACAGTTCATAGTGGTGTGGGAGTGGCACACAGGGAGACGCATGTACAAGGCTCATTCGCTGGTTGCACGAGGCCTGGACTTGTTTTCTGGCTCTCCGACGATCTTCAGCGTTGATCTGTGAGAGAAGAACACCACTTAAAATGATACAGTTCATATCATTTGTACTCTCATTTAAAACAGTTTAGAAATTCATGTGAGGTTCAAACTTAAAGTTTCACATCACTGACTGAGCAGTATGAAAACCGACGTCCATTTTCTCACTTCTAATGGAAACTGTATGCTCTTGTTGCCCCTGACTGCAATGTCGAGTGAATTAAAGTTTTAAAGGAATCAAAGCTATCAAGAGAAAGCTGCGATCAAACAACTTCTGCTACTTTATTAGTTTAAGATGACTTAATATTGATGGAGGTATTCATAACAAAGTCATAATGAGCAGTTATGATTGCGAGAGGGATATTGACCAGAGCCACCTGCAGTGTCAGCAATGCTGCTTTGGGATCGCAATAGACTGTGGGTGGTTGTCGACTAACACTTTATCTGTGTCTTCATAACCTGAGAAGCGGTTCCTCTCTCAGCGATGCTGTGGGATTTTTGAAATTGGATGCAAAATAAGAAAAAAAAAGGAAGACATTTCCCCCCCTAGATGAATGTGGCATGAGATTCATGCAAAGTTAATCAAATTCAATTTGCAACAGTTTTCATAAAACTGAAAATATTGGGAGCGCTCTTTCTATATGTTCCATGCTGGAGCAAAAAAAAAAAAAAAAAAAGACTGGAGGCAGTGCAGAATTTATATCCAAGCAACAAATGAGAAGCATCTGTGCTGATCCCAGAATGACAAGGTGACAGCAGCTTTGTGCATGTTAGATATGTGACACATGGAGCTATGATTAATGTGGGAGTCACCTGGCTGCTCACAATCTCAGCATGATGTGTATAATTACTTCATGGAATCACTCATGATTTCCTCCTAATTTATATTTGTTTACATGTTTCAATGTGGGTGCAGAAGTAAACGTAGAATGATAAACAAATGGATAACAGGAACAAGAATATGGCTGACAGGCATAAATTAAAAGCACAGTTCCAGCACATTACATAATAAATACGTGCATTAACTTCAGCTAAGACTTGCTGTCAATTAAAAACATTGACTAACAGTAAAAAAGGTTTGTCTCGTGTCCACATGTTTGCTAGTAGTGCTAGAAGGGTCACAATATGATCAAATTTTGTATAATGCCTTGTAATATTTTAGCTTTACATTTTCTATTATGGTTTTATATGTTATAATGGATTTGATGGTGTGTATGTGTAGTTTCCAATAAAACATAAATATTCATAGCATATCTCTCTTCCATCACATGAATTCCAGCAGTGCTGGTGCTGAATGATGTGTGAAATCTGAACAGCAGAGAAAACCGACTTCAGGACAGGTAGGAAAACAGCTTTGCTGAGGTAAACGGCTCACGGTTTGTTTTGTCTCATGGGAACCTTTATCTGCGGATGGACGCTAATGGAGTGCTGAATCAGGTGCAATTTAAGCAAAGGTTAAAAGATTATTAGTTAAACAATAGAAATATTTGAAATATTTGACTAATTTAAACTTTGAATAATTTGATAAATAGATTGAAAGTTTCAAGTCACTTGTTTTTTGTGAAAGGCAAACATTAGCAATGCAAGCACTTTGAAATGTATTTAATTTTATCTGAAAAAATATTGTCAGGTCATGCAGAAAGGCAGGAGCTGCTGCTGTAGGTACTAGATCAGGGATTACCTAATCTGGACCTCTTGGACCAGTATCCCGAGTCCCTGCTTCAACACACCTGGCACATTGGAGACTTGCTGGACACAGGCCAAAAACATCCAGAGTTGGGTGTCCCTGTACTAGATGGACTCTTCTGTCAACCTGCTAGGTGTCTCAGATGTTGTCATCAACCCTGAGAATTAGCCTTGCACGAATGGTTTATTCCATGTAAAACCTTGAGTTTAAACAATGCTTGTTTTTTTTTTTACTGCTGTTCTGCAGTTTAAAGACAGAAATGTTTCGTCAAGCTGTTACTACTTGTCTCTTTCAAGTCTTCTAGAGTTAAAAATTACCATGAAAACACAAAAAGTATTGTGCAGCATGTTTTTTCATATTGCATTTAATTAACCTGCCTTTTAGCTTTCCATAGCAGACACAATTACAGCAGGTCCTGGGATTTATAACAATCACTGATTTTCCTGGGCTTGTCTTAATATTGCTATGACGATGTATGATATTTGCATAATGCACATTAAGGTATAGCATAGAACATTGTATGAGCTGAACAGCTAAACATTCCTATAATCCATCCATCCATTTTCTTCCGCTTAATCCCAGAGCGGGGTCGCGGGGGGGCTGGAGCCAATCCCAGCTCAACGGGCGAGAGGCGGAGTACACCCTGGACAGGTCGCCAGTCCATCCAGGTGTTTTCCACAACAGATTCAGTAAAAAAAAATCCCCACATGATTCAGTCATTTAAACCAGAATATTACAAACTAAAATGTTTGCAGATGTCTCTCCAGAGAATCCCTTGTGTATGTGTAGTTTTTGTTTTGTTGATACATCTCGTCTTTTCCGTGCCACTTTATGGTAAAAAGATATTTGATGCCACACATATGGCCATTATCTTGAGCGTTCCTTTTCCCTTCACATTTAATGTACCAGCCCACCACCAGTAATACAGAACCCCTGGTGTGTCTCATTAGGTAAATGCACTTGAATATAGTGCTTAGTGCGCACTGGAATGCACTTTCCTCTGTAGTGCAAACTATTGTGAGTAAGTTTTAGCCAAAATGGGACTCTGATGTTTTACAAGTAGTGGCATACTCATTTCATTTTCTACCCAGCATCAAATCTGCCAACTTACTCTGGACGTAATAAGTCCTTCACCTAACCTCACGTATGAGGTTAGGTGAAGCTTCACTACATCACATCCAACGTCGACACATGATCATTCCTGTTGGCGGAACAACTGTGGGGCTGATGAGAGACAGGATGGCAATGACCTGTGCTACAGATCACCATCACTCCCTCTGGAAGTGCTGACAACATGGACCTCTCTGGCATTTCCCACAATGAACTGGCTGCTCACTCCTTTCCTCAAACGGGCTGAAAGTCCCTCCTCTTCCACAATTATGGCAAAATGGCATCTGTGAAGTGAGATCATCATTTATGCAGGATTTTTGGCCAATTTCAAAGCAGGATCTGGATTTCTGAGTTGTTGCCCAAATGGGATTGTAAACACACTATGTACTTAAACATAGAGTTCTAAACAGTGTGCTGACACACCCGAGGTCAACTTCACCTGTGGAATTGTCTCCTTCCCACCGAACTCACATTGGCCCTCAGTTGCTGCTTTCAGGTTGTCAAACATCCTTTACTTTCCATCCTCCTCAAATACCTTTAATTCTGCAGAAAAAAGGAATGATGGATGGATGTTTCTGCTGGCTGCTGCTGTGGACTATGCTGATAATTTAGCCATGTTGATTCCTTGCTCTGATTTCTACAATTGTCTGCTCTGCTGCATTAGTTCTAACTCTTTAGACTCAAAAGCCTTTTTTATATTCACTTACTTCTTTCTTTAGAGCTCCAACGTTTCCAGCAGTTTCAGCACCAATTTTTTTGATTTCATTAAGTATTTCGGAAAGACCCAGAGTTCTTTTCTCATCTGCTGTAACTGACTGTTTTTCCTTTTTTTTCTTTAAACCATTTCATTATTTTTAAAAATTCATGCATATAATCTTTATATAACTTACAAATCAGTGTTTTGTATTATGGGCAATCAGCCAATTGATGTTGATGTTGGAAGCGTGGCATATACAGTACCAGGTCCTGGCAGTATGATTCTCACTACGATGAAAAACATTCGATATTAATAGAACGGTTGCATGTCTGTCTTAATGACACTTAGAAGTAGTACACAGGTTCAGATTCACACTGTTTTCCTCAGAAACAGAATCCACTCATTCAGAGGAGTAAAGGAGGTGAAGCCACTAAAGCACAAACTTAGACCCCCCATCTCTAATATCATACATATAGCATTGATTCAATGTGTTTTCAGGCCAAATTTATCAGGAAAACTGGCACCAGACCTGTTTCCTCTGCTATATGTGGAAGTTATTTCCAGTAAGACCCATTTAAAGGAGACAAGAGCCCCTTTAGGGAATGCTAACACTTCTGGTGCCTCTGTGAAACCATGTGACTTTTAGCTTGGTCTCTGAGGCCAACACACACTCTGCACTGACACCAAACACTATTTATGTGACTTTCTTATGAAAGAAGAAGCAGTGGAAAATGGATATCCTCCCTGCTGCTGGGAGAACTCTCAGGTGTCAAAGAAACCTCTTATTGGAGGTCACGTGATGATAGTGAGCACTCAAAGCTAAAACTGATCTGATTCTCCAATAAACTTCCTAAAACATTAGATTACAGACTTCACTTAGATGATTCTGCAGAGTAAGAAGCGACTGGCCTGCATGCAGTGATGAATGAGTAAGAACATTAGAAGATGGATGAGCATGTCTGTTTTATTTACAGTAGAAACCTTACATCCACATAGGATTGAACCCTCTACTCTGTTGTTGCCGTTTTCTATTATATCTGGACGTCATTTATATCTTGAATGACTGTTCTTATCTGAGAGTACTTATGAGCCGTCGTCCTTTTGGACTGCACTTGTAGCCTTGTTGCATCAAGTTTTAACTATGAGCTGCAAACTTTCTGACAGCATATACAAAGACTAGAGAATAAGAGTTTTTATAGGTTTAAATATTTTGCTAACAGTGTAATATTTATATTAGATTTAGTTTTTAAAAAATAATTTAGCCACACTTTATTTTATACACTCACCATCCTCTTTATAAGATCCACCTTTCTAGTAGCTCCTACCCTCTTTTGTTTCTCCAACATGCTCTGGATCACCAGTGACCTGAAAAGATATTGGTTGTTGTATTTGCTGCATGTTTCTCATATTTGCACCAGACCCTTGCATCTGTTGGCATTTCCATTATTGTTTTTTCAGATGGCAGTTAGGTAAAATGTTATTATCACTTTTCTACCAGTTCCTGGTTAAGACACTCATATTTTCACTTTGATATCAACAGTTCAGTTTCTTGTACTTTTCAAAAACACTTCCCATTCCTGTCACTTCCCACAGGTCCCCAAATAAAGTGTTACTGAGCTAGCTGTTATTTCAGGCAATCAAATGCAGTATTGAGGAGTCTGGCAGGTTTTTTGTGCTGTGCCATTATGCTGCATTGCCATTACTGGGGTGATAAGTCCTGATGATCTGAGGTTTCATTTAAAAATCTGGCACCAGTATAAGACCAGTATTTATTCATTTTAGTCAACTTTTAAAATTTATACCAACAAACTTGGTGGGAGTTTGTAGTTTTGAACATATATGTAACTGTACTGTACCCTACCATGTCACAGAAAAGCAGCAACATAAGCCACGGAGCTCTGCTGGGAGAACAAGAAACTTTCTGGTAATAGATGATGGTAATCTTCTTAGAGGTGGGAAGCATGTTGGTGTAAGCTGTAATACAGGTCACGCAAACCTCCTTTACACCCACCAGGGTGTCTGGTGATGCAGAGTTAATGTGTTTCTGCAGGACGCTGTAATCAGTGTTAAGGCTATGGAGCGTGTCCCAACACAGTAGAAACAGATCTCAATTGCAGGATGGGACACAATTGTGCAGAGGGGGGTTTAGAGTACGAGAGAAGAAGTGCTGCTGCTGAAGAAACAATAACTGGGCTGAAGCAGAGCATGAGATTCAAATGTTACAGCTGGGTGAGGGGTCAGCTGTGGCTGAGCAGCAGCTAATCTTTCTGTTCTCCTGGGACATAGCAGCAGAAACAAATCAAACAGGAAGGTGTTTATTTGTGTAGATAGAGAGGCAGGTTAGAAAACTGGGCTATTGAATGACACTAAATATAATTTCTGTAATGTCTCAGTTGGTTTCCTCTGGTTTGGGTCAATAATGACAGTTTGTATCTGTGACCTCTTTGGCCATGTGTACGCTGTTGTCTCCTCTTTTACCTCCTTCACCGCATTCCCGTGGGGACCATTGCCACCAAATGGGACATATTTGTGGCCACAAGTTATCTGTAAAAGATTAGAACTTTTATTAACCTTGTACCGTAGATTGTTATCATTTAGCTGAAGTGATGTGAAGAACCACTTATTTTCTTTCTGATACCATACTAGCTAAAATTCTGATCAGGTGTCTTTCAAAGATTTCCATCCACCTATTCATTTTCTGGACTGGTAACCTGTCCAAGGTGTACCCTGCCTTTCACCCAATGTCAGCTGGGATTGACTCCAGAAGTCAGATGGTGTGGTCCAGTGGGGCGGTCCTCAAACTCTGAACAGAGACAAAACAACAAAGCTGTAGTTTCTTTGCCTCACTGTGCAAGCTGTGACACACAGCTGTCCCTGTATTCAGAGGAGAACCAGGGCTCTCTTTGCAGATTAAACCATTTAATTTGACATTATCGTTATTCTTGTATTTTCCCATAAATGAACACGTGGATCCTTGGATTAAATCCAACAATCTGGAGAAGTTTATCATGTTTTTGTAAATACATTTTATTAACAATGGTAAGGAAGATATAAGGACAGTAATGGATTTTGTTTTCCACAACAAACTATCCCACAGGATTGAGTATTGATTTATGTATTAAAGTATATACCACATCACATATTAAATGCTACATAATGGAAGAATCTCATTCAAACTCTAACCTTAAACCTGTTTCACTGATAAGAAAAGATAACTCCATGTGTCCTGATGACAGGCAGAAGCAGGATCCCATGTCAGGCTTTTATAAATTCTTGCTTTTAATTATTTATAAAGAATTCCTTACTCCTCAAATACCACCTCCCCTTGCTTTAGTCACAAAATATTTATTTTTCATTCATTTAAATGCAGCAATTCTTTCACTCTGAATGAAATGTTATCATCCATGTAATGTCCAGCTCCATAATGAGACATGTTCATGGGCGTAAGTCTGTTTTTGGGCTTTAAGTGCTTTTGGGTTTGCATGTATGCACGTGATGTAGCAGGATTTTCCACCTGTAGCCACAAACATTTAGTCCACCCTGTTGGAGAAAGTAGTTTTTAGAAGACATACTGATTACAGTTTCCTGCATTCTGGGGCTCCATGATCACCATGTACATCCCCACATCTGGAGTTCTTTGTCCTCTTCTAGTGGTGCAGAATGAAAAGACAACTTTGGGAAATTTCAGATTCACATAAATCCATTTCCACTGGGAAATGATTACATCTGGTATTTCTTCTAATATTAGAATAAAATATTTACCTCATGAAGGCAGAGTAGAGAAACATATGAGGTAGGAAGGTAGGTAGGTCTGTCTGTCCCACGTGGTGAACGTGCAGCATAACATTTTGGCATATTTGATATTTTCAGAATAGTTATGAAGAAGGAACCAAATATGATTTGTAGATGTTTTTCAGCTTATTCCTGTTTTGCCTCATGTGTTTCTGTTTAGCTTTGTCAGGTTTCAGCCCTGGTCCTGGGTTTTTCTTTCCTTGTTTCATGTAAATTGTCTTGGTTTTGGTTATTTGCTAA
>JBAMHV010000014.1:8265003-8281796 GCA_037177535.1 Pseudomugil gertrudae
ATCTCTCTCTCCCCCCCGCCCCCTCGCTCGGAGATAGGTATGTGTATATATATGTATATATATATATATATATATATATATATATATATATATATATATACATTTTATAGGTGTATGGTGATGTGTGTGTGTGTAGGCGTGACGACTGACGACCTGTCCCTTTCCATCAAAGAAAAAGAAGAAAAAAAACACACACGTTAAGTCCTAATAGATAAACAAAAAACATTGTAACACATATATATATACAGTATATTTGAACACAAGAAGCAACTTTATTTGAAATATTAATTTAATTCATTAATTTTAGACCACTTATTTGGGGTCAGATCTTGGGGACAGCAGTCTACTGAAATGGAAGGATAAATACTTTATTATTCTCTATAAGGGAATTAATTTAGTACCGGTAGTATTTTTTTCAAACAAAAATGATTAATTACAATAGATAGTGCCTTGTTTTTGAAGGTGATGGCTGCTAGACTGCACTGGACTCACCATGAACACACTGTTGGTTCTTCTCTTTGTTTTGTTTGAAGGATGTGAGGATTCATCAGTTATCTTCAGCATCTTGTAGATGATTCTTTCTGGGCAGTCAGCTTTGCAGCTTAGGCAAAGGCCAGCTGTAAAATGTGGTATGTCTCCCATGCGGTCTCTTCTCTAAGTGGTCTCTACACTGCCGGCAGCACCTCATGAAGATAATATAAATGTGAAGGAGCTGTGGCTCTACTCTGAACCCCTCTGAGATTATTGAGGTTCTTACCCTATCTCTGACAGAAATGCCCAGCCATCCTGTATAAGAAACTCAAATACTGAAAAGTGAGAAAACTTCTGAAATATTACTGATAGACATTTTAAGTCAACGTCAGTGTTCAGACCACACAGTGACAAAGTTTCCAGATGATGACCCCAAGAGTGTTATCTTCTGGAAAGTAAAACAAGTTGAAGGATGTGTTACTCTCTCAGTCCCAATGCATTTCACAGAATAGACAATTAAATTGAATAAAATGTACTGCAATGGGATATTTAATGTGAGTACATCTAATACTATTCGTGTACTGCTGTAAGATCATTTACTCTCTTTCAGAAAGCTACTTTTTACCTGCATAAAAATACTCTATAACTGTTACAAGGATTACTAAACTTACTCTAACTATCCATCCATCCATTCATTTTCTACCGCTTGATCCCAGAGCGGGGTCATGGGGGGGCTGGAGCCAATCCCAGCTGTCAATGGGCGAGAGGCAGGGTACACCTTGGAAAGGTCGTCAGTCTATCCAGCTTACTCTAACTACGGGAAACAAAAACAACAGTGGTTCCTCCATGTATTCGGTAGTAACACAGAGGCCAAACAAAAGAAAAACGGTAATAAAAAAGAGGAAAAAACTGAGAGCACTGTCAGATATGTTTAACGAAGCTACGCTGATCCAGTTAGGTTATATTGTGTGGATAAAGCTATTATATACCTTGACAATGTAGAAAGACACATCATGATCTAATACCTGGAAACAGAATGCCTCATAAGCAACATTACAGCAGTGACACCATATGAAACAGGCTTTTAACCGTATAAAGCTTCAGTGAGCAACCCACTGTGGTCTATTTGAATCAGCAAGCAAGATGCTGTTTTTCAAACAGCAGGAGGTGCTGTGTGGCTTTAAATCCATCTTCATGAGAGAGTGCAAAGCAACACGTAGCTGTGTTTGGATCAGAGTACTGCCAGCCATCAGTCATGCTGATATATAGTAGTTAAGGTGCATTGTTGGATATGACACCTCCATCACCCGAGTGAAGGAACTGTGATTGCTTTAATACAAGTGTCACAAACAATGGAGCAATATAAAGACAGTCGGCTGCGCAGATATCAATCACGTCCCACTCCCTTCCTGGAGGTGTAGAGCAGTTCTGTCAGAGTGTGGAGCTGTGGGGCAAATTTTGGGTTTTGTTTGTTACTTGGATTTATTGTTAGAAAATAGTCAAACAGGATACACATCTGTATTTGGATCATTTCTAATTGGTATTGGTTAAGCCTGAACGGCTCACACGTGTTTTCTTTGTTACAACATAATTTCTATAATCATGTAGAGCTGAAAATTAGATGGTGATGAAAATTTACAAAAGCTCTGCTTGCACGGTAATCAGCTGTTGTGTACAGACACCCGTTTGCTTTGCTGAGCACAATATATATTATTCACACTTGTCTGAAAGCATTCAAGCTTTACAAATACCCCTCATTGTAAATGGCAATGAGACAGCAAGCGATGACACCGGGTCAACAACTACTGTCGCTCAGCTTTGGAACATCTCTCTTCTTCTTCCCACTTCTTTCAGGCATAAGCTTAGCATTCTGTGCATTGAATTTCAGGGCATTTCCTATCTTTGTCTCTTCTAATAGTGAGTGAAGACATATGGGAGGAAGGGCTGACAGTCTGCTTTTGCCTGAGGCTCACAGTAGGTTCATCTTTCATTAAAGTAACTTGTACTGCAGCTTGATCTTCATGAAAGCTAAAATCATCTTCGATTTTCTCTCAAGCAAGGAATCACGGCATGATATGTCTTCTAATATGTTTATTTATAAAACATAAAAGAGAGTACATGTACAAACTTAAAAAAACAAAACTCTTTATATAATTTACATGAGCAGACTCCCAAAGCTACAGGTGCTGCCCTTTTTAAAAGTAAATCAGGTCCACTTACATGCTCAGTGACATCTTAAAATGTTCACCAGACAGGCAATAATTTGCACTTACATACAAAATAGTGACATTTCTTAAGCTAATTTTCAAATGGGCTCCTTTGAAGATGTATGGCTTTAGTTAAAAGGGAGGATGTTGATTTAAACAGGCAAATAAAACACTGGATCAAACAGACAGTGAGGCAGAATACTAATATGAGATTTTGTATTCAATAGCTTAGAGAAGCAGGATTATTTTCATTCATCTGTGAGAGGCTTTTGTTCATTTATTTTTTGTGGATGTTGCACAAGATGGAAAAAAGACCAAAACGATGTCAAACATTCATATGTTCTCTAGTTAGATATGATATAATGTAACATTGTTTATATGATTGGTGAGCTATATTTTAACATTTAGCCTTATTGATGCAGTTTGCATGAATAAATTGTAAAAGTAAATAACAAATGTGGTGAGAATGAAGAAAAAGAAAAATGTATTTTTTAAATAAAATCGACTAAAACAAGGTTTCAGCTGCTTCTTTTCCTTATTTTATGTTTGTATGAGATCTCCGACTGAAGAGAAACAACCAATATTCCTCGCTGTGTTAAATGTGTCCATTCTCTTATTTGTGTTATGAAGCTCTCACCTTGAGCAGTTACACTTTTCAGTTTTTGATATGAAATGAAGAGGCGAACATGGGTGGTGGATCGTGATGAAGGGGCAGAGAATTACTGCTTGAATCGGCAGCTCTCTAACAGAACTGGGTAGCTTAAGTTTCAGTGCATTGTTTAGGCCAACCACACAGATAAAGTCAGTGACTCACCAATGAGAAAGTGGAGCATTTACAAGCTAACATTCCTGTCATTTCCCCTAGGAGTTAGAAGAGAAAAGGCAGCATTAAAACACTGAATGTGTGAGATATGTGGGTTTAAATCAACAATAATGCATTACGACGAGGTACAGTAGTACTCTCTGTAGTACCCCAAAATGTATTAGTGCATATTTTACTTCCCCACATGGACCTAATTACCAACAATTTAAATTGTTTCATTAGTACAACAGTAGTGATTTTCTTTTTGATGCAATATTGATATGATACCACATCACTAAAGTATCAGGTGATAACAGCTATTTTAACTTCATATACTTTTCTTTTACCCCACTGGGACATTCCTCAAATATTCTTCCTAAAAGGCAAACAAAGTGATTAGTAATTGGATACGAACAGAATAAGTAACATGCATCAATTTATCTATTTATTTCCTTCAGTCCTGAGCTCATCTAATCTCAAAGCAACATTATACCATCATTGCTTCACAGGAAGCAAAGTCACAGATCACATCTCAGGATCTGGCAGAAAAATGTGGGTTTAGGAGTGAATTATAAATGCTATCGCTTCTCAGCTCATCCATGCGTCCTTGAAAGAATCCTGTGTGTGTAGACCACTTGCAAGCATATTATTTACTTAAATTACATGGCAACAGATAACTGCAGATGTGAAATAAAACAGTCAAAATACCAACATTTACTCAAAGTGCATAAATCTGGGTCATGTAAATGTTGTGTCTGTAAAGAGACAAAGACATCCTTAATCTTCAGATTTTGTTCAGAACAGCACACTGCTCAGTACTGAACCATCTTTCACTTAAATCCAAAGACAGCCTTTTATAATAGCTAAAGCTCTGCATATACTAGACTTTATTTAATGCTGTCTGTTTTAAAGGGGCCATGTTTGCTTTTCATTTTATGAGGTAAGTTTCCTTTTGCAGTGAAACAAATGAAGCCTTGTTTAAAACCACATTCCAGCTTCAATAACAACAAATAAACGGCAACAAAAAAAAAAAAAACCTTTTTGAAAAGGACACATGATCCAGGTACTTTTCCATCCATGACATAAAAGTTACAAGACCAGAGGTGAAGCTCTGACTTACATGCTTCTTTATTCAATATCGGTAAAGAAAAAAAATGAAGATGACTTCATGGTAGACGTGGGGGGGTGTCCCTCTAGGCTAGGTCCCGAACAGGCCAAAGGATAATGTGTCATCTGCAGGTGTGGAAATGTGTGGTGTGGGCAACATAATGATGGTACAGTTTCCACTGTTGTGGTTGGAAACAGCCTGCAGGCAGGAACTTGATCTGATAAGAATGCAGCACTTTCTATAATTTCATAGATGTGCAAACAAGAGAGCAAAACACTCAAAAGCCCATACGTAGAAGAGTAACAAATCCCACGAATTCTGTTGTGTAAATAAAAAACCCTGAATGTGATTTTGTTAAATATAAAAGTAGGCTACATGCTAGGTCTTGAACCATATCGTTTGGTCTATTTTAAACAGAAAAATGGTAGAAAAACGTTTAATACAGCATATTGTTTGTATCATGCACAGGGACTCGACAAGGCTCGGACCTGTCACTTCACAAATGCAGGGGTAGGCAACTCCAGTCCTAGAGAGACGCACCCCTGCATTGAAAATTGGGAAATTTAGCAGCTCAACTACAAAAAAACCCCAACAAAAATCTGCATTTGCTGACATTCAACAGCCTCATATAACATTCAGTCCTTAACAAGAGACTGCTTGTTTGGTGCACTATCTGCTATAAGCCTGGCGTGAGAAAACATGCCAGGCCTTCATTAGTGCAGATAATTCACTGTGACAAATGCATTATAAAAAAGAATAAAGACAAATGTTTGTAGGCGTGGCTCACAAAAGAGCAAACAAAATCTGCATGTAATGCACTGTTAAAGAGCTGCTTAGCAGGCCAGTTTGTGCCTTTTCTGTGCGCCTGGGCTTTAATTATTGAAACCATTATTTATTCATCAGTGTTAACCTCTTTCTGTCCTAATCACTATTTAACTTCAGTTGTTTCAGAAAGTCACGTTGAGGGCTGATTTGTAACAAATGCATTTAACTTAAAGTTCAACTTTTAACATCCAGTTTTTTTTCTGATAAACCTCTCTCATTAGGAAGTGAAAATCTATTTAATACTTCATATCCATCTTTAGGAAGGATGTCCGAATCCTAGTTAGCAATGGAAAAGCAGACTAGCTGTGTAAAAGACCTCTGCCTGCCTAAAGGAACAAGTCCACTGATTCATTATACGGATAGATTTGTATCAGCTAAAGTATGAGTTCAGTTTTCTTCACCCATATTGAGGTCACGATAAGTTTAATCTTAGCTCCAGCATTTCTGAACTGCTCTGTAAGCCACTGCAAGATGAAAAAAATCATACTGAAAGCACTTTGACTGTACTGATTTCCATCAGAAGGAATAAAAACGAAACCAGGCAGGCAAGTACAACATTTTGCAGTTTAGGTTTATAACATAATGTCTGAGTCTGAGGGAATAAAGCAAAACGATGCCCAAGCAAGGTTTTGTTTGTCTGCATATGCCAGTACACATTCCAGGAATGAGAAGAATGGAAAACTAACAACAAGAGGGGCCTTGTATTTCTCTATCTCCTGCCCACCCTGTAGATTAGCCTCTTATCTGGTAAATGAGACAGTGCCGACAGATTTGGATAACAGGACTTTGGCATCAGCACCATGCTCCCTGTGCAGAGAGCTCTGCTGTATCATGGAGAGTCCCTGTGCAACAGCTAAGCAGCACAGACAGCCTTGGACAAAGCAGTGGGTGGATATGTGGAGACACATAATAGGCGGCTTCAGATGCTGCCATTCCTTTTGCTTGAACACTGCAGGTAGTTGTTTCCAAACACAGATACAGTTTCATGTGAAAATATGGCCACGTTTTCGCAAATCACCTTTTTTTTTATTTAATCTGAATGAAAAGTGATACAATGCTGCAGCAAGCACACATAAAAAAGTGTTTTTAAAACATTGATTTAATGAAACCTCGTAGATGTTAGGAAAAAAATGAAGCTCTAATTGTGCTTTCTGACAGCACAATTATCTTTTTAATAAAGTTGCAGAATTAGCCCTTAATAGAGAATTCAGAGATTTTATTCAGCTCAGGCTTAATTCTTCTTTGTGTCTATGTATAAATTGTCCATAGTTACTAAATCTTTTCAAATGGATCCCTACAGCACTGAGCAAGGACAAACAATGCAGCTCCTGTAATGCAGTAACAGAAGTCGTGCTTATTTCACACATTTCTGTGATCTTAAAAGAATACGATTACCACTACTCAGCTTGAAGCAGATTTTTTCACTCCTGGAACACATTTTTTTTCTTTTTTTGCAAGAAAATGTGCTTTAAAGAAAAAAGACAGCAGCGATTTTGCATTTGCCTGCAAAGCATTAATAGTTCATTGAAGCTACACAGATTTTATTCCTTGTAAATAATCTACTTATAAATACAGTGAGAACTAAGAGTAGGTTTAAAAAAAAGCTTGCTTGTCCTATGATTAATTAGTGAGCTGATAATCAGCGTTGAATTAGTTCTTTGTACTAAACATCCTATATGCAACAAACCAAGAATCTGATAATCAATGTTTCTAAAGGGGTAAAAAGCTATGAAAATATACCACAGTCCATTTACATAGATAACAAAGGTACTAAAGTTCCCTAAGTTAGAAATTTTCCTCTCTTCCCTTTCATGTTTGTGAGCTGGAAAGAGCAAATTAAATCTCAATAATATGACTGCAGAGGTCTATGGGACTCTTTAAAGGATGCAGTAAAGGGGCACTAAGGAGGAAGGTGTAGAAAACCACAATGCCAGAACGATCATCTGATATTTTAGCTACATCTTCACCATGAAAGTCAAATTTTCAAGTTTGAGACAGAACTTTTCAGAGCCTTTCTGTCATGTCTGCAAAAACTGGAGCAAAAGGGGGGGAATTTTGATTTAAGGTCCAGTCAGCTATGAAGCCATAATTGAAAATATTTTAGCTTTTTACAAAATGGTTCAATAATTTAGCTTTTTATGTGTTACCCAAGGGCTCAGAGAAAGCTGCACACAGATGGAAAGGAAGACAATCAGTTCATTAATTCAACAAATTTCACACACTTAGGCCAGATTCTACAGTAAATTAGCAACACGAGTGCTTGCCGGTACCCAAAGTTGATCATAACAGAAAATCTGTGGGCACATCAAACATGCAGCACCAGCAGGAAAGCTTAAAATAACCGTTAAAGTGATCTGGTCTGAAGAGTGGATGAAAAATTCATAAATGAAGAACAAAATGTAAACTATGGGTTGTCTGCTAAACAGACATATTCCCTTTGAATAAGTGTGTTTTTTTTACAAAGTACACCTATTTATGTTCACATTTAGTTATTGTTTTATTTGATTAATGATGTCTAAACTGTCGCATATGTCCAAACTGTAGGAAGACTTCAACAAAACATGAGCAACACTTATGGGCTATGATTCAGTCTTACATATTACCTGGATAGATTTGTGGGTGTGATTCCTGTAGCCTTTGACTCATTCCATCTCAGTGTGAGCTGTTTCCATGCAGCTAGAAGGCAATAACACAGGCTGAAATGCATCCCCCAGCTCTGACTCATGATTTGATCTGGTTTGTTGTCTCCCTCACCTAGGCCCACAGTTGATAGGTAGCGTTAAGTGCACACCTGGGACCCAAATCCTTGCTTTCCCCCCATTTTCATGCTCCCTAAGCCCAGGGACTCAGACACGCATTAGGCAGGGGAGCTGCACCGCACACTTGGCAGCTCATGCAGACTTACTGAGATGGAGCTGCCTGACACATTGAGACATGAGTGCTAGTCACCAGCAGATCCAATGGACAAAACTGGAACACATTCCTGAGACCTTACATGTTGTTGCTAGTTAATAAATGGCCAGCAGAGAACAGGAAACACAAGAGGTTAATGATTATCTAGAACAAAGCGGTAACAGGAGAAGACAAGATGTCTGGTTGCCCAGAATAAACATGTCACTTTTAAAGGGATTGAGCCTGCAAAGGTACAAGTCACAAACTCTGGGTGAATCTGACATCTAATGATAGCTAGGAGGACCAGAAATAAAAAACTAAGTTTGACATATGAACTAGAGTTACAGTTATACTTGCAGTTATGAATACATGTATGTAAACATGTTTTCTTTGTTATTATGGCCCTAAATGAAGTGAAGTAGGTTATACATTAAGGTATGTTCTGGAGATGGGATAAATTGGCAAAATGCTATTTTACCATGCTATCACAACAGAACTAGAAATATGGCAGCTCAAATCCCAAACTCTAAACACAGGGTGACATTATGGTGGCTACACTGCTCTTTTTTTCAGTTGTTCAACACTACAACTAAATGTCAGACACTATAATAATACTTATGATTTAAGATGTTTTTTCAAATTCTTAATTAAGCTGTTAAAATGACAAAAGATGGAAATTAATGAGACCTATATTGGGATGGCCATCATATTTATATTGTGCTCAAGGCTTATGTGGAGTCATGTTCTTACTCATCTTGTGTCTGTTGGATTGCATTAAAGGCATTTTAGGTACCTTCCAAAGGTGTAGCACATAGTTATGGATCATAAGAGTCCATTCAGTTGTTGGATTTTAATTTCACCGCAGCTCCTATTGGGTCATTGTGTATCCACCTAATTTGATGACTTTTCTATTTGCTGATGACTTCTTAATGTGCTTCGCAGCAATAGTAAGCCTGTTTGTTGCTGATAAAGGACCTGTTTCCTCACTCACAGTAGACATTACGGGCTTTTCTTTGGACTTCCTTAGAGCATGAGGTTTCTTCTACAGCTGTGTGTTCAGACTTTAATGAAACTGCCTGATCTTCCTCTGGTCAAATGAATAAACGCATCCAAAACCAAATTGCCTTTGAGGTCCCAAATGATGGATTAATTACGTAGTGTAATTTGTGAATTATCAGCTAACGTGCCTTCACAAGACTAGGATGGGATTAATTAACACTCCGATATGTGTAAATATGACATGCTGAAACTACAAGTTCCCAAGACAAGCCAGTTGGTAAATAATCCCTTTTACTTGTGCATAAAGCAGACATCTTTGGAGAGCTGGGGTTTGCAGACAATCGGTTTCAGTGTAAATATGCAAAACTGACAACTGGGCTTCTTGAAATTCTTATTTGTGCTGAGTGGTAAGAACATATCGCCAGTAGCAGCCACAAACAGGAACTGTACCCTGTAAAATAAATAAGTGAAACCATAACCTTCTTCCTCTAGTTTCTAGTTAAAGATGACGAAACTGGACACACTGCGGACTTAAGCAAAATTTCTGGCTGGCATGTCACACGTGGTTGAAACATACATACACGTAAATGCGTATTTTTTTTGGCATGTTTTGATGAAAGGTACCTCCAAATTCTTCATCTTGATGCTTGTAAAACTGAAAATAATAGATGTTGCAAAGTCTAATTGTGGTAAAGCTTTTGGAAATAAATGGAGGTAACTGAAATAATCTACTATTGTGAGAGTCAGACTCTATTGAGAGTCTTACTTCTCAACCAACCCCCTCAGCGGTCCAACAGACAGCACAGAATAACCCTTCTAATAAGTCACTTGGAAGAAATTGTGGGGAGTCAGCTGATTCCTAATCCTTCCTCCTTCTCTGTGCTCACATATCAAGAGTCAGACTGATATGTGCAATCACATGAAAGCCCCTCTGTGGTGAGGCTATTATGGTCTAGTAGACCTGCTAGTGCTGTTGTGTGTGTGTACGCTGTAGCAAAATGAGAGCTGAGTGATGTATTTGTGATGAAAATCCCTCATATGTCTTCGGTGTAAACAATAAGACAGGAGAGCAGGAGAGAGCTGGTAAATGCACCTAATCATCTCATCTGTCACTGATACAGTTTATAGTGTATTTGCAGATTCACTTGATTTAGAGACAATCTGATCCTCATTGCCTTGGATTTGCTACATTACATGTAAATGTAATCGTTAATTTAAATAGAAACTAAATCTGAAAGGCTTTTTTCCACTGCTGGACATCAACTTAGACAAAACATTAGTTTAGATTCTCAACCTTTGATCTAATCTACTGGCAGATATTACATGCATGCTCTTTATTTCCCCACACCGTTGCCCTGCAGGGTTGAACAAAGAGTCAGGGGAATTCAATGATTGACAGGTCTGTGAACTATTACAGACAGGCTCCATTTCTCTGTCTTAAAATCCCACTCATGCCTGCCAAAGGTGTTATTAGACTATGAAGGCCCTTTTCTTGGCTGCCGTAAACATCGACTCAATTTTAGCTGCAAGATATTTGCAGAGTTTATTGTTTATATTTACGTATGATGGTGCATCATATAAATGGCATCATATATTTTACGCAAACATTATCAGTGTTGTAAAAGACAGTTCAATTTTTTTAGCAAAGCGATAGAGAAGAAGACCCATATCCTCTCTTTTATTCTAGATTTTTATTTGACAGTATAATGGCATCTGTGATTGCTGCTTTATTATGATATTTTCACCAAGCCGTTTCCCCTTTTTCAATACTGGCTGTCAGTCTGGAAGATGCTCCTCTTAAACTTTCTCTTCCCTTTTCTTGCAAATTTCCCAGTAGAGCTTATGCCCTATTTAAAGCTATGATATTGCAGGCTAAAGCAAGCAGTCATTCATAAACCCTCAAAGAGATCTCCACAAAAAGACGTCACCTTCTTTGTTTGCATCTGTTCCAGCTTTAAAGGAGGGTGTAGGAAGTCATCAATAGGGAGGAAATTAATCTCAAGGAAGCTTTTGTGATCCAATGGAGCAGGCAGTCACTTGAATATTCACTCCACATGCATCTACATGTTAATACTGGCTCTAAAGTAACAGGAACAAGCCACAAGCAGACCTAATAAAATGAAAATGTACTAAAATGCAGTCTGGTCAGGTGAAGCTAAATGTTTCTAACCACTTCATACTTGAATGTTGGAAACTTAAGCACATAGCATTAACTTGTGACCTGTTCACATCTCAGTCAAATGTTTCTCAGTGCTCTGATGTATTGATGTAGACGGACTTGACTGCAAATCATTTGGAACACACACTTCATCAAAAACACTGTGGATCGCCTCTGATCTTGGATTGTCACACATCGTATTGATACCAAATCAGTGGGACTTCTGTTTTTGATTTTTATTTGATGGGTGAGGCTTTTTGTGGATAGAAAACAATGTAAACACTGACATTTTTTTCTGTCTACACAAACTAAATAAGTTCTATTGTTTATTATTTCAGCACCCATCCCTGAATAAATATGACCTTTAGACAGTGAGTGATCCTCAGTTGATCTGACAAGAGTTTCATGTCTTACTGAACTTGTTCCAGCAAAGACTTTCTGTATCCTAGGCTTTGTTTAACACCAGTTGTAGTTTTATTTATTGCATAATTTCATGTAGTAAAGTATAGAGAGAGCAAAGCGAGTTCATTGTTCGCACTGGAACAGACCATTTTCAGATGAAGGTCTAAATAAAAATAAAGTTTTAGATAAGATTCATTGTCCTTTTCTAAAAGCCATACAAGAAAAGTGCTATCATGCAAAATCACAAAAGGTGGGCAAAAGGTTAAGCACATATTGTTGTGTTATACTCTTTTCTTGACAACGTTTAAATCCATACGGACAACCTGCCCATTGTGATAAATAATTAAAATAATCTGTCCTCTGAAATGTAATCTTCAAACAACCAAACTCTATTTCTAGGTGGTTCTGACAACTGAAGCAAACTTTTGCAAAGATCACATAACAGGATTACTCCGGTTTTCCTGGGAGGAGCTTTGTAGACAAAAGAGGTACATCAACCTTTTCCTTTCAGACCACCCTTTCTTTCCCCCTGTCAGCCAGTCTATAATAAAACAGGCTAACTTTTTTTTTTTTACTAACTTAAAGTCAATACTAAATAAAAGATGCGTGTGGTCACCATAATTAAGTTTGGGGATGTATAATTATGAGGTAAGACGCAGTGCTTAAGTAGATGTTTCACCTGCAAGTCTGTAAGGGGGGCGGAGTCATGCTGGTATACACGGGTGGCCTCAACCTGTAGACCTGTGTGAGAGGAGCGATGCTGCGAGGGAGGGGTAGCCATCGTTGTTAACTACATTATAGAGCCATGAACTATCTTTAGAATAACATAATCAGAAGGACATACGTCAACTAGTCGTGTTCATTTGCCTGCATATGAAATGTGTGGGTATCTGCCCGTGGCACCGAGGAATAAACCGCATGTTTAATGGCATTTGAGAAGTCTTCGCGGAGCTTTCCGGGTAGAAGAGGAGACATTACTGCGCGAGTTAGCTAACGTTAGCTCGCTAACAAGGTCAGTTTGAATATGGTATACTGTTTCTCTTGTTAAAATAGCAGCATTTAAGATGTCAAAGTCTTTGTGTTTTCAAGGAGGAATTATTACAACATCCCGTGAGCCGATAGAACAAGTCAGCGGCTGTGCTCTACAGCAGTATACTCTCAGGTTAGCTCGTTAGTTAGCCCCCCTCGGTGGCTCTACTCACGGCTCGGTCCAATCATTATCCGATTTTGGTGTTCTTAAGCTTGCTTATTTACGTTAAGGCTGCTTTATGTAGGTTATTGCCACGAAGAAAGTGTTTGAGTCGCTGCATTAATTGCGCTGTCTGACTAGGCGTTGGGTATCTGCCCTATTTTGAGGGAACTTTGTATTTTTGCGCTGGATGCAGCAGTTTTCCGCCTAGAATAAAACAGGTGCATCTGCGCCAGCGATGAACATAGCAGGGATGCGGGGTAGCCAGTCCGCCTAACTAGTCACATCTCCCGATCTTTATGCGCAGGTTGAGAGAGGACTCACTGCGTGCTTGTTAAACGAAAGCTGCCAAATGATTAATCAAGGTTGAACATTGTAGCCGACGTTGTCATTTAGAGGCCTCGTCTGCCGAGTCCACCTGAAACGGGCCCGGTAGCTAATGTCAAGTTATTGTGAGCTAATGTTAGCTGTTAGCAAATTCACCACTGGGACTAAAATTCCTGTTGCATCTTGAAATTTGGATCATAGTGCTTTTGCTTTTGAAGTGTTTCGCTTTTTCCATGCGTAATCACAGCATGTGTTGCCACACACTTACGGAATTGCTTTGTTAATCACAGGCATTGTGCAGCTGGCTTCAGTTATTATGAACGCCCGCTATGTATGCATGGGTACAAACTTGTTAAAGGCCTCACTCGGTTTAGCTTCATTAATAATTTCAGATTAACAGTAGCAAATGTCTTTGGAGTGTAACAATCTTTATTAAACATCTCTGCTCGGCTGTAAAGTAAATCAAAGATGCACAAAATCAAAAGTTAAAGTCAATCAAAATCACTGCATAGGGGTATTTTGTAGGTGTTTGCTGTAATTTGAAGAATTTAAAGGTTATTTCGAGTCTGTTTTTGTCCTCATAATTTATCTCCATTGTGTAGTCTAGCTATGTATATATAGCTGAGGTTGTTTTAAGCATCCTTGAAGCTGTTTTGACTACTTTTGCTACTCATTCTTTTGCAACACTGAGCTGATTTGATGAGCAAGAAATATGTCATTTAAAAAGAAAGGAGTTGCCCTGCAGCCTCTGTATTCCTGGGCTACTAGCCCAGTTGGCCTGTTCAGCATTTCATCCTTCCATTTAAGCTTATAGGCGTGAATATCCTGTTATCCAGTATTATATTAACAGTTAAACATATTTGTGACAAACAACCTCATAATCATTAGCAGTTGTAAATGTGGGTCAGTTCACAGGAATGAGAGCAAATGACAATAAATCCACTGTAAAGTGTAAGAACAGCTCATTTTTTGTGCTTTTCTACTTTGTGCTCTAGGGAGCTCTGAATTCGTAGATATATACCGTACTTAAATGGGTTTTAGCTGTATACCGTTTTCTTCCAGCAGCGTAAAAAGAGTTGCTTGGAGATCACCAAGGCAAGCAAGACTTTTATTCTGGCATGGACTGATTTTGTTTCATCTCCCACATATTTCATTACTTTTGTTGAAGAGAGTAGAGAGCAACACAAGGGAAACATCCAACTGCAAAGCAAGCTTGTCTTGTGGATATGTTTGTTATTCAGCTCATGCACTATCTAGAGGCTGCTGCATGTGGTATGTCAATTCAATTGGCCCTGAGTGCCACTGTGCATTGGAGGCCTAATTATTTTTGATGGTTTTCAAGTTTTAACTACTGTTGAACTGCAGATTGCAAGGATGGTTGTAAAATGCTTTTGTGCCCCTAGTAATTTAGGCTACAGTGTGAAATGGGCAGAAATCAGCAATCACTAAAATTCTACCATTACAGTAAAAAAAAAAAGGAAAAAGAGCTTGTCTTGGAATTGGTATTTGTTAAACATGTTCACAGATGCTAAATTAATAATTTGCATTATACTTAACCTCAGATCACATATTCAAACAATTTAATTAGTATTCATTACATTTTGTGGCTTTTGAAAGTACTCTTTAATGTTTTAACAAGACTTTAATATAGACCTGTCACATTTAGGTCATTATTTTTACTTTGAATGATATATTAAGACAGGTAATTTTAAATTAAAGTGTAATATTTCCACTCCTCCTGAGACTGTTTTTCACAGCATGAGGTTTGGCCTGCACAGCTGTTCATGCAGTTCTTTGTCTTGGCTTTGTTATGCCTGAATGGAGAATATATGCCCCCAGTTGTTTTATCTTGAGGTGCTATATATTCCTATATTATACGCGTCTTGTTCTGATGAGTTTATCTATTATGTGAAATTCAGCTACAAAACCAAACTCCAGAACAGTTCTCTGGTTGTGGCATTTTTTGGTTTAAATTTTACCATTCTGAGTTAATCTCAAGAGTTCTGACTTAATCTCAGAATTTGTTAGGATTTGTTTTGGTTTTTGGTTCTGTGTCTTTGGTTTGTCTTGCAATTCTTCTTGTTTTTTCTGTTGGTTAGTTCACCTGTGCTGATTTGGATTATTTGGTTCACCTCGGTCTTGTTGGTTCTGTTTGTATTTAAGTAATTTGTTTTCAATTCAGATTACGGGCACATTGAGTGAGTGTGCGCACATCCATCCATCTATTTCTACCGCTTATACCCTGAACGGGGTTGCGGGGGGGGGCTGGAGCCAATCTCAGCTGACATCAGGCGAGAGGCGGAGTACACCCTGGACAGGTTGCCAGTCCATCACAGGGCCAACACAGATAGGCACACACACATTCACCCCTATGGGCAATTTAGAGTCTCCAATCAGCCTATCCCCAAGGTGCATATCTTTGGACTGTGGGAGGAAGCCGGAGTGCCTGGAGAGAACCCACGCTAACACGGGGAGAACATGCAAACTCCACACAGAGGTTCTTGGTTGGACACCCACCCCAGCTGAGGCTCGAACCAGCAACCTTCTTGCTGTGAGGCCACAGAGTGTACACACACATACATACTAGGGCTGGGACGATATGCTTTTCCCCCGATTCGATTCTCAATGATTTTTTGTGTGACTTTACGATTTAAATTGCGATTTTTGTAACTATGCCGATTTTTGTGACTTTGTTTGCTTAAATAAAATAAAAAGATGACCATGTAAAATAGTTGTGAGGTCTACAGACATTGAAGCCATTTTCCAACTAAACAAAGCACAAAACGTGTGAGTCTGTTTTTAAGATTTATTCAGCTGTTTCAACTGATGGACTGCAATAACCTGGACTGTGTGTAAAAAAGGTGTTTAAAAAAAACTTTTCTGAATGTTCTTCTAAAACATTTACATTTGAAAAAATCCAGACTTCCTGAAATAAACTGACATTTACCTGCGTTTTAATACAAATAGCAGCTTTTAAATTAATGTAAAGCAAATAAAACATTAATAAAGTGATCTTAAACACTCATTTCAAAGCCTGGACTGCATACAAAACAAATGTACAATATAAATTCCCATTCTGTCAGTCATTCTGCTCAATTAGTGCCATAAGAAACCACATCAGGCCAAAGTGGTAAGAGCCTCTGAAAACTCCAATGTGAACCTTTAACTTCCTATGAAATTAAATTTGAAAACTCCTTTCAAAAACCCTGGAATTCAAAACTAGTACATGTAATGTACAATACAATGAACAGGAACATACTACTTCAAAAACCGCTGCTACATTTTCCATGCTCTTCATCAAGCTAGTGCATAGGAACATCAAGATTCTTGTGTAAAAACAAGAGCTGATCAACATGCTCTGTGGTGAGGCTGCTTCTCTGAGCGGTGACAATGTCCCCAGCTGTAGAGAAGAC
>JBAMHV010000014.1:8289060-8305403 GCA_037177535.1 Pseudomugil gertrudae
ATATAACCCAAACCTGAAACAGCTACATTCAGCTTATTTGCTCCACATGTCCTAAACAAACATCTGTATGAACAAACTGGATTTAAGCGGGATAAAATAATGTATCGTAATTAAACAGCCTTTTCTCTACCTAGACTCACGGATGAGTAGTTTTCTTGTAGATACACAATTGTTCAGTCCCAAGTTGTTTGATTGTTGTCCTTGCATTGTGTGTGTGGAAATGTTCTTTTATTATTAGACATAGCCAGGCAATGTGGCAAATCACACTAACTACAGTTTGTCAAAGTCTACACTGATATTTATAGGAAGGTGCCATCATTCTATACTGTGAACGTCAACAACCAATACCTTGGCCTTTTGGATATTTATCTAAATATTGCAGGCTTTTGGTAATGGCTAGCACATTTATAGAGGGGTTGTTTTCAAAGCTGATGATCCACGCTATAGATTTGATCATGTGTTTTGCTGGTGAATGATGAGGCTTTTGTTGTGGTTTGAGCTAGGCAAACAATGAAGTGACAAAGAATTGAAGATCAGTAGACATTTGACAGAGTATTATTATTTTTATTTTTTATTATTAATTATTAACTATAATATAATGCTGTTTTTATATTTATTTGATCAATACACTGAAGTATCCTCAAAACAAATATTTTCATGAATAATCCCTTGCATTTGCTCAATTTCAATAAAGATAGAAACAAATAAAATGTAAAATTGTATGTTTATGTGCAACTTGTTCATTCTCCATCTATATACAATATGAAAAATGCTCTATTATAAACACTTCTACCCATTGATTGTTTTTTTAAATAAAAAATACATAGTAATACTGCATCACGCCCTGCTGTAGAACTATCATTTGTGATGTTATTGCAAGATAAGATTTACACATTCAACGCTACTATCTAAGCTGCATGTGTTTTGAACTAATGTTTTGTTTTTGTTGTGGTTTCTCTCATAGTGGGCTGGTATGGATATTTGACAGGCTGCCAGATATTTCTTCATGGATCACAGAGGACTCAAAAGAGAAACCGCTGCATTTGTGAGCATTGCCAGTCACTACAGAATCTGAGCCACAGGCAAGTCATCAGGCTGACCTAAGTGCATGTGGCCTTTTTTAGTTGTTCATAGACATCTGTTGAGCAGCCCAAAGGCCTATTGCTATGCACTATAAACTGACAGACATGAGCTGTGGGAATGCAAGGAGGAAGCTTCTTTTGCAGAGGACTATCTCTCTGGTTATTGGACTTTTGGTGACACTGGTACAAGGTGCTTGGCCAAAACAGCATGAAACACTGGTGGACATGATATCTGTGGAACTAGAGGCCTCCATGCAGTCTTCTGTGCTCTCTGAGCTCCAGGCTGCAATATCTTCAGTAGGTGATGGGCCGTCTACAGCTATCCCAGATTCTGCTACAAAGAATGAGGGAGTTGACACCAACATCCCTGACTCCTCAGCAATTGTGGGCCAGGTGTTCCAGTTGAAGGTTCCACCAGGATCTGCCCATTTAAGCTGCAATGTCCATGTAAGTACATTTATAATCCACACAGTATTAAGGCATTAAAGAAATATAACCTATCTATTGTGGATTTTATATGAGTTCTTGATCATTTGTTTAAAAAAATAGTTCTTTCTCTCAGCGTGATTGATGTTATGTCAATGCAAAATACTGTGTTTGAATTACTACAATAGATTTGTTTCCTCGGTTAGCCGGAATTTATACATCAGCCAGATGCTTAAGTCCATCAATCCAAACTTGTGCAATATATAGTATTTATCCCCTCAAATTTGATGGGTAAATGATTGCTGATTGAAGCTGACTGTGTTGCAATTTGTTCAAGATAGACTTAAGCATGAGATTAAATTATTATTGGCCAAACTGGCAATAGAGAATCATATCCTGTCATGGAATAATAACTCAAAATGATGAGTGATTACTCATACACTTATTATGAATAGAAACTCTCTCTGCTTCCTGTTCATACTTGCCAGGGTTTGATAAACTGAATGAGTGTTTGGGAGATATGCAGACTATTTCTCCCTCTATGCTACATTTTTTACTTTTGCATTCATGGTTTATCTTGGTCCCCTGTCACTGGCAGCTCGCTCAATATGAAACCGAATTAAGCTCATGATATTTTCTTTATCATATTTCAAATAAGCCCAAGTCTCATAGTTACGAGTTCTTTTGTATAAGAAATGCGATATTGTCAAAAATAGTTTTGGGCCATAGTAATTTGCATCTACCTTTTTGAAAGGATTAATGCTATAATGGAGGTTTTCAATAACTTTCTTTTTCCTGAATGACTTTATTTTTCAGAATAATTCAAAATTGTGTGAAATGGTAATGATGCCTCTCTTTTCCTTCCCAAAGCTCACTGAAATGGGAAAAAAGACTTTACCCTCCTGGCTATACTGGGACAAAGAAAGCTGCACTCTAAGAGGTTTGGCTCTGGAACAAGATAAAGGTGTATACCACATCTTGGTGTCAGGGGAGGAGATGACTGAGAAGACAAGCAGCCAGTGGTATCCCAATACAGTATTCTCTATTGAGGTATACCCAGAAGAACGGGCTGACACAGAGCCAGCCCTGCTCACTCTGCAGTCCGATATCAGTAGCTTACAGCCTTTTTCCTGTGGCTCTGAGGAGCATGTCACTGTTCTTACTGTCATATTGGATGCTGATTTGACAAAGATGGTTGCGGAACAGAGGGTCAACTTAATGAAAATTATGAGAAAATTCTCACATGTGCCCTTGGAGCACATGAGGGTGGTCCCTGTTGTCAACAACCGTTTGTTTGACATGTCGGCTTTCATGGCTGGACCAGGAAATGCTAAGAAGGTGGTTGAGAATGGGGCTTTACTGTCATGGAAAGTTGGATGTGCCCTTGATCAGGGCAGCATCCCTGATATTAGCAGTGTCCAATCCTCAGCAAAGGATGGGACAATGTCTGCCAGACTAGGTTACCCAGTAGTTGGCTGGCACATTGTCAACAAAAAGCCTCATGGAGTGAAACGGGTTAGGCGGCAGTTGTACAATACCCCTACTCCTGTTCCATCCATGCTTCCTCCTACTATTCACCAAGAGCCGTTTTCACGTGTTGTTCCTACCCCCACTTCACCTTCAATTGCTCCAGCAACAGACAACTCTGCTCCCCCTGTCCGAGGGCCCTTGCCTCTTCCAGTTAAGCCTACTATGAAGATCAGAGATCAGACAGCTCACACACCTGTCTTTGGACCGCCCCAACCCACAAGAGTACTTGGAACTACAAGCACCATCCCTATTCAACCTACTATGACTCGGCCTACTTTTGTGGAGGCTACTGCTTTGCCAACTCCACCAAGCACCAACAAAAAACCCAAACCGTCTTCCACGAGGAAACCCAAGAAACTGAAAACCACCACCCCTGCTCCCAGAGAACCAAAGTCCACCACTCCCAAACCCCCCAGGCGTACCACTCCACTTTCTCTGGCTCCAGACTTAAATCGGAACCCAGAGATCCGAAATCCCATTGATCAGGTAACTGCCTGGGTTGGCACATACTTCGAGGTTAAAATAGCTTCTGATGCATTCTTTGACTATGAGGATGGTACCACTGACAAGCTGCGTTTGACTTTGAAGAGGACCCCAAAAGAAGCAGTGAGCGAGACTTCGTGGATTCAGTTCAACAGCACTATCCAGCTTTTGTATGGCCTTCCAGAAGAGGAACATGAGGGGAATCATGAGTACTTTATGTTAGCCACTGATAAAGGTGGAAAGAGCATAATGGATGCATTTGAGGTTCGAGTCAACCGCTGGTCCAATAATGATAAACCGTCAGTAGTGTTTGCTGCTCGTTTTCATGGTGACCCTGATACTTTGAACAGTGATGTCCATAAAAAGATTCTTCTGTCTAAAAAGTTGGCATATGCCCTTGGTGATCGAAACAGCAGCACCGTGACCCTGAGGAGCATCATTAGAGGCTCCATTGTCGTTGAATGGACCAATAACAGTCTCCAGCAGAGCCCTTGTCCAAAGGATCAGATCACAGTTCTCAGTAACAGGATATCAGATCCCCAAGGAAAACCTAAACAGGCCTTTATTAAAGCCATGGAGCCCGAATTCAAACCCATTAATATTTCTGTTCGTGGCACCAATAAATGCCAAAGTTACACATTCATTCCACCAGGAGAAGTGTTTATACCTGTCCTCCCTACAGCTACACCTTCCCCTGGGACAGATCGAAGGAGTAGCGATGATGTTTATCTGCACACTGTCATTCCTGCTGTAGTTGTAGCTGCCTTGTTGCTCATAGTTGGAATTATTGCCATGGTCTGTTACCGTAAGAAACGCAAAGGGAAGATGACCATTGAGGAACAGGCCACTTTCATTAAGAAAGGAGTTCCCATAATATTTGCAGATGAGCTAGATGATTCCAAGTCACCTCCATCTTCCAGCATCCCTCTCATCCTACAAGAAGAAAAGCCCCCTCTTCCTCCCCCTGAATATCCCAACATGGCTGGTCCACATAGTACCTTGCTCAATCAGGATCTGCTAGAGGAGTATTCAGTTTATCAAGATGATGATCCAAATGCTCCACCTTACCAGCCCCCACCACCGTTCACTGTCCCTATCGAGGGAAAAGGCTCGCGTCCCAAGAACATGACGTCATACAGGTCGCCACCTCCCTATGTGCCTCCCTAACGCACACTGAGGCTTTCAGTTTGGAAAGCAGATGCACTGTAGGGAAGCTTCTCAGAATTGTCTGCAGGAGAAGTTTAACATGTGTTCATTGAGCTGGCTTTGACTTTATAGAGGAGCAGGTCATCCATATATCTTTGACCATCTTGGAAAAGAAACTGAAACGTATAATTCAACAACTCTCACAGGACAAATTGATGGAGAAAAATGTGATTCCAGCACTTTTTTTGTCCTTCAGACCTGCTTTGACTTCTTGCATTTGCTTATTTGTTTCTTTGGTCTTTTTCTGTCAAGAGGAGTCAATTTTATCTTCAATGATGTACTATTTCTATTGTATAGAAAATAATAAAAAGCAGAAAAGACTGAATTCCACTGGGCCTTTGTGCAGATGTCACCATGACAACAGATTTGAGGCTTTCCCTCACAGTGTTAATCTTTGAGTTCGAAATCATTCTCATCTGCCCTTCAGCTAGGTTTACTAAGATTTTGCACTCGTTATTTCTAGAGGGGATGAAATACAAAATGGTAAACTGAAGCATAAAACATTTTAAAAATCAGTTTTAACATTTATGTTCCCCATTTTTTTTACCTAGCTCCCTCTTGACAATAACATGCAAACCCTGCACTTATGCAAATTCTTGTTAAACCTTGCACTATGTGTCTTGCACAGAATGGAAAGCATTATGTGGTACACCAGTAAGAAAGAAATGTTTTGTCTGTACTCCTAAAACTCATTAAGCGACTGAGATTTCTCTGTTACTTGCTCATAAAGGACATTTTGTTCACACCTGCTGTAGATGTAGCTTTATTCTGTTTTACTTTATTGTAATTTTTTATTATTATTATTTGTTAATGTGTGCCACTCAAGCAGCCTGTGAGATGACTTTGCTGTTGCCAAGGTGATGTCTGGTTACGGGGCAAATCTGCTGTTGCCACAATAATAACAAAGGGGCCATTGGAATGCGGTGGTTCACAGCAGGCTGAGAATCTGTCAAGGAGGTGGATCCACTGTCTTGAAGTCAGTTGGGTTAATTGGTGTGATGGGTGGGTGGGTGTAGAGTACTGTATTATTACTGCTCTGCCTCTAGGTGTTGCACTGCTAGGATTAGTGCACTGCCTGTTATCAGTTCAGTTGAGGCTAAGGGTACAAGGGGATGTACATAATTGTGTGCCTGTGAAATGAAACAACTCCATATTGTTAATGTTTTATCAGTAAAACTTGGTTGGGAGGTGGGGTGGGGGGGTTGAATGGGAAATGATTTTATTTTTTAATTGTATGTCTAGATTTCTGATCATAAAAAATATACCTTTATAGTTTGTAAGGGTAGAAAAGATTGTTTACTCACCCATCACATAAAAATAAAGCATTATCTTGGTGTGATGGGGAACAATGAGACCACAACCATATGTGAATTATGTACATTTCATATCCAATATCACCATAAGAAAAGATGGTAAAAAATCTAATGTTTTTACTGAGTTTTGATACAGTCCTAAACTTGTTTTATGAAAATATATTAATAAAATGTAATACTATTTGTAAAGCCTCAGATGGTGTTTAGTCCCATTTATTCGAGAACATGCCATGTGATTAAACACGGAGTTTGGAGCATCACAAACTGAATAGCAATAATGGTACATTACATTAACATTATTTATAGCAGAGATGTTTCTATTCAAAGTCAGAGCCAACTATGCAATCTTTACAACCGCTTTGAAGGTAAGGCAAGTTTGAAATTGAATTTATATTTCCATCTATTATATGAAATTTAGCAGGGTATAGTAAAATAGTTTTGCCGTCTGTTGTCACGTTGACAGACTTCACAAGCTTGCCACGATTGGCTCGAATGCTTGGCTGGGTTTCCTGAAACATGGGTGGTGCTCTTCTTGTAATAAAGGAAATACACAACTGACTTCCTCTGAGACTGATATTTTTAAAGAAGTGCTCACTGTCTGCATCAGTTACGTGTATTGTAAAGCCTACGCTTAAAGCTCATGAAGCACTGCTTGCAAGAACACCTAATTGATGCGTGTCTACGCGTTTATGTCCAATGATGCAACGTCCCAAAAAATTAATCTTCCATCTTTTATTGCTCACTGCATGTATATTGACGTTGTAACTGGTATAGTGACATTTATCTGCAACAGATGTGAAAGATGAATGAACATACAACAGAAAAAACTATCGAAAGCAGTCAAAAAGTGTTCACCTTCACCTGGAGAAATCTTCCCACCTTTAAAGGTTGTGGCCAATTTCTATTGCTGCCACCTGGTGTACAAACCATGTATACATACAGTACATATAAGTACTTATGGCTCCTACATGTATAGTTATTTTGGTCTCCATCCTGCCACATCTCTCGAACGGATATCAATAGCTTAGACAAGGGGTGGCCAACTCTGGTGTACGAGAGCAAGTATTAGGAGTTACCCGTCAGGTATGTTGCAGCAGGGAAACTCCTAATACTTACTGGACTTGGCTCCCAAAGACCAGAGTTGCCAAAAGCCTGGCTTAGACTAATACCTGCCCCTATATTGTTTTCATATAGGACTTTGATTATGTTGAAGTTATGCCACTTTGTTTTCTTTGGTTGGAAATGTGGCAAACCCTATTTTTTTTCAAACTTTTCTTTTTAATTTGTAAAGAACTCTCAGTACCTGATATATGATGGATGTTGGACATGAAGGCAAGTCTTTCATTAGAGGGGTTCTTAGGTTTGTTTTTGTAAAGTAATCACTTGTGATCTATAACCCTCTTTTTAAGTTGATGGCATGATTCTCCGGATGATGGAAATGTAAGTAGCCCACTGGTTCTTTAAAATGTTCAACCAGAGAGCCATGCCTCTGGCAATTAAATCACTTTGAATTATTAAAGGTGTGATCTTGCTTATGCAGCCACACAATAATGCACTGTTCTTGAAGCTAGAAGCAGCTCTAGTTTATATTCTTGTCTGGACTTTAAAAGAACATAATTTCCATTCTAAAATAAGGTTTTGTGAGTGCAGTGTTACTAAATGCATTTTATATCGAGTGCATTTGACTGCATTTTTGTAGCATTTGTAACTTTAGTGCCTGTAAAGTGTCTGGAGGATATGTATGTTCATGGAAAATGTTTATATGCATTTCCAACAGTTAGGCTAGTTACGCTGCTCTATTTAACCTGTTTTAATTATGACACAATCTAGAACCATGAGGTGACCTGTGTTATAAGGTGATTATCATTTACCAGTTATCCATAATCCATCCAACTATGGACAATAAACTTCTGCAAATGAGCCAGCATTGCATTTGGTTAAATGCACCAACAATTTGCTGATAAATACATGCTTATTTTTTCACTCCTGGTTTCAGATATGACTGAAATATTGTTACATGGTATGGGTGAAATATTAAAGCATTGCAAGAACTAAATGATTACTGATGGACAGTATGAAGGGACACACTAAGAACTAAAGAAGGCATATTATTCAAGAATTAGGTACATTAGTATGTCTGATTGTAATTAAGAAAACAGATTAAAGACTGAGGAAATAATTTATACTTTACATAAAAATAAAAAGCATATATCCAGTGTATGCTGATAAACTGCGTGAGGCAGAGTAACTTCAAAAGCAGCCTGTCGGGTCTCTTGCTTCATCAACCCTCTCCCTCTGCGCTGATTAATGTATTCTGAATGAAACTTAATGTATGTAGTTAAAAATACATAACTTCGTGGGAATCTGTAAGAAGAGCTGAACTTTCTGCTGGTAATGTGTGATGGGTTTTGCTTAAAAATCGGGTGTTGGGCTTTTGCAGCTTTGCAAAAAAATTATGTTTAATTTGAAAATTCTGCTAGATAAAATACAGGTTGATGCACATCATTTGCATCGTTTGAAATTGCTTCTTGGATTTCTACATTTAGTCTGTATGCAAAGGCTGCATGAGTCTTACAACAATGGCTGAGCACTAATCAAACTTGCGTATGGTAGATGTGTTTTTAAATCCTGTGGTCAAAACAAATTCTAATTAGGTCTGTAGCCATGCCAGGCTGAGCTCTCATTGCAGGAATGTGGGCTATTATTCCCACTGCACAGTATGAATGACACAAACTCTTCTCTTGATGAAAAGAAATAACACAGCCACACTGAACTCCAGTGCTTGAGCAGTTAATAAGATGAAGTGCAACTTAGCAACAGAAGCGAGCAGTGAGTATGAGGATGAACATATCAATGTGATATAGACATCTCAGCGAAATGCCTGATTAACTCAACATGCGTGTCACTTAATTTCACATTAGACTAATGGCACAGTTGTAGAAACATCATAATCAGGAATAATTTATTATAATCTTAACTTAATTTTACAAGAAATTTACAAACATGATCTATACAATATTAGTTGTTACTTATTATTTGGACAACCAAAGCTCAGGTGGTGTTAGTACAATGGGCCTTTTTCATAGTATAAATAGAAAATCATCATTCAAGTATACAACTCCTGTATACTGTCACATATCCAGTAATCTAGCCCCTCTTTTCAGCACCCTTACCCACTGTCACTTTGTAGTTTTCTGTGTTGTAAAATTCTTCACGTAGTGTTTTTTAATAACTGCATACACATTATCCACTATAACTATTTTAAAAGGAAGTTTTGCATTTCATCAGGGGTTATGAGACGTTAGCTGAAGCCAGTCCGAGGAGAGGAAAAACCAGTGGCCACTACCCAGACTTAACAAGCAGGTGAGATCTTTAAGTTAGTCAAATCTGAGTGAGCAAGCTGATAATATCAGCCAGTGGTGTTCGGGACAATTCAGACACTAGCTGTTAGTGAGTAATTGGGTACCCAGTAGCAGGTGGGAACAAGTATGAACATCACCAAATGCCAACTCAGCCAGGGGAGCCGTCAGTAGCCACTATAGTTCTCTTTGCACGACCTGCATTAACTTCTCACTTCATGGTGAGGGGCGAATTGGACAGTAAAATCGATGCATAAAGAAGCTAACAGGTCATTAGCATTTTTCACAATTCCCACTTCTTCATCCCTAGATATTATAGTGGTGATTGCTTTAAAATGACCAATCATGTACTTTTTAACTGTCATATTGTTGCCACAATCATTTGTAAAATATGTAAAACAGTTTATGTGAAACAGTGAGTTTCTCTGTACACGTGTAAAAATGACTGAGGTAAAAATTTTTATTTTGTACAAAAGAAAAACAGTAATTTCTTTATTTTGCTGTTTTACTTGACTGGTCACTTTGTTAGGCCCATCTAATACTCAACCAATCACATAGCAGTAATGCAATGTATTTAGGCTTGTAGACATGATCAAGATGATTTCCTGAAGTTCAAACTGAACACCAGAATGGGAAAGAGGGGGATTTAAATGAGTGATGCATGGTTGTCTGTGTCAGACGAGCTGATCAGATTTAAAGAAACTGCTGATCTGCTGGAATTTCACATATAACTACTCCAAGGGTTTGAAGCAAATGGACTGAAATGGTAAGCAGAATATTATCTCTGGATGTACAGCACGTCCAACCTTGAACTGCTTGGTTTGCTTTGGGCCTCTTAGTACCAGCTGAGCCCTTTAACAAACTCAACTAATTTTGCTGACCATATCCAAGCCTTTACAACCACAGTAAGTATTCTAAAAGGGTACGTCCAGCAGCATAACTAGTTTCTTGAACACAACACTGAATTCACTTTACTCCAGTGGTCTCCACAAACACCAGATCTCAGTCCAGTAAAGCACCTCTGGAAGTGGTGGAATGGGAGATTTGCATCACAGATGTATTAACCAGGAAATCTATGTAACTTTATGATTTCATGCAAATTTAGTTTCCAACACCTCGTTAATGTGTGCCACAAAGAATAAAAGAGTTCTGAAAGCAAAGCGGGCTTCAGCTCACTACCAAAAAGGTACATCTATAAAGGTGGTCCATTTAATGTATACAACAGAGTGCTTGCAAGTGATGGTTATAGCTGTAAATAATTATAATAACCATCATATAACACAAATGAAAAAATGTCTTTTTAACAAGTATATTAAGCATTATATGTACTGCATAAACATACATGATTTAAAAGTCTGAAGAAATCCAGTCTTCATCTCAATCCAAGCTACAGCTTGTTCCTCCATCAACAGTGTCTGTGGTGCCATCTTGTGAGAAAATGAGGTAAGTTCATTTAAACTGCTTTCAAAACTGATGGAGTGGGCTTGAATCTCTGTACATTTGATCAGAAAGCCTGTTCTGTTACATTTTGTCATGTCATCTTACACATTTAACACATAAATGCATATATACTGTATACTTACTACTATTACTGAGAAATGTAATTTGCATGAGATCATTATAAGTAACCGTTGGACATTATCAAACATACAAACAAAAAACCCAAAAGACAAAAAAAGATCATTTATCGGTTTTTGCATGTTTGTGTAAAATGATCCTGTTATGAAATATTTATGTTTATTTCAACACATTACTTTCCAAACCACATCAGTTTAAATCAAAGTGACGCTGATCAATAATTTATGTGATATTATAAATACGTAGTTGCTTCTCATTGGATTATTTTTATTGATGTTGGCTTTCTAAAGTTTCACAAACAAACAGAAGCCTGACAAAGTCAAGATGTTCAGGGTGTTTTAAAAGTAAATAGATTTTACCTGACATCAGCAGGAACAGTGTGAGCAGCATCCGGAGAGAAAAGTCATTAAAAACATTTTAAGCTGTGGATTTAAGAAATGAAGATGCCATGATAGCACTGGGATCAGGTTAAACCAGCCTTCCACTCACTTTTTCTCTGGCTGGTTCTGCTTTAGATTATACACAGCACGGGGGTGGGATCAATGTCACATTATCAAACAGGCAGCATATTCCATCTTGTAGTATATTTGGCTGGAGGCTCTGCCCATGGCCGTTAGATGCTTCCCATAGCTTCTCAAATCTGTGATATTCAGCAATGACACATGAAATGTTAGATTTCCCTTCATGTTGTCACAACATGTGTGTAAAAACTGAGAAAAACACGATTTTCTCTGGATAAAATTCAACACATATTCAAGACTAAAACTGGGGAACTGTTGGAACCATTTTCCTGAGTAAATTAAGTGCAGTGCAGAGGAGAGTACAGCCCTTATGCCCTTATGCAAAGAAGAGGATGTCTGTGTGTTACTGAGAAACAGAAAATCTAACAGCTAGAAGCAATTCTGATCCTTTATCATTACACAGAAATCTTTATGCAGCATTATCTTTTCAAGCAAGCAAGAAAAGAGTTATTCTGATCATTTATTTTTAAAAGGCCTCTCTCGATAGTCGTTATAATTTTATAGATGGGTTTCTGTGGAGCAGCATCACAGTGGTGCTGGTTTATTTAGCTAATGATGATGGCAAGGAAGTTAATTTTTCCCATAGCACAAAAAGTACAAGTGTAATAATTGTTTAATGTTTTATGGAAATCACAGAAGTTTTCAAGAGCAGAAGAAAATTATGGAACAAGGCCAGTACAAGTGTAGACGGAGGTTTTGCAAGTTATAAAGCAGATAAAGTCTCTGCAGGGCTTTCGTTTTGCCTTTCTTTTTCTTTATTTACGCATTATTTATTATGCCAAACTCTGATCTCTAGGATGTAGCCCCTTAAAACACACAAAAATATCACTATATACAATTAATGTTTCCTTTTTTCCCTTTTTATTTAATCATTAGTGACACTCAGTGATGTATATTGGGTCATATAGTCGCCGGGACAGTTACCACACCTGATTACACACTGTTTGTATGGTCATTATTATGAACTGATTACATTTTATTCCACAGCACACAGTGGCAATAAAGAAATCTTGAATAGAATATGCTGAGACATTGCCAGGCACTATTGCTGAAATGGAGGATTTGAAAAGCAATTGTCATCTCAGTTAATGCAGTAGGTGGCAACTTATCATTAACATGATTACATAGAGGCAAGTAAGACGACCTTAAGTTCCAACTTGTTATTATGTTGTCATTTAAAGGAGAGCAGAAATTCAATCAGGGATGACCAACTTAAATAATCCCACATTGTGTGCCAGGTGGCATTTTTTGTGTTTATATGAATCACTTTTGAACCAATCAAACTTTCATTCAGCATGAAATTTGTTTCATAAGTTTATCAGACTTCTCTTATTTGGAATGAATTTTCAATCAGATCAAACTATTTGATTGAAGCAACCTGATCAACAGGAAAAAATCAGCTGAAGGTTTCTTTCTGTTGTATGTTGTTTCTGCTCATGCTGGACCCACGTGAGGGTTAAGTGAGAGTTAAACTGTGTGGGTCAGGATACAGTTTAGTAGCAAACTAATTATTGATTATTACAGATTAGTGGTTATTTTGACAGTTTGAAAATATTGTATTTTTGACAATGCACAGAATATTTAAAGAGAATACAAATATTGCATGTGACAGACTGTAAGAAGGATCCATAGACTACTTATAAAGCTGTTTTTTTTATATTTTCCCATCACACATTAAAGATTTAACCTGGTTTTAAAAATTAACCTCATTTCTGATAGGCAGCACTGTCACTGATGCTTCAGGGCTTGAAACAAAAACTCTCCAATCTTTATTCATATTACATTCTTCATAAACTGCTCTGTTTACTATAATAAAAACAAGATAACTAAAGAAAATAAGCTTCAGTAAGGTACATGCTATTGAGTCACTACCCTGCCATGTTGGTGATGTACCAAACAATGTGACGTCCCTGAGAATGGTCTATAGGCCCACAACTTGTCTGGAAATAAACAAAATACATTTATGAAATGCAAGTTAATTATTTTATGAGTACCTTTGCCTTTTACACATGCACATGTCACAAAAACATCATTTTAATGTGCCCTGAGGACACTACTATAAACCCTGTCTATGTGTGAGGCTATTGTCTGGTGTAACTTGTGAAATAAACTATTTTTCATTTCATATATTTATGTTTTTTCAGAGAAATTAATTAGAATATTATCAGTGACATTGCATTGTTTCTCGTTTGCCACTAAATTGAGTACCGGTACCTTCCTCCCACTGTAGATCAGCCTACATGTCCTCTAAGGCCACAATACTTTAGGTTTTCAGTGTTACCATGCTCCAACACAGCTGACTCACAACAATGAGTCATTGTGCAGAGCTTCATAGGTTGTTAGAACCATTTCATCTGAGTCAGATTTGCTGAGGTTTGGAGATATTGATAACCTGTAGGATCAATTTTTGAAGGACATTTTTGTGTCATCACTCTATAATCTAAAACGGTCTTTTATGATTGAACTTTTTAAAATACTAAGTCAACAAGAAATGACTAAAACTAAAATCTGTGTTTATTAAAGACGTTTGTAATAATACTTTAAATGCCAGCTGTAGCTTTTCCCCCCAAGGTGGTGTGTGCCTCTGATTACAACAAAGAAATTATAATGCTTATGTCTGATCATGTTCTGTAGTCAGTAAAAATGGAGTTAAACAGTAAACAAGGAATAAGAGGAAATTAAATCAAAGGAAATGAATTTTATGAATATGGGTAATAGAGTTTACACTGTTAGTGAATCAGAGATTGGTGCAGATGTAGATCTGAAAATACAGATTGGCCTTGAAATAAACAGCAGTGTGTTACAAAAAAACAAAATTATAAACAGAGAAAAAATGAACTCATTAACAAGCATGTGTATTTTTTTTCAAACACAGACATATATAAAATGTATTGATAATGTATTATAGAAAATATTATAGAAACATTTTATCTTATTAAGATGTAAAGCTGAGAAAAGATGTTTTGTCACATTTATATGATATTCTTTTAGAGGACAGCAGGTTGGTGTTCAGGACACCCGATTTATATCTTAAAATAGCTGAATTATGTCTCCACTTCTGAACTTTGGCATATTTTCACACTTTTATACCCCCTAATCTAGCTAATCTGGCTTCTGTCTTTCATCCAGTCTCTTCTCTAAACTCTTACACATCTTACATCTTGCTCTGTCACTTTTCTCTTTTTCTGTTTCTTTGCTATATATATTATTATTATTATTACTTTTAACTTATTACATCCTACTAGAGATACAACAGTTGTCAGTAGAAAGAAATGTTTTACGTACGTATTGAAGCATGAACAGAGCCGATTCAGATGAATTAGGCAAAGTCTGATGGCTCAATATCCAGTTGCTGATCTGATGTGTGACGCGGTGTCATAGATTTTCAGCTCTACCCTGGACTTATCAAAAAGATGCAGTTTCTCAGTCTCTGGACATTTCAGGTTAAAAAAGGTTCTGATAATGTGCTTTAATAAAGTCTATGCATTCATTTCAGTGTAAAGGCTGCACTTTTTGTGTGGAATTTGCACAAACATACATACTCCCATTGTAAACGTGGGTTCGAGCTTCAGGCCACAGCTCCAAAGACATACATGCTCACTTACTTCCTAGACGTAAGTGTAAGCATGAGTCTTTCTTCGTTTCTTTGTGTTAGGCCTGTGATGGACAGGCAACCGGTCCAGATGTGCACTTCCTCTCGCCTTGTAGCTGCTGGGTGAGGCTCAAGCCTACAAATTATAACTAACAAGAGAATCAGAAAATAAGTTTCTCAAGTTATTTTAACAGAACAGAATTTTTTCAGTCCAGATGGGGGAGCTTCATCCCTGCACACAACACAGCAGCTCTAAGAAAGAAGAGGCTGACATGTCAGTGCATTATTTGCCGATTAACCGAATCTGGGTTTCTGAAAATGCACAGAAAGCAGAAAGTCTAATGTTTTAAAATGCAGTAAACATAACTTGTACACTGTTTCTTTTTATCATAGCCATTTCTACAGCTGGCTCCCATTTTCAGACTTTAATTCATCACTACACAATGAGTTTTAAATGAGAAAGGGCATGCTAAGTTACAAGAAAATGGACACAGAACCCAAATGCAAAACACAGTAAGCTGCTGCTTAAATGATCGACTTTGATCACTGAGCACAAAATCATAAGGTCTTGTGTTTTAATATGCTTAAACAAAAACATCACGCTACTAAAAATGAGCCCTGCGGTATAGTCTGTAAATTAGATTTAGCTGTTATTAACATTAATCCTCGCCTTCAAAAAGACCAAACACTGTTCAAGAATATACATGATGTTTGCAGAACAATGCTGCTGTGTCTCTGTTTAAAATGGACCATTTCTGCACAGGCGTAGTGCTTTTTATTTGAAAATTGCAATGAAATCTTTTGCTCTTGCTTTGTTTCTGTAAAATTATACAAGAAAAATGTAACAACGAAGATTGCAATCAATCCAGCAACCCAGTGTGTCTGGTCTACTTATCATAAACAACAGTTTAATGGGGGTTTGCTGTAATCTAGTGTAATTTAACTAATGACATAATTTGTTTATTTGCATTTGAAAGATAATAAACATTTATTTGAACTTTAAAATAGAATAAGATTCACACAGCTTATCTTACAACCATCAGCTTAGTCAGGGTCACATGGTTATTACAACTATGGGTCAAATCTACTAAAGGTTTGCGTGTACTAAAATGCGTGCAAACTCGTTGCTCTCGCTAAAAAAAGTACAAACTGATCTACTAACGGTGAGCAAAAGGTTTTGCGTCTTTCAAAGGTGCAAAATTGCGCCTCCGTCTGAAATTGCACCTTTGCCTCAATGAATATGTAAATTGGGG
>JBAMHV010000014.1:8305503-8326539 GCA_037177535.1 Pseudomugil gertrudae
ATCTGTTTGATTTAAATATGCAAGTCCTCCTGTTTTTCCTAAAATCAGGTTATATGATTGGTTTTCTTTGATGTGGTTCCTATCCCAGAAAAGTGCTGCCTACAGATCAGGTGCATACTGAGCAGGTGGGCCCTTACATAGAGGCTTTGAGATTAAAACTAGAGTAGTCCATTCTAGGTACTATTTTAGGTACTGAAAACTATTGCTGAGCACCCATTTCTTCAGAATATTTTCAGTTTCTCACAGATCTATACGTTGTTTTACACCAAGGTCCACGAGCTTGAGCTGTTTAGTATTTCTTTTCTTTTTGTTGAGCTGCAAACCTAAACTTTGTTCAGTCCTACTGATTACTTGCACATAGACACTGACACGGGCAATTAATTTGCCAGGGTAGAGGCTAGTCTTAATTGGGTATAAGTGGGATTTTTCTTGGCTGTGTGCAACAGAAAATGACAGACTGTTTGTATGAGAAGTAAAGACCATCTGGTCCCACAGGACTGAGAGAGTTGCCAGATAAATGGAAAGAGAAACAAGAGAAAACCTTTGTGGGTTAGGATATCATTCTTTCCCTTTCTGTCTCTTATTCTTGCATACGGAAAAGGAAATGTCATCTCATGGTCATATATCATTTGTCCGTGGACCTGCCTAGAGAAAGATGCTCACTCAAGAAGAAACAGAAGTCTCTCAGGCGTTGCCTATTCATACTTTTATGTTATGATCAATACTGAAAAAAGTAACATTATGCCTGTAGGCAGGAACAAGAATAAGGAGTGGTTAGTGTGTAATAGCTTGGTCATCAGCGGGACAAATGTATCTGACATATTATATCATTCATGTAAGTGATTGGTAGTGAAACTTGGAAGGAGTAACAGTGAGAAAGATAACAAAGGATGAAACAGAATGAGCAAAGGGTGAGTAAAGGATTTAGCAAGTGAACACCCCTCTCCTCTCGCCAGGTTCCATCACTGCTCAGTGAGTTGACTAATACGCCCTGTCATAGAGTGAGACAGTAAACCAGCACATAACATTTCCATTAGCTGCCAGAAACCCATAAACAACACATATTTTCACTTATTGTACTTGTGCATATTGAAGACACTTTAAGATCTTCTTCTTCGACACAAACATGCCCATTAAGACAAACAGAAATGACTATTATATGCTGTCTGGTTTAATTGTATAAAAGATAACAAAATCATTTTATTACATTTTCATTATTAGACAGACATCACAACATACTTGCATCAGTGGCCTTGTATTCATATTTCCCACAGCATAATTACGCAAAGTACGAAACTATATGAAACAAACAACAAACAAACATGCTTGCAGATACAGTTTAAAGCCATATCCCATCATTCAGTGAACTTCGCTTTTGTCAAAGAAAATAAACTGCAGAAGGATGCTGAAGCTCATCACCATTTTCAGAATTTATTGATCTTTTTTTTAAGGTTTACATCAAATAGAACAGACATACACTGGCACATGCAAAGTGAACACTTTGTGGTGCTTTTCATTGCCATCCAAATCCAACTGAACAAAGACTGGATATCTATTTTTGTGTACTCCAAACATGAAAATACTCTCAAATATTTACAAAAAATATATAATTACAATGCCCATCACTCTAACATAACAATCATTTGGAACTGATTAGAGTTAAAGTTGTTAAAACAAAATATTGTGTGTGGCAGAGCTTGCTGTTCAAATTAATTAAGTTAACTCTGAGAAAAAAGAGGCACAGAAGAAAATTACTTGTAAACAATACAAAACAGAAATCAGATAATGGAAATCCTAAGAGAATATGGCTTTGATGACATTTTAAAAGAACAAAAAATAATCTTGATCAGATTCACTGTCCATTTTTGCATTTGCGCTCATTCACAGTGACCCATAACAGGCGAGTTGACCTCTGCCAAAGACCGATTCAGGGGTCACAACACAAGTTTACAACCTGCAGTTTGGTTGTAGAGGCCGACCCAGCCTCACCAGCCTAAAGCTCCACTAGTCTCTGTCAGGACTCATGCATCATGTCTGGATGAGGGTTGGATGCAATCCACAGTCCCGGAGTGCATAGGTACTGCAGGTGGTGCTGGGATGCCTGCACTCTCTGTCTGTCTTTCTCTGATCGTTTACAACTTTTCCACTCGCAGATAAAGGACAAACAGCTTTTATATCCACACAGATCAGATCCTGAGGTTGTTGTAACTCACATATGTTTTCTTGGTGGCTTGACCTGAAAACAGAGTAAAAAAAGATTAAGATTTACTCAGAGAGCTGATAAAAACAAAACAAGAACAGAATACACAGCCCCCCTGCAGAGGTAAATAGACATCATCCTTCTTGGTAACGTCTTTCTGCTGTGCTGTGAATCCTTATCATCAGCTGTGTGCAATCAGTAGCAATGTTTTCTGGCTGAGTGTATCATTTCAATTCACAGTACCCCTGAGTAAAGCCTCAGTTTCTATTTTCAGTTGTTAACTTGTGATAAAAATCACAAACACCACACGAGTGGGCACCGAACAAATGCTAGGGCATGCAATGCGATCCCAGTCTCGATTGCCATGGAAACGTATCAGAATGTGGCTGAGTGCCTAGTTGTGGTTTGTGTTTGTGTTTCCTGCTGCATAGCTATCATTATAAGAACCAATTTCACTTTTAAACCTTTGGTGAGAAGCACTTGTGTGTGTAGGTCTGTGTACTCAGACCATCCGAGGTAGCCATGACTTCTTAAGAAGGTTATTTTATGATGGGAATTAAATAGAGTTGTGGTTAGTCTTTGGACTTGGGTGATATTTGGATAATGTGTGAAATTGTGGAGGTTAAGAGTGGCTATGAAAGCAGGTGAGCTGGCACACCAACCACAAACACAAAGAAATGTGTATCTGCCAGTGTAATGTAATATCTGTGCAGCAGAGGAGGTCAATGTGCATTTTGTTAATCACAGACGATGCTCTAAATTCTAATTCCTTTGCTTTCATGTTGCTATGGAAACCAGATCCCGCGGGCTATGCAATTAAAGTCGCACTATTTCTTTAGAGCAGCATTTTGTGGTCTCAGCCTGAAAGTATGATGAATAAAACATTAGTAAATGTACAACCATTTCTTGCTGGTAACTATTAACAGTATTCAGGAAGATAAGTAATTTTTAGAGAGATGCTTTTGGTGTATTGTCTGCTCTGGGACTGATTCATTAACCTTGCTACTGTCGCCATTTTTGTGATTAAAAACAGATTTTCCTTCCTAATCTGTGATTCTGCCTTTTGTAAGGTTAAGTTTTCTTGCCACATTGAACACTGTTAATTAAATGAGCTCAATCTGAAAAGCATTAAGGCATCCACACAAATGCCTGCTGGGAAAAATCTTACAGGACACTGAATCAATTCAACAGAATTACAAGGTAAACACTCCCGTCTAAGAGGTGTAATCATGAAGATATTACACCGTATCAATACCAATGTAAATCTGCAGAATGGCTAAAGCTCTAAATCCTATAAATCACTTGGAGTCATCACATGCAGGGCTGATGGGCCCTGAAAGGGAGGTGGTTCGTGCTCTGATGGTTACAGGAATTGACTGGCAGTCTCCAGGGATGGTCGAGGCACAGTTCAGGTTTCAGGGCGGTCATGCACATAAATTCGCCATTAATAAATGTCACTTCCACTGTTGCTAAAAAAGAAGGGCAAGAGGAGGAGAAAGTGTGTAGGGTGGAAACAGCGAGGAGAGAAGATATTCATGTAGAAGAGACACAAGGTGAGAGGCACACAGAACAGATGACATGGTGCACTTTTGGGAGCGCCCTATGGGGGCTGCATGCTCCGCCTGGGGATTTCTCCTGTGTTGATACAACAGATGTTAGGTTTTTACCCTCAATTCTAAGGGTGTATTTAGTCACTGAGCCACATGTGTGACATGCATGGAAATGTTCACCATCCCCTGATACACTTCCCCAGCTCACTGGCTTCTATGCATGCACCTCACACATCCATTCACACATCAAAAACCACACATGCACTGACATACACAAACTCGTTGCGCCCATGACAAATGAGTGTGACAACTGTTGGGTGTTTGGAGAAATTCCCAGGAAAATTTGTCACCTCAGAGGCATAATTCAAAAAGGGGGTTGAGGGGATGGTGCACCTGTGGGTGCTATGATTGCTGGATATGATTAGAAGTGTTGTGGGAGAGGAAGGCCTTGGAAACAGCGATGTGTGATTTGCATAAGCTGCCAATCTTCTCTGACAGTTGAAGATGTGCAAAGACTTCCATTGCAACGTGTGTGTAAAATGCAGCTTTTGCTGTTTTTCCTTTGTTAAACTCTTTCTAGCTTTTTCCTGTTTCTTTACCAAAACAAACACTGTGTCACCCAGCTGTGGGACTACGTAGGATGCCTCACTCTTGCACTAATACCCAGCATTATTTTGCTAACAGGATCATCCTCACTGTTTCAGATGAAGGTTGGTATGAGTAACACAGAGCAACAGAGATTATCATCCTCAATTCTTGACAACAAAGCCCTGGTTCTTCAATTCTTACCTCAGAGCAAGCCCTCCATCCTCTAATGCTTACTGTCATATACTTGGGCTTAAGGTCTCACCGTTTATCAGGATACAGGATAACTAAGTTCTCTCTACGGGATATGATTCTGTAGAGTCACACCCAAATAAATTGTTGGAATAGGTTTTCTAGTACAACAAAAAGGAAAGGAGAAAGGGATCCAAGACACATTGAAAAGATGTTTTATTATTGTTCATTTGCTAAATTTACAGCACTACCAACACACAGATCTGAAGTTCCTCTGCAGAAATCTTGTGGAATTACTGTGGAGAAGCAATGCATGCACACTGACATCTACAAGCGATTCTGCTGCTCAAACCACATTAGTATTTAATACAAAAGCCTTTTAATTTGTTTTTGTGTTTTTGCATTTTTCAATATATATTTTGAACTAATTGTACATTTCAACAGCATGTACAGTGTTGGCATGGTAAAATAAATATTAGATTACACTTGGTGACATTTTATTATTTACACACTGCTTTAACTTAAATATATCATTAATAATGTGTAAGCTTATAATATAGGTGACTTATGATTACATGTTGTACACAACTTCTCTTGAGAAAAAATGAGGCGGATGTGTAAACACACACTGTATTTATATCAAGCAGCATTTGTGTAAAGGTTTTGTGAAATGTGGCCTAATTAAAACTTAGGCTTAGTTCATTGAGCTAGCAGCAGGTAATTGTCTCTGAGGCTTTGTGGTGTGTCGGCACTGGGTTACTCACTCATTGGGTCAGCAGCAGGGTTCTCACAAAGCTCAGTCTTGGCCTCTCCGTTGGGTCTCTCGTTGGGCTTCTGGGACAAACGGGTTGACATTGTGGCAGCGGTGACCACAGCCTTGAAGCTACGCTTCCTCTTCTGTACGTTCAGCTCAGGGTGGAAGATAATGATGTACACCTTGGGCATGTAAAGCATGCCCAGTGCTACTGAGGCACTGAGGTTCATGGAGATGGTCAGGGTGGTTGTCTGAATGTACAGCTGGAAGGAAGCACAAATGCATGATTTTTTATTCTCTACAATCGGAGCATACATTATGAAATTAGCTGACTCTTGTACATAATAATGACTTTGTATGAGTATTATCTTTGAGGCAGATTAATATGTATGGAGCAGAGTTCAAAGAAAAACACAAGACAGCAACAATCGCTAAGCATTTGTGACCAATTATCCAGCACACACACTGCTGAGCACCCTGATGAGCTGAAACCTAATGATAGCTCTTGCCCCATGACACAATCTGAATGGAGGAAAAGCTTTCAGCTTTCTGCTTTCAGTCTTGTAGCAAAAGAATCCACTGTGTATTATTGGAGGTAATGTTTTATTTTTAGCACATCACTCTTTGTCCCACATGAATTATAATTCAGTCAAGAAATTCTGGTATTAATGACCTAATTTAACTATAATCAAAGGTTTGGGTAGTGTTGAATTTACTATACGCATCATTGGCCAAAGGAGCAGTCATGCGTTCTGTATTGTGATCTTGTAGCACTTATTAAAGTCTGATCTGCAGCTACTATGATGGTTGAGGCGTATTAATGACTATACAAAAACAAAAAACATCACTATGAGTTAATCAAAACTCCCTCACACAACCTCCTTCCTATCAGCTTATTCTCTCTTGACCAAATTGATAGACTACACTGTTCAATGAGGATCTATCCCTGACATCAACACTTGTCTCTCCTTTACCTTTATTTCCTTTTACTATTCAGATAATTGCTTTGGTGCTAACCATTTCTGCTGGCAGATTCAGTTTTATGTGTGTAAGTAAATTTAAACATACAGCACTGAATAGGAATGCGACAGGAGTGCCAAATGAATAAAACTATGTGTAGTAAATGTATTATTATACCCGTGTGTCTGCATCTTTCACTCATCTTGAATTGTAAGCATGTGCAGGCGTGATAAAATCTGAAGGTTCAGAGAAAAAAACCTTGCAGAGTGCAAAAACAAGGCAAAATGCACATTAGTTCACAGACGGAACAGCAATTTGTTGTTTCCTGGAATAAAAACGCACATAACCTGCATTGCATACAGCTTTACATAAAAATGATCAAAAAGACACATGTGAGACAAAAATGTCCAGAAATAGCATAGTGTGTTGACTGTTAGCTTATACAACCTTTAGAGGTCTAAAGCAATACATGAGCCAATCATCTGTCAGGAGAGTAAATAATCAGAAAAAAAATAAGCTGCATAAAAAAGAACATCCACAGGCATCCTTACAGTGACACAAGGCTGCATCTATAATGCACCCACAATCCAATAAAAAGATCTTTAAAAAAAAACAATAATAATAATAAGAAGAAGAACAAGAAGAAGAAGGAAATTTTCTGTCATATGTCTTATTCAGGTGGAATATTTTTAAGTTATTTTCCACTTCCAACTCATGTCAGTTAATTTCTTTCATAATAAAATACATGTTATCAATACTAACTGAAATGTGGGAAAACCTAAACGTAGTTTTTGAGTGTAAATATTGTTTATGCATATAGTCAAGGTCTACATGTTTTTTTATGTCATTTCAAGCACAATGGATGCAGCCCGTGAAAGGCTTTCATTTCATTCAACAGAGAACTTAAAAAGTGTAAAAAGTTCATGCAGAAGAAAATGTTTCTCTTCAAACAGGATCTTCTTAGAGGTTACAATATTATACTTCATTTTGATACCTTGTCACTGTGAGTTTATATAACCTGGAAACATTAGGATTATGAATCACAAACACAGACCTAATAAAAATTTAGTGAACTCATTGAAAGGTTGTGAAGTCAGTAAATCAGACATGTAAGACCTCCTTGTTTCATTTAAGTGCCTTGGAGAAGGAAGAATTACTTTGAGAAGGGGTATTACTGTTTCAAGAGCCTCCTCACCAATCTACATTGCTTGAAAGCATTCGATATAACTTATATTCTGCCTCTCAGTCAGTCACGGTAATGTGGACGGGGAGAGGAGACAACTGTAAACATTATTCACCACAGTTTATGTGCACTGAGGCGAAATACTCATTGAATCAGTGAGAGGTAGAAATGTCACCATTTGCATATAATCTTTCTTTGTAAATATCATTAGAGATAATTTCTTCCATACAGATCTCATTTACATTCTAGACATGCTTTTGTATTCCAATCTTCTAAAATCATTCAGATGTTTGATACCAACGAGCCAATGCACTCAATTGCTTCTGTCTCCTTCTAACACCTCCTGCTTTTCTGTGTATCAGCTTCAGAGGCAGTGATCTAGCTGGTACACCATGCAATTTTAACTATATAAATATCACAGTGTACTCTGTTCTGTGTCACTCTAAACTGGTGGAATTCTGTGTGCAAGCCGGGAATTTGTATCATTTATGGTTTGATTTTAGGGTATCAATGTATCATTGCATAAGAAACTCCAGACTGCTGGTTTTCATGTTTAAAACATGGTAACCTGTCTGGTATCCATAGCAACACTACAGAGTTTAATGCAAGCAAACTAAAAAGGACTGGAATAAGCATTTAATAAGATCCTGATACCTTAGGATCAGCAATAGTGCTGACCCAGTCAGAACTGAGTTTGTGAGCATAGGAGAGTTTATTCGAGAGAGGGTGAACAATAAGTACTATACGCTTGCTTACACTCATTACACAAGCAAACACTTGCACACAAATCGTGCGTAGGTGTGTGGGCTTTTTCCCCTGTTAATACCGCCACACAAACGCTCACACACTCGTAAACACTCCAAACCAAATCCTTTTTCTCACCGTCTCTAATCACAGCGACAGGGTTTTACATTGTGCCTCACTGTGACCCAAATTCTTAGCCCTCTCTGCCACCACTTGGATGTTTAGCTTGTCACAGAGCATTCATAATTAATTACTTTTGCTTTAACATAAATAATTACATGAAGTCATTTTCACAACTGCTTAGCAACTCTCTATTTATAGCCACAGTAATGATTTATTAAAGTCCTCATCAGGAATCAAACAGTTGCTGTTGAATTTTACATCTCACTGACGAGCTGAATCCAAACATTAAGCCACGACAAATTGTGAGCGTTCCATCTTGACAAAAAGCTGTAGAGGGTAATTCTCCTAATTATACCCACCCGGGGTTTCGTTCACTGCAAAGTCAATTTAGTCGAGTGTGGTTGAGCAATATATATGCATACAGTTATAAGGACTTGATTCAGTAAGTGACAATTAGGAGGCTTCCTGTCCCATCAGAGAATGCCTTAAATAATGAATCCAGGGGATTTGCAGTCTCCTCTCAGCTACCTGGATGTCTCTTGTTGTTTTGGGTGGCCTACTTTTCTAAACCAGCTCATGTCATGAATAACTCGGGATGGCTTTGTGCTCAAAGCCCTATTCTGTGGATGTTGGAGACAGTGCATCCTGTGTGAATGGCCTTTGTGTTTCACTCTGCTCAGGAGGAGCCCGTGTCTGAGTATTTGGATAAGCCGTTAAAGAGGTTGTGACATATAACTCTCTCTGCATGTTTTAGAGTAGGTCACTGGTTAGGACAAGAAGAGAAGGCAACTTTTGACATTTCTTTAAGAGGAGTTCTAAAAAAAAAAGAAGACCCCACATTTTAGTGCAATTATGGAGACTTTTCCCCATTATCATAAATATCTCTGAGTGGGAAAAAGAATCAAAGTGACATAGTTTTGGTCCTGGTTTAACAATAGGAGTGAATATTTTTGTTTCTGAAAATACTTCAACCCCAACTCATATTTTAGAGGACTCTAGAGGTGCACAAATTGGTAAGCAGCCACCAGAAGGTGGCGTTCTGACAGAGACAATAGGTGGAGGCAAGAGGTTTTGAAAATGTTTGATGACAATAAGCCGATTAAGAAACACTATTTTGGTTTAAACAAAGTATTTTTGTGACCGGCTTTATGTTGCAGCAAAGCAGGACACTTTAAGCCTCTGCAGAGACTCCTTTCCTCCCAATCTGCCATTCTTTTGTCATGAGGAAACTGAATCATTGCAAAAGTGATGATTATGTCAAAACCACAAACTTTATAATGTCAGTTTAGTCAAGTACTATCAGTTGTACATAGTGATGTTTGCAAATGAGAAAGAATAGTCCAATCCCTCTGGCTGGATGGCAAATGAATAACAGCTCAAACGTTCTTCTGATAAAAATAGATTTTATTTTTTTATAAATGACACCACTTACTGTTTAAAGGAAAGCCTAAAGAGGGGTTATGCAGGAATCATAGCTACAAGATGATATACTTTCAGCCTTATGGTGAAATGGTTCCTAAGCAATGCTAGGGACTTGCAAATATTAACTTTATCACTTGTAAGAGTATTAATATTAATTTATCTTTTAAACATTTATGCAAACCTCTCCAGGGAAGTGTTGCTTTTATCTTAAATTTATTTTTACTATGAAATCCACAAATGCAAACAAAAACATGGGTTCATCGCAATGTGATTTTTGCAGTTGTGACCAGTGACCAATGCAGGCCAAGGTAAAATCAAAACCACAACCTTTCTCTCTCTGAGTTCCACTTGGTCAGTTGTAGCTACTACCCCCCCCCCCCCACACACACACACACACACACGCACACACACCCCTGCAGTCGGCTGCTGCTGGTGCAGTCTTCTCAAGGTTTCATGCATAAAACAAGTGGCAGGGGAATTTCACATATTCCTTTTAAAAAAAACTACACATCCATGCAATAAGTGTCAAGTCCAAGTCATCTCAAGTGCAGTTGTTCGGAGAGTGATGAGAGGATTACAAGTCGCACTTTTCTTATCACTAGCTGAAAGCTAAATTGAAAAAAGTTTTTTTCCACAATAGTAAGTCATTGCTAACAATATACTTGTCAAAAGGATCTATCTTCAACTGTTCTATGCAGGTTTAGGAGACGTCTTACATGAACCTAAGTGGTTTGTAGACATGCGCTGAGGTATATAAAACGTCCCTGATGAGTTACCTTTCTTAGGCATTATTGAATCTTGGAGTTTTGTTAACAGAATGTTTCTATGCTTCAGGAAAAATGTTTCATTATATCACCAGACTCTTCTGAGATGTACGAGTCTTTGCTACTAATTTCTCATGACTTTCATTAATGTATAAAGAGAGGATGAAGGAATGAGTCACAGGTAGGAAATAAGGAACTAAATGATGTTGAGGAATTTTACTACCAGTGCAGTTAGTTACAGCTTCCGCTATGAGACATTGTCAGGTCACACAGGTGCAGCTGAATCTTCAGATTGTCTTCAGCAGCTGGCATCCTGTCATCTCAGAGTTATAAATCATGTGATGTTGGACAACCGAGTGTGAGAGATTACTCACATCTTGGTGGGTGTATTCACATCTGCACTTTCAGTCATGTGCAGATGCAGAGACTGCTAGTGTTGTTAAAAATAATTCAGCTTTAACCTAATCTGGTTATAGCTTTTTTTTTCCTTTGGGTTTTACTTGTTTTATCATTAGCTCATTAGATGTTTAGATTTGTTAGATGTTTGCATATTTAATTATGTATTTATGTGGGTCTCTGTTCATATTGTTATTTTTATGCTGTTTGTATTATTTTATTCTATTTCTATTTTATCACAAACTTTCTTATCTGTATTTTTATTCTTGCCACTATTTTATTTAAGTTTATTTAATATTGCTTTTACTTTTTATTTCCAGTGATTCTTTAGTGGGGATCCTTCAGACCAGTGGCTTTGCTGCCTGGTCTGGGTTGCTGCAGCATTGACTGCCCTTGTCCTGCACTGCAGTCCTCACTGTGGTGTAAATTCCAGCCTGCCCTGATCTCAATGTTTCTGTGGTGGTGCCCTCTGTGGCCATAGGTGGGCTGGTTTCTGGTATGAGTGGATTGCCAAGATATTGTTTCCTCATAGGAGCATAAAACCATGCATACCAGGTCACCGTTCAAACCTCCCCCAGCCGAGGCCGCAGTGCTAACCACTAAGCGACTGTGGTGCCCAGACAATAATGAGGTGTGTTTGGAAACTGCTGTAATAAATTGTGTTGTGTTTAGAGTTGTTTAACGTTCTTTATAATATTTATAAATAGTTTTTTTAAAAATCTTAAGCACTTTGCATTGCTTTGTGCATGAAAAGCACTTTATAAAAAACAATTAGATTTGATGTAAAAGAAAAAAGTAAACTAGTGTGCATGGTTGTTTGTCTTAGTGTGTTGGCCATGTGATAGACTGGCGACCTGTCCAGGGTGTACCCCGCCCCTCGCCCGTTGTGAGCTGGGATTGGCTCCAGCCCCACCTCCCCCTCCCGCGAACCCGTTCAGGAAAAGCGGCAGAAAATGGATGGATGGATGGAGAAAAGTAAACTCTCTTTTAGTTGTATTTTTTTTTGTTTTATTTATCAGGATAAATTAGACACCAACACATATTACACCATTTAATGATTTACTCCACAAAAACTAAGCCAAAAAAGTGTGAAAAACCTTTACAGCGTCCATGTGAATTAAGGGTATTACAGCCATGCTGTTAATCAAATGCCTGCCAGAATTTGTTTACTATTTTAGAAAAATTAAATGAATATAAAGTAAAAATCAATGAAATAAACAAAAATATCCAAATATTGGTATAAATTTAAATTACAATAAAATGTTAAATAAATTAATTGAAATTAATAAAGATAAATAATTTAAAATAGTATAAATATATACAAATGAGAGTGAATATATGGGCAAAAAAAACTGAATAAATAAATAAATCTAATAAACATAGACTAGATGTAGATCTGCTTTGAACAAGCAGAATTCTTAAAGGCTAAGCATTTAGATGTGAGTTAACACACTGCCAATAAAGAAAGAGATGGGCAGTTATGTCAGAGAAACAATTGTGCTGCCCAGTTACATGGAAATGCTTCTAACGTCATTTCCAAACATCCATTTATGCTGATTAATTATCCGTCCTAAATGGAATACATTTAGGACAGTTTCCAAACGTCCTAGGACAAGATGTTTCAGCAGGTATACCATAACTTCTTTTTTCTCAGCAAGAGAGAGAATGGCTGTCGTGGTAATTTCATATGCATGCTTCTTATATTACATAACTTTATATGTGAGTTCCACCCTTTGACATGCTCAGCATGATGTCATTGAGATTAGTGTTTGAATCAGCAACTGTCTGTGCTAAAACCATAATAGAGCTGCACATTTTCCTGATTGTCCTTTGCTGAATAAACTGATTGTAAATCTGGGACTTTTAATGTGAGAGTTTGTAAACACTTTAAACTGATATCCATCAGATACTCACCTGGATGACCTGGACAGGTCATCCCCACCAGTATTGTTTTACAACGTGAATCTGGCTCCAGAGCAATCTCTTAGTTCCATCCTGACAAGATATGATTATGCAATGACGTGGGAATGAGACTTTGTAAGTTTCAGCTTGCATGTTCATGGTCAGACTCTCAACAGAGATCTGCCTGACGGACTTCTGAACAGACTCTCAGGAATTGAAATTTTCTTTACTTTGTATTATTTCATTTTGTCTCAATAAACTTATAATCATTTTCACTTTTACTCCTCATTCTTGACAAATAAGTTTTTGCCTCAACATGGCTTATATACTGAATTACAGGACAGGAAGTACGTATTATCCATCCATCCATTTTCCATACTGCTTCATCCAATTCAATGCCATTGATAGCTGGAGCCTATCCCAGCAATCAATGGACGAGAGGTGGGGCACACCCTGGACAGTTTAAAGTACTTATTATAATAAATGTAAAAGTTTATAACACTACAAAAGAGGGTTGCACAAAAGAAATCTCTTCTAAAAGAGATGGTTTTGCGATGGTTCGATCAAAGTCAAGACCTCAACCTGATCAAAATGTGTGGCCAGATTCTGGTAGAGCTGTGCATAAGTAAATGCTGCAAACATTTATTACCTGAAGTGATGTTATCTAAAAAAAGAAAGAAAAGATTAAACAGTGGGCAAAAATACATCCTGTGATGGACTGGCGATCTAAAATTCTCCAAAATATTGCTACTAAAATACTGCAGAAAACAGTTGTGTCAAATTATTCTTTCCAAAGGTAGTTGTACAAGCAATTGAACCAAAAGTATTTTAAGTATTTTTTTTTTTGACAAACCACTTCTGCATTTTGGCTTAGTTTTTGTTGAATAAACAATACGCCATGTTCTTTCATTTATCTGAATTTTTTTAACCTCATTTCCAAACCTGATAAGAAACAAATAACGTTTAATTAAATCTAATATGTCAAATCTTTAAACTGAAAGATGATGTACTGTGTTATTCATGTGACCATAACAACCCTGCACAGGTACACTTCATGAAACTCAATGATAAAAGAGGCTACAGTCAAATACATCACATTTAGTATTCAATGCTTACAACAATCTGCATGCAGAAAAGTGTGCTGCATCAATCTAATCTTTCCAGTAATTACACTAATTATTTATCTTAACAAACATTTATGATGAGGGAACATTTGATATCTTGTGAAGCAGTAATTGCTGTCCGAAAGAACTAGATGGGAGGTGATAAAAATTTAAATGCAAAGGCCTAAAATCACCTTCACTTGACTGTTATGAAGACATGCTAAAGCACTTTTCACTCACAGTGGCAATGGAATAAAGTAGAAATACACCCAAGGAAGACATCACACTCAGATGCTGTGGTGTGAACTAGAGATGTGTGTGAAGGCAGAACCGGTGTGAAGAAAGAGTTAACTGCATAAAAGGGAAAGATAAACACATTACTGCTTCGCTAGTCGTCGCAAGTAACATAATGAACTCCTAATCGCTGCTGAGGGTGTAATTCATCTATGAAATCAGCTGCAAATTGAGATGAGGAAAATCAGTTTCTGATCCATCTCATGCGGGAGCTTAGCAGGGAGGATATTGAACGGTGTGCCTCTCAAAAGGTTAGGAGTAACACTTTCCTGTCAGCATCGATATTCTGTCAGTGGAAAACTTCCCCTTGGCTCTGTCATGTACACATGGGCCTGCCAAGCAGCACGCGAGTCCAGCTGATGAATGCATCTGTATTCTACTCAGTGCTAGCCTGATAAGCAGTGACTAACACAGAAGGTCAGAATGTCACTCTCTCAATCAACTCTAGTAGCACACAATGTCAAATGCTTCGTTGAATAAAGTGCAGTTGTCAAGAGATAGGAGTGGGTGTGTTTACCCACCTATTTCTCCCCACATTCCTTCTTCTCCAGCTCCACTTCACTTTTTTCCTCTTCCACCTGCCTGCCACTTCAGAAATAAGGCAGTTATAGAGGTCTGGTTGAAAGGGCTAAGGAAATGGCACCTAAGGCATTTCAGGATTCTGTGCTTGTCATAAACTGTTCTTCCCACCTTCATATGCCCATTTCTTTCAGTCAAGGTCCCACTGTGGGTTTCCACACATGTCAGTCATGTAAACTCATAATTAATGCAGCTAGTTTGTATGCATGTGCCTGTGTGAGAGCTCCCTTTGTGCACTGCGTATGTTTTTTCCTTGTATTTGCACACGCTCGTGTTTGGAGGCACAAGAAATAATCAGAAAAGAAAGGAAAATTTGAGAAATTAAGGAGAAAAACAGACAAAAAAAGGAGTGGTGACAGAGTGAGAAAGCAAAGGAGAAAGAAATGACTCACCTTCTCTGCTGACTGGGCCGTGCCAAAGAAAATCGGTATGAAGGCCAGCCACACTATGCAAGTAGTGTACATAGTGAAGCCAATGGGCTTGGCTTCATTGAAGTCTTCTGGTACATCCCTTGTTTTGATAGCATAGATGGTACAGGTCACCATCAACAGGATGCTGTAGCCCAATGAGCAGATTATTTGGAGATCTGTGATGTCACACTTCAGCACACCACGAGCCAACTTTGGGTCTATGGTTTTCTGCTCATCATAGTCGATGATGGTGTTTGGTGGGTCAACGGCAAACCACACCAACACCCCCAGCAACTGCACACAGATTAGACTGGAGGTGATGGCAATCTGGGATGTTGGACTGATGAAACGAGGGGCTGTGATTGTCTGCTTTCCTTGCTCAAAGATCCGATAGATTCGGTTGGTCTTGGTTAGCAGAGCGGCATAGCTGATGCACATGCCCAGGCCCAGGAAGATCCTCCTAAATGCACACACAGCTACGTCAGGCTTGGCGATCATGAGGAAGGTGATTATATAGCAGAGAAAGATGCCGGTTAACAGCACATAGCTCAGCTCTCTCCCAGATGCCCGTACGATAGGTGTGTCATTGTAGCGCACAAAAGTTGCCATCACAAAGATAGTAGCAATTATACCCAGCATGGCTAGAAAGACAGGGATGATCGCCCAAGGAGAGTGCCATTCAAGTTTGGTGATGGGGATGGGCTGGCAGGCAGTTCTGTTGGAATTGGGCCTCATATTGTAGGCACACAGTCTGCATTGGGTCTCATCATACTGGTACTGGTAGCTATCACACAGCTCGCAGTGCCAGCAGCATGGCATGCCCTTTACTTTCTTCTTTCTCTGTCCAGTTTTGCAGGGCAGACTGCACACAGAGGTGGGCACCTCCTGCTCCCCATCTGGCCACTGAAGCTCTTCCAGCTGGGACGGACGAAGCACACAGGAAGAAGAGGAGCAGTAAGATAACAGGAAACAAGTGGGTAGTCAAAAGTGTCTACATTTTAAAGAGGACATAAAATTCCGCTTCAACATAACATATATTAACCTGTCATGTTTTACTAAACTCATCCCATAAAGTACAATGCAATCTTCACACACAGCTGAAAAGAACCTATTACAGTGCAACATCTTTCTCGCCAATTTCTTAGAGGGATTGCCTCTTGTAATACTCGAAAAATAATTGAAGTCACCATGGCAACAGAGCCTACCTTTGTTCAGTGAAATAAAAATAAATGTGGAATGCAAAAGACATTAGGTTTTAATACAGGAGCCAGTGAGGTATGAAATATGTGATGAGAAGGAAAGAGAATGGGATTTGGGTTTGCAAAATGCCGCCATTAGACTCTACACACCCGTTCCTATTTATGATCTAGTCATGAAAATAAAAAGTGTAGTTTTCAGAAGCAGCGAGAAGCCAACTAAGAGTCAAAAGTATAACACCCCGAGGTATTTCATGATTCAATCTTAAGCTATAGTTTGACCATACAAGTCAACTTAAAAAAGCTATGAGGAGATAGATTTGGATATTTTGTTAGCGTGTTAAAATATTCATAGTACTCTGAACCAATCTTTTGATTTATCATGCACATACTGTGAGCTGTTGCTCTAAAAGCACCAGAAGATTAAAAATTCTCCAACATGTTTTCACAACAATCTTAAAACACAGCTTTGACCGACATGATCTCACAAGTGAAATACAAGAACAGAAAAGCCCTGCTTGCACTGAGCACAGCGTCTGTGATGATCCAGTCACAAGTGGGCAGCTCTATAGTGCAGGTGTGAACATGCTTAGGATGCTTTGAGGATCAAATCACTCAGACCACATTCTGATGTGCATGGGGCTGCATTCTTTTAACAGTGCAAACGTGAATGTGTCAGTCAGTACAGACAAACGGCACAGTAGGAAACAGCTTGACTGGCTCTGTTCAAAAGCAACAAACCTGGGCTGACATCGTCTATACCTAAAGGTAACTGTCAGACTTCAGGAAGACTCTTAGATCCCAACCTGTCTACATTTAAAAGCAGCAGGTACCATCTTTTCAGAAGCGTACCACATGCTTGTACTGCTGTGACTGAAATGCATGCAGCACATATTGAATTTTATTTCTGTTGAATCCAATTCATTGAGACTCCAGATGAAAGTATGTATAACTATACTTCTTCCTAATCCTATTTTAAACTACTTCATATAGAGAATGAAGGATATTATCTTTGGTTTGAAAAAAGCTGAACTAAATAAACTAAATAGGTAAGCCATTATTAGGCTGTTATTTATTTTGGCATTTACTGTTTTAATTGGTTGAAGCTTCTGCTGCAGTTTTTTTTCAACTCTCAATCCTGCCTGGTGATGAGAATAAGTAGCCACGTAGCCTCGTCCTCTGAAGTGCCCCTTTTCCTTATGAGCCCAAAATGGTCCATTTTAACCCTTTTAACTGTTTTAATCCAGGAGTGTTTTAATAATCATTAAGCATCATTGGTTGAAATGGGATGTTTTACCTTTTTATCTTTTTGATTTTTTAAAAACACACCATTATTTCAGCTATTTCTGTCATCTGATAAATGTACAGTCAATCTTCAATAGAAACATTAAAAGACTAAATAAACTTATCTAGTCTGAATACCATCACATACAATAGGAGTCCAGCAAGTTAAAAGTATCACCTCCTCCTCATATGGTCAATAATTGCAGGTGCTGAGCTGTACCCCTGCAGCACGCACACAGTCACATCTGCTGTGTGTTTGTGATGTGTGTACCTGTATGACGAATGTGTTATTTCTGTGCTGTCCGGGCAGATTATCATCTGCCATTTATCTGAGGGCATGAAGGTGCCATTTGTTATTTGGACAATGAACGGTGCTCTCTGGAAAACCTGCCGTTTACACACAGTGTGGAAACATTAATGAGACCAACAGCTCTGTTGCTATAGAAACCAGAAACATTTTTTTATATACCTTGGACTTGAGGTTTTACTTTAGCTGTTAATTTTACAGGCAATTTGAGGTTCTGCAGGCTGGAACAGTGTTACCCTGAATTCTTTCATTGGGGATCGAACCATGTATCAGGGAAACCTTTCAGTCATGCAGCTTTTCATGTATTACTGCACAAATTAATATCTTTGCATCTGCATTTGATTTTTAATGACATGAAACCCGAATGGATGACAGATCCTGCTCCGCCCGTGCTTCATGTCCATTCAGTTGAGTTAAATTGTTGCGATCCATTGAACCAAGATGCAAAAATAAACTCATCTGTATGTAAATGTCTTTTTTTTTGGTTTCGTTTTGTTTTCTGCAATCGCATTACATAGAAAAAGATTAAAAAGAATACATTAAAACCTAGGCTCAAGTTTCAACTAATCATATGGGGTAATATCCAATCATGTTTCCCTCGAAACAAAATAATTCATTTTTTATTGTCTTTCTGAATCACCAGGTTAAACTGTAGTCATGTGACTTTGGATCTTTTGCTGTCCAAGTTAGTTGATGTTTGTCTTCCAATAAAATCTAGAAGGCATTTCCACTATTTTCAGGATGTAAAATAAATAAATAACAGTTTTATTTGAAACTCATTCTTTTTTCTAACAAACCCAGAGCTTTGACACGATGTCCTTAAATTACATCCTGACAAAATGTGATCATAGACTACCATCATGTACAGTAAAGCCTGTGGGGAAACTAATGAGCTCCAGACGGAGCATAGGAGCTATGTACAGTATTTTAGATGTCAGATTTCAACAACATCAACAGCTTCAGGAGCTCCCAGCTGCCAAAAACAGAACACACAGAGTATGGACTGACACCTGGGTTAAAAACAAGCAGTGTCTCTTCTTTTCATGCCATCCTGTCAGGTCTGTGGCAGGTACTATGTAATCATAATGAAATCCAACAACAGGAAGAAATCCTGTACTGTTTTACTTACATACAGATTTTTTATTTTGAACTCTCCAATTAAAACCCTTCTGATGTATAAGTCTAGTACGAGATGCTTTCACTAGAGTGAACAGCAAAAATCGTTTTACCTCTTCTCACATTATTTCAAAATTATCTAGTTTTAGTTTCTCTCCTCCTCTTAAAAGACAAGGCATTTGATAACCTTTAAAAGTTCTATTATGGATAGAAATAATACTCTGAAATTAAGTCCGGCACTTTGTGGAAGAGTTTCGATTGCTTTTAATGTTTGTTTGCATTTGCAGGCAATAAAAATGTGTTTGGGTGTGTCCACGCTAAAAATGTCACCTGAATTATTTATACTGTGAGTAAATTAGATGTTAAATTACACAAACACTTTAAACACTTAAAAACACACAGATTATGCTGAAAGTATAATATATCTACACCAGAGTTTTCTGTATTCATATGCATCAATAAAACAAACATTCTGTCAGATAAAAGACACAAAATCATCTTTATGTGCACCGTAATGTCCTGTTCAAATGAGATCAATTGAATATCCTGTCCAGCCATCACAGTAATAAAGATTGGTAAATCATCATACCCTGAGCTGGAGGTTCTCCACCCACTGTCCCACCATCTTGTACTCTGGAGTTGAGGAGTTGGTCATCTGGAACTGGAACAGGTCATAGCGTCCTGGAGCATCGCCATTTTTGTTAAACACCACAGAGGTGTTTGCACTGCCTGTACAGGACAAGAGGGAGAATGCGGCAAACAGACCCGCAGGATGGAAAGCTGTTAGACATTGAGGTGAGAGGACACAACGTCTCTTGTAATAAGAGAAGAGCATGAACTTTAAACCTCCTGCAAGGTACCTAAAAGAAGGTCTGCTCTCCTAAAAGAGCATGACCTATTTCTCTAAAATGTGTGGATGAGAGTGGCAGCAGGACAGGATCCGCTCCCCATTCACAAATGACACACTTCCCTAACTTCCTATGCAGCATTGCGGCTGCACAATGGTCCCTGGAAGAATAAATTGTCAGTTTTAAAATTGTTGGTCATGCATATTAGTAGCTCTATTCTAAAACCAGCTGTTTGAAATGAAACACCTCCGATGAATTTCAGCCACACAGTGGTCAACAACAGGAGATGTAAGGAAGATAAACAGGTCAGCCAAAGCATCATATGGTCCCCATCTGCTCTCAGTGTGCAGCAGCCTTTCTCAAGCCAAGCCCTGGAAATTTCCCTAATTAGCTTAGCATAAGCAGGATAGAAATATTTCACATGATTTAATGAAAGGAGTTCTTTGAATTTGTATTTTTGTAAACTCTTGGACCTGTAAGTCTACATGAGTGTATGTGTGAGTGTGTGGCTGTCACTCAATAAAACAAACCTCGTGAGTGTGCACAAGGTAGCATTTTGATGCAGAGGTCAGTCAACATGAGAGCTCCCTCATCGCAGTGAATGTTGAATGGCACTAATGGAAAAATGGCTGTATCTTATTTTATACATGAGATATAGATGAGGATGAGGTCATTCTAACCACCCTGCAATGCTGTGAGAGTATGAAAAATCTATTCACCTTGGCACTACATACACTGGTTCATAAGCCTGAATAGAAATACCATTTCTGAAATGGGACAGGGGGAGTATGGTGACTCTTGGCATGGGAATTAAGCACTTTTAATAGCTCTGGCTATATAAAACATATAGAGAAAAAAATACAAGCATGTGTCCAAAACACTTTGAGAGCATGCTGTTTTCGTAGTGTAGAACAGAGTTTTTTTTTTTTTTTGCTCTTGGATAGAAGGCCGCTGCACCTTTTTCTTAGTTTTCAGCCAAAAGGGAATTTAATTTCTTTCCGGTTATTGGTTTCAAGGACATTTACCACTGAACACTACAAAAGTTTCAGGCCAAAAGAGTCTCTAATAAACATGAGATGCTAAAGCAAAAATGCAGTTTAGGATATTGGAATAAAGTGCTTTAT
>JBAMHV010000014.1:8336123-8354331 GCA_037177535.1 Pseudomugil gertrudae
AATATTATGTGTTGTGGTATGTGTTTTGTGTAAAGTGTGGATGTTATTATTTGAAAAAAACAAATCTTTGACTCCATGACTCTTGTGTCTTTGCTTTCTGGATTGCTTATTCTGAATTTAACCAACTATTTGATTCTGTGTTTCTTTATATGAATATTACCCAGGGGGTATTGTAAATAAGACAATATTTCTGATGCTTTGGTGTGATGTTTTCCCACGTTCCCTCTGAACCATGTTTGTGATTGTGTTGTCACAGGTCTGTTTGCGAAGCAGACGCAGCCTGTGTGCGTGGTAAATCTATGCCCTGTAGCTTGTGTTTAAGAGTTGCTACTTAAAGATTAAAGACCTCAGTGCTGCCACTGATCAGTGTGTGTGAAAAACATGTATGGAGCCAGAATGTGCTGCGCTCCTCACCGTATGTCTTCTTCACTGGCAAAGATGATGACTGCCCGCGAGGCGTACGTTTCCAGCAGCTGTAGGATGATTTTGTCGTAATCCTCCAGTTTGGGGTTGTGTGGAATCTTTAAAGACTGGGCGATGCAGATTCCACCTTTTTGAATGAACAGAATAAGGAGATGATAAGGCTTCTAGATTGATCTTACCCATTCAATCACACAGTTGTGCACACACACATAATAAAAACCCCTCAGTCATACTGGCTGCTGTTTTTTCTTAGGAAATTTCACACATATGGAAAGAGAAACACATCTCCACACAATAGTGAGAGTTAGATGAAGCTGTCATACCTGCTAAAGAGTGCAAACGTTCTTATAGTGTATGCATTTACATTTTGGCAATGATCTGCGAACCACAGCAGCATGCAATATAACACTTATAGAATGCCTTCCAGCTGAGCAGCAGCATCATTTCAGATAGAGAGAGAGAGTTATAAACATTAAAAAAATCTAATAATCCACACCAACTGGGACATATTATGGATTTGAAAAAATACAATAGCTCACCAATGACTTTTCATTTCAAGTCATTATCAAACATCTCTTATTGGAATGTGAACCTATCAGATAGCACAGCTGGCAATAACAAACAAAAAAGATATTAATGTTAACAATAAATCACTCTCAGACAGGTCATCCGTAATGAGTTTGTTCAGGATGAAGAGCCCTGATTGCCTTGGTGACTTACTAAATAGCTGGTACATACTGTACTTTAAAGCAGATTACTACAACAGATAGTGCTTTTGTTATTATATTCAACAGCTCATTACTAGATAGAGCAGCCAAACTGCCCCTAACTGAAAAACAAAGCAAAAAAAATAAAAAAAATCAAGGAGCAATTTGCTTCAGGTTTGTTGGGTAATTATGGGGGTGGAGGATGAACTAACCTTTAAAGAATTTTAGATGAACAGATAATAATATCACCTGTGCAAGGTTATCACCCTAACAGCTGTAAGCCTACACTGAAGTGACAGCTTATGTCCTGAGTCAACAGCATCGCTTTACCCAAACCAATTAAATTTCTCCCACTCTAGCATTTTAATAGTCTATCCAATAAGCTCTCAGTTCTAGTTTCTCTAAATAGAGAAAGAAATGGAGGGATCTCCTAATTGCCACTCTCCTCTGGCTCATTACTTTTAGCTGGCAGATCACACATTTCCAGTCAGTTTTCTACAGTTTTTCTTCAGGCTGAGGACACCAAACGATAACTGCTGAGACGTTTCTTAGACATGCATTTTTCTAGTATCAGCAGGCAAAACTGGGGATTTTCTTGATGTGAGAAAAGACACAGCAAGTGCCAAGAGACTTCTCAGATGCTTGCTGCTTTCCAGCCTGAGTGGACGAAACATAAAACTGGAAATCCTGCCAATGCCCCAGTTGTTACTTAACTTGTTGTAAGGAAACATACTCTGTGTCATATGTGCAAAGAAGAGAGTGCTGTTGGTCTCCAAGGAGGGTATTAAAGCTCTGTTTCAGCTCTGAAGTTTCCGATTATTTAAGTCAGAGTATGACACTACACTTCCAAGTTTCTGTTTTAGAAGCCATGTTACATCTCTGCCGAATTCACACTACATTAGCAGCACCTTTTAACTTCACAGAGCTGTATGTCTGTATGTCGAAATCACACACATTAACTACAGGGAGAAAGATAAAGAGCTCAAGTCTCATGAAAATGCATTAAGACTATAGCCCTGCAGAGTTTTGTAAAGAGTTATGAGGGTTTAATAGTCTTGAGCAGAGATGGATCATAGGTCACTGTAGTCAATAACAGAGACAGAAACCGCAAGAACCACTGATGAAGATTAGAGGCATTTGGAGCAGAACCCATCTTCAGAGAAGAATGTGCTGCAGGCTTCAAACTGCCCTAACGACTTTGGGTTGGTGGTTGTGCAGCAGAGGCTAAATTATTAAATACCTGCAGAAAGCCTCATCTGTCAGTCAGTCATATAAGACAGTTAGTTAAAAAGGTGATGATGAAAATACAATGATGAGCCTGTAATTTCTGTGTTGTGGGTCTGACTGCATTCACCTGCCACTGGAAGGCAGATGGACCTCAATGAGTCGTGGATTCTAACAGTGGATTTAAAGGAGAGCTGCATGTCTGTCTTGATTGGAGACGCGTGATGTGAGGCTTAGAAATGTCAGTCATTCAGAGAAGAAAGTCTATTATGCACAGGCAACCAAGGTCCATTTTTCTATCACAATGAATTGAATTACATATTTATATGATCTGAATATGAAGATACAAATTTATTTTTACTTTTTGTTTTATATATTTGTCATTGTAGTGTAGATTTTACCTCAATCCCCACCCTGTGTTAGCAGGAATAGTCTCCTCCCCTTGTAGGTAAGGAGTAATAAATAGTGTAGTAATAATAAAGAGTGGAAAAAGAAAAAAGAAGAGAGTACCAAGAAAATGTTTGTTGCCCAAGAAATCATCTATTTTTGTATAAAACATTGACTTCATTTTTTCATATTGCATATTGCATTGCATTAAAACAACTAATGAAAATGTCAAACTATTAACAGACCCTGTTAAACCCTGCTCACGCAATAAGCAGCCTTTGTATTTTTTTCTAGGACACAATTTGAAAATAAAACAAATTAAATCCCACAGCAAAGATGATTACCAAAGTCAAACTTTTTCAGATGGTCTTATATTTCATTTCTGTTGTAATGAAGAAATGGCAGAGAGCAAGAACACTGGAGGATGAACTGAGCTGAGATACCATGGTATCTTTAAAAGTGCTGCCTTTACAAATGCAATAAAGTCAACTCAACACCACTAAATTAACTAAATTGAATAAATAAAATTTAAAATAAATGCTTGATCTATCAAAAAGAAAGATAACTGCTTTAATGAAAAAAGGAAAAAAATATAAGAGTGATATTAATCAGTCATGATGTGCTATGTCACAGTGCAGCAAAATCACAATAAAACCAACTTTAATGAACCATAAATAATCTTTCCTGCATACTCACCACACAATTCTGCATCAGAGATAAGCCTGACACATATTAGACACAACTCATGTTGACTGGTGAAGTTAAAACAGGACATGTGCGCAGTCGAGTGCAGGATTTCATCAACATTTCTCCCACTGTAAGGAACATAGAACATCCTCTGATTTCTGTTGGAGCCAGTGACACATTATTCCTCTGTTAAATCTCACCTCAAACATCGGACTGTTAAAAAAGTTTTAAAGAAAAAGAAAGACAAAATGAGGCTAGCTTCTGCAATAGCATAATGATGTTAAACACATTTCAAAATCCCAAATAGACTACTTCAGGACATGCAAGACGATCATCTATAATCCATGGGCTGACCCTAAGTGAGCAATGAATGAAAAATGTCTCAAGAATCTCACACAACTACATGTCTTTTGCAGGTAGATAGAACTAAAGACTTGTCTGACTTCAAACATGTATAATATTTGCCAAGCAGTATTATTAAACTTCTGTAAGAACTGACTCCAGACTTCTGCCTGTGGCTCTTTCCTTTCTTTTCACACTGTAAAATATAATGATTAAAAAGGAGACTATCTTGCTCACAAATGTAACAGAAAAGTGTCATCGGTAATATGGGTCCTAGTTGGAAATGAGGTCAACTTTACTGGCTTGATCGACTGCTCAGGGAAACAGATACCGTTGCTTTAACTCTTGCAGGCAACTGTTTTATAAGACAGCCTTTTCCAGCTGTCATTTAAAGTCAGCATAACAGGTTTTTAACAACAAATATGTTCTTTATATATTGTTTTTCCCCATGCAAAATGATCTGCAAATTTATAACAGTGAAAACGGCTTATTTATTTACCTATTGCCTTATTATAACATAGCATCAAAATTATATGCATCATGAACCTGTGATCTGTGCTTATTCAATTAACATGTCAGAGCCAGCACTTTAAAGATTGCGACTGGTAATTTATTTAAGCTCTTCACACGTCCATGCTTATCTGACTATCATAGGCCATGCATTGAATTTGCTGGCTCAGTTATTCATCCTCAATGCCATCAGATCTTAAAATGCACTTCAGGATGAGGAATTCAGCACTGCCATTCCACCTGGTAAAATAAAAATCCCTTTTATTTGGAAAATGTTGATGGTTCAACACTACCCTCCTACCCATCTGCCCGCCTACAACCCCCAAACCAGAACCTCCAGGGGGTACATAATGCTGCAATTATATTTATCACCTCAGTAGTCAAAAGGCAGACCTGTTCTTTCCAGTCTCCCTGCCTGAACACTAGGGAGCACATCAAAATTGGCTGACATACAGCTTATATTCCCGTTGTACATCTGTGTGCCCTTTCTTATCCTGCCAGCCTTTCCATTGCTGGCCTGGGACTTGGCAAAGTCGAGAGGTCATGCAGAAAAATGGTGTTGTATTTTACGGAGCTTGTATGGGGCATCAAACTTCCCTCATTTTTCCTTCTACGTATTAGTCCAACGCACCTAAGTTGGAGATTGTTACCCCTCCTCCCAGTTCAAACCAGACCTGAGAATGCTTTACTAAATGTAATCAATCACCTCCCACAGTGATTCACTAGGGGAGGTTTTTTTTGTTTATCAGATCTAAAAAACAATCTCCATCATTCTGGCCTGAATCCAGACAGACATAAAAAGTACACAAAATATTTATCTTGCCAGCTTCATCGCAAGCTAGATGGAGGGTGCACAACACCATAGTGCACAAACTCAGAAGAGACAGTGGAAAAAAATAAAGGAAAAGATCAATACAGGCTGACCATTCTAGTCTCAGCTTGGGGTAATGGGCACCCATATTGCATTAGTCCGCAAGATGGTTCTCCTTGAAGTGGTGAAGCGAGAATCCTACTAATGCATCTGACATTTTAACACAACTGAACAGGGCAGCCACATAGAAATGTCTCAGGCCCTTACAGATCAGTTTGCACAGATTCTGCAATAACATCCAGCCAATGATGTTCATGTTTTTGCTTTTTTATTTTTATACCCACAACATTTTTTTTACAAACATTCGTTCTACTCCTCATCATACTAACAATGTTTTGTTTTTATTCGGTCCATTCCAGTTAGTTTTACTGCACAACGGCTGCCTGAATGAATCCTGACTGTGCAGTTTTGCCATTTTATAATTAATGTGTTTGTTAAAGATAAGTCTGTCCATACAGGAAGCTTTTCTTTGTGAGAAATAATTCTCATTTGTGTCTGAGTGCGGAATACTGCAGTGAAGCTCAATAGCAGCAGAATGAGAGCACAACAACAATGGGCTATAATTCTTTACCTCTTATGTTGCTGTTTGGGAATCATAATTATATCACACTGTTTACTGCTCTTTGTGTAAGAAAGAAAGAAACACCAGTAGAAATGAGTCTGAGAAAACCAACAGAAAGAAATAGTTTGTTTCAGGACATAAGGAGGATCTAAGACTTTCAAAACAAGCCATCAATCAGGAGTTTTTTCTTTTTCGCTCATACAAAAGTGAGTGTATCTCTTTTTTGGCCTCTCTCTCTCTCTCTCTCTCTCTCTCTCTCTCTCTCTCTCTCTCTCTGTCTCTCTCTCTCTCTCTCTCTTTGTCTATTGATGCAAATTACGCAGCCACAAACAGCTTCTTAAAGTTTCAATGAGTGATTGCACTGGACACGAATGTGCACAGATAAAATATTCATGCAGGCTGGACTTCTGATTGGTGCCTGTGGGATGTCATTAGCTTTTTCTCATTTTTGGTTTGCACACATTAGTCTATTAGAAGAAGAAAAGGCAAAGCTCACTCCCTGAACATGTACAAGAAATAGATTGAGATCCACATTGCGGGGGGCCTGCAAAAGACTTGCTCCTGTTATGTGGATGCCATGGCTGACGGGGTAAATTTTCCAGTTCGGGTAACATTTCTCCTGAAGGTAAAAAAAGAAGAGAAATGGCAGCTGCTGCGCATTTCCGTGTAAAAAGATACTTTGTTTAATCCGACTGGGTTTTGTAATAAGGAGCATTGTCACCTCCCAGTCAAACTGCATCAGCTAACCATGGAAAGTCTCAGTAGACTAAAGTCTAAGGCACAGTGAACCATATGATTTGATAAAGATACTGACCTATTGTTCTGTATACCCACTGTGCTCATCCTGGTCTTATGATTGCTGTATGACATATACTGCTACATGCTAACAATAGCAGCAACATGGGATAAAACTGATGAGATGAGCATGAACACAATTTTCAGACCAGTTACAGTCAGTTAGAGGCTAAATCACAACTGAATGCAAATGCAAATCACTTCTCTTCATCCAAACCTTTTAAGATATAAAAAAATGCAGCCGTTTAGTTTGACAATAGATTGCAGCCGCTTAAAAAAATCACTATTATTGTTTCACAACAGGATCTAACAAGCAAGACTGATTTTTAATATCTTTCTTTTTTAACCCATTCAGTCTTTTCTTTCTCTCTCTTTTATTCAGTATATTGTCAGTGAAAAATGTCTGGACAGGTTCGTCTGAGAAGTCTGGATTTTTTTCACACCTTTGGACCAGAGTAGCTTAACCATCCTTACAATCCTCTGAGCCATCCACACTCTCTATAAGAGATAAAATACGAAGCTGACTGAAACATATGGATTGAATGCAAAATAAAACACTTCCCAATGAGCCATATTTTGCCTCCCTTTTGGACAAGTTGACTAGACTTTGATTTTCAGTTTTTTCTCTGGGTGCATTTAACAAAGCAAGCTCAATGGCAGAAAACTGGGACATAAGTTCAGGCTGTTCTCTGTACCAAGGCATCATCCCTGTCAGCTGTTTTCCTGTCTACATTTCCAGTAACACTCCACAATTCACCGGGGAACTATAGCAGAAGTTGCCAAACAGATCAATAATTCATCTGCCCAAAACACACTTTATGATGAACTGAAAATGCAAACTAATCTGTGTGAATACAAATGCATTTAAAAGAATATAAAAATACATGAATGAAATTCTCATCAGAGGTCACCTTTCCCTCACCTGCTTCTTTGGAGAGTTGTGTAAAAGCCTCCACGCCCTTCTCGCCATAGCTGCCTTCTGAAGCAATAGTGGAGACATAAGTCCAACCCAGGGCTCTGATAATGTCCACCATAGCCTGGGCCTGGAATGAGTCTGGGGGAACCACCCGCGAGAAGAAGTCATAGCGCCTGTCGTCACTCAACTCCGGGGCTGTTGACGCATAACTGATCTGCGGGATCTGGAAAAGAAGAAGTGGAGATAGATGATGGAGAAGAAAGTTTAGTCGTGCCGTTGCTATTCTGGTGCCGCATCGTACCAGTAGCCTTGGCAAATGCTCTGACAAATCACATTCTTTGAACGGTTGTTTTTTGAAATAGCATCTCATTTGTTGTGCAGTGCACTATGTTTGCAACCTGCTATTTTATTCAAGTGTTTTCAGTTTTGTATTAAGAGGGGAATATCTGTACACTGTAAACTATCTGCTCAGTGCTCCGAAAAATCCCCACAGTGGAACAAAATCGTACTTTTGCCAAGAATCCAACAATGCAATGTGCCACACGTTATAGATAGTGTTTTACCAGGGTCAGCTATACTTAAAGGCTAAAAAAATAGTGCAGTGCAGCATACTTTCTTGCAAAGAGTTATATGAGAATTCTGGTATCACTCAAGTCTCTAAACGCTAAATATAAAAGCAATTTTAGGAACAAAGCTCAACGGGGTAACTGGAAACAAGGGAATCAGCCTGCCACAGTGTCCAAAAGAAACCATATATTGTAGCTGTAACTGGGTATAAATTGCATGATAATACACATGTATGTAGTCATACTGTACTCTTTATTAATAAACAGACTCCCATATGACACCATCATAGGACTGTCAGGATGGGGATGAGGGATATTTTGGGTTGAAAGGTGTTCCAGGAACAGTTACATCTGCAGTTTTGATAAGCTGAGGTGAAAACCCTACCAAGCATGTACATTGTTGACAGTCAGGGATGCTCTCACGCTGCATGAAAGACATATTTGACAGAAAAAGAAAATCATAACTAGCTTTAATGATAACTACTCAATGCTCTATGTCAAAATGACATTGCTAACAAAGGAAGAATATCTTTTAAACAGATTGTATCTTATTGGGTGATCATCTAAGAATAAATTAACATTTTGTAATATTTTGCATAGCCTGCATTTAGTCTGTTACCTTGGCAACGTGAAGTGCTGTCACCTCCAGCTGTTAAAATTTTAGGTTTACAGCTGAAAATGTCTTTGCAGCACTTTTTAAGAAGCACATTATTGTAAATGGCCTATTACAGTTACCCCCCAATGAGAATATAATTTCCCTGCATCACTCACAGCTTTGCTCAAAACTATACAAAACAATGAAAAGTTTTGTGTTTTACAGTATTACTTCCATGTGTACATATACAATAAGTTATGAAGTATAAAGATAAAAAATAGAAGTTATTATCAAGCTCTCATGTCTACTTTTTTGTGACAAAAAAAATAATGAATACCATAGAAATACATCACCTTTAACATAAAGCTCCTGGTAAGGGTTTAAATAAATTATACAGTGTTTTCTTTTTGGCAAACAGAATAATTGGACATTCATTTTAGTCGAGTAGTACAATACAGTTTTAACAAAGGAAGGAGTTTTCACCTTCACATTACTGACTGATATTTTGTATAGAAATAATGTTTTAACATCTTCCAGTGAGATCTTATTCCAGAAGAAAAGAAATAATCACTGTAATTTTGTCTGTCAATCCATCCATTCAGTCTCTTATCCAAGGCGAACTGCGAGCAGCCTAAGCGAAGATGCTTATTCTTTTCTTTCCCTGGCTGCTGCTTCCATTTTTCCCAGATTCCCAGGCCAGCAGAGAGATGCAGTCCCACTTGCGTGTTCTGGTACTTCCACTGGGTCTGTTCTTAGTGGGATGTGCTTGGAGCACCACACCAGGAGAGACACCAGTAGGCATCCTTATCAAATACCTGATTCACTTTGATTTTTTTAACAATTACTGTAAAATGTATTGGACACATACAGAAATAAATGAGCATCACAGGGTGGACTTGACCTCCCAAATTCTTCATTGGATGGATGTCATGAGCAATTATTAGGAAGATAACTTGTGGTAGTTACTTGGATCACGACTCATCAACATTATTAAAGTTGCAAAGATATATATATATCCACCCACAAAACATGCATGTTAGATCTATTGTGCACTTATTACAGTAAGTTGCTTTGAATAAAAGCATCTGCCAAATGACAGTAGAAAAGGGTTTGTGGTCTATTGGTATCCTTTCCCTTAAAGATTGCTGAGCTAAATAGTTTTTCAGTGTTCGTACCTTTTTCTACAGGTTCTGAAAATGGAATTTTACAATATTATAATATATACATACATTAATATATTCATGTTTACTTAGTTCCTCATTTCTGTCATCCCATTGGCTTGTTTTGGTTTTTAATTTCAGTACACAGATGTTTAGTGCTTTGGGCTTGGTGGTAGGATGTATCAGGGGAGGGATGCAGTGGAGGATTGGACGGTAATGCCTTTTTCATTTATTCTTTTAAAACTAGTTTGCTCTTGCACTATTTATCATTTTCATCAATATTGCCATACAAAGTAACATCTGATGGATTTATTAATTAAACAGGAGTTTATTGAATATGTAGATGTAACTGTATATCTGTAAATCACTTGAATAGCAATCTGAAGGACTCAGGCAAGAAATGGCAAAAGTGTAAGTCTGACTTAGCGCTGCTGAAGCAAAGAAATACCAATACAAGTTTTAAATTGTATTGCTCAGAGCTTTAAAATAACTAAAAAAAACTATTGGAGACATACATTTGGAAGATATAGCCAATGTATCTAAGATCATGTGAAAATGTCTTCAGCCCACACAAACCATGTAAGGGGAATAATTTCCCATCAAATACCTACAAATGACTCCAAAGAAACTGCTGAGTCTGCAGTTTAGGCTTAAAACACAGAACACAAAAAGGAGGATTTTTCACAAGTTAAATGACCAAATAAATAATCAAAAATGCCTTGAAATTGGAGCATGTCGTTCTTGTTCAAGCATCAATGTGTAACCAGTTTAAAGAGAGAATATAGAGATTTAGTTGTTTCTATGCAACCTGATAAAATACTAAACATCTCATCAGCCACAAGGTTTAAGTTTGTGATGCAGCAATATTCTCAAATCAGTTCAAAATGGTCATTTCCCAGAATGTTGTTTCTCTTGAACCTGCGGTACCCCATCTCAATATAATATAAGTCTAATATAAGCATCATATGAAAGCCTTCCATTTCTGTTAAGGTGATCAAAAGCAACCGGACACTGGGGAAACACCAGAATGAAGACACAGCGATACACCGAAGAGCCCACTTCACCTGACAGCGTGAGTTATAGTTTTGACCCACAACTCAATGAGGGTCAACTGAACAAAAGTGGCAAATTGAGGAGCAGGGGAGAAAGTCATGCTTATGATGAATCAATATGTTTCAAATCACAACAGGAAATAAGTCACAACATTTTTCCAGAAATCAAAGAACACTAGTTGGTAGGACCATTAAGGAAATTCTGTGTGAGGGCATCACAAGTCAAAGATGGACAATAACAGAGTAATGGAAAACAGTTATCGTAGTGAGATTTTAATTTAAAGAGGCTCCTCTTTCTCAAAAATGAAGCATCTGTTCGGACCATGTGGTTTGGAGCCCATCCGCAATGTGGTGGTAACACTGTAAAGTCAAAAAGTGTTATAGTATTGTTGAATCTCATCCTATCTACAGCTGGGACACAAAGCTGCTTGAACATTTGTCTCACAGGAGCTTTGTGATGCAGCGAAACATTTAAGAAAGCAATGTGGTTTTCCTTACTCCCAGGCTTGTACTCTGCTGAAATGATTTCTTGTTCTGCAGGAATCCCTCTCTCATCTCCGCACAAACATTCAGCTTTTCTTTTATTACAACTCTGACCTCCAGGTATAACAAAGGTGCTGAGAAAATGTTGATGATAACCTGCTTAAATGATGTGACAATGCAATGCTGACTTGCTGAACTGATTAGGTTGTACCTTATCTGTAGTTCTCTCTCTGGGAATTAGTAATGAATCCTGTGCAATAGTCATCATAAGATGATCATAAGAAGCAAAGTTTAGCTTTTCCACTTTGCTCACGCAGACAAAAGTGATTCCCAAATCTATTACCAAAATAAGCTTATGTTACAACAGCAGATTTGAATGTCTTTAGTCGGGCTGGTAATGAAGGGATAATAAGCTGGAGAAGGCGCAAAGATGTTTAATCAAGATTTGAAAATATTTTATGCAAATAATAAGCTTAGAATGAATTGCTTCTATCTTTTGTTCTGCTTGATTTGGCTTGCAAAACACGTCATCTTGTACAACACTGGCTATACAAAGATGGCAGGGTGTGAAAACAACGTGGATGACTTAACATAGTCTGCATCAAGGGCTGACCAACCACAAGCATTAACTGATCAGGAGCTGCTAAAGTCAGGCCAAGAGAGGACGATTAACACGGCCCCTTTCAGCATCGCAATTACCCAAAGCTGATGTCTGGCACCTGCCATCTACAGTGTAGATCAAAGTTAGGATTGCTGAGGGTAATCGCCCTGCTTGCGCTTGAATGTATCTATGCTGACAGAATCGATGGAGGCAAAACACAGGGGTCTGTTATAGGGGACACTGCCTTATTGATTTACCAGCACAAAGTGCTGTGGTCGCCCTGAATAAAAACCTGTCGGTGGAGTCTAAGAAAGGTTGAGCAAAAAAAAAAAAAAAATAAGCAGAGGGAAGAAAAGAGGTGGGGGAGGATGGTAATCTGCTTACTGACATTAAATGAGAATTTCAACCTGGGCGTTAAAAAGAAGAGGTGACTAAGCGAGGTTGTGTAAAGGTTAGATGCGTTCACGGTTTGTGGGAATGCCAGGTGAAGTTAATTAGAGTGCTGTGGCCTTTTGGTTGGATTCTCATATTCAGCAGCCCACAAGCACCATGGGCAGCTCTAAATAAAGGTGTGAGACAGTAATGTTTGTATGCTACCCGTCCTGCTCAGCTAATGTGAAGGTGATGATTCTGATAAGCTGGGAGCAATTCCTGCAGATCCAGCAAGCTCTGCTCTATTTGCCATGCACGGAAATGAATCGTATTTTTTTAAAAGGAAAAAATAAGTCAACATATGGCACAGCACATCACGGTCAGAGGTGATGACAACCATCTACTCTGACCCTCGGAAGGGGTGGAAAAAGCTGAAGATATGAAAAGACATGCTATTTCCATGCAAAAAAAAAATAGAAATATGACAGTCCATTAAAGATTGTCATGGTGATTTTATCAAGAATACAATGAACTGAATATATTGGTGTCAAAGGGTGCAAAAACTTGGACCCCGTCTCAGTTTTTTCATTTATTAATCCAATAGAAACATGACTCCTAATGAGCTGTGAGTGGCAGGGCTGAAATGTTTCCCATGAAAGGCCTTGATTGGAGTGAAAGCCGCCTGGCAGTTCTTCTTGCAGGAATCCCTGTGCCTCTATTTGCTGCATGATTAGCTTCTAAGTATATCTTGACATCAGTCAGCTCCACTCGGCCGTTTGCAACAACTCTCCACGGTGACGGCGGAAATGACAGCGTGCTCTGACAGATTCAGCTATAACCCCTTGCCGTCTGAGACAGGCAGAATGCCAATGCACAGATTGTACATGAAATATACACAGACTGACCAAGAAGCCATTTTGAAAGCAATTTTACACACAACACATCTATAATAGAATAAATATTTGCCTCTAGAAAAAAAACATCCGGTGTGAGAAGATTTATTTGTAGCTCCCGTGCCTGGCCTTGTAAAATACCAGCAGTCAATATTCTAAAAAAGAAAAAAAACTACTATAAACAGGTCCATAAAGATATTGAGCAGCCATCAAGTTTTATATCTTTCCTGCAAAACCAAGGTTCAATAGTTCTGTTGCATGGTGGGGATCAGACAGACGGGACTTTGTATCCAGACAGCAGTGCCATTTGTTAGCAGGGCAGAAGGTAATGACTGTGTCCATACACGCAACCTCAGGCAGGGCTTTGGTAATCTTTCTTTACCAGAGCGTGGCACTGCCAACTCAGCCGAGGAGGCAGGGAGGAAAGGCGGGGGAAAGTGACAGCTTTCCCTCCCTCTCTCTGTCATTTTCCCCCCTCTTTCTGCCCATCTGCGTCTCGTTCTCACTCAAATTCTCCTTTTGCCAAAGCTGCGTTTCATTAGTGCGCCCTTGCACAACCTGTGACTTACAGCCCCACTCCCTTGTTCTCCACCCCTCTGTGTCTTTCTGGTCTGGAGGCAGAAGGCTAAACACCCTTCCTCTTGTGTGCCTCTCCTTCCTTGTCATCAGCATGTAGACACGCCTACACAGATGATCAACAGTCACTTCCTGCCCAGAGTGGTCCTCAGCATGCCAGTTTCCCCTCAAACCGAAACAATTTCCCCTCAGTCATCTGCTGGATTGCCAGGGAATTTTACCCAACTAACTTTCCATTTCCTTTGTCTTCTATCCCTCTTTTTCTCCCTAACTGCCATCTTAATCCTTCCTAATACATAAAATATATTAAAAAAAATATTTTCAAAAACATCACTTTGGGTTAGTGAACAGATCTGCACAACTGTCATTGTTAGTTTGAAATAATAACTTTTGAATAGTCTGTTTTAGTTGTTTTCATTGAAATATCCAGCTGTTATTAAGAAAAGCTTAATTGAAATTAATAAATATAACTAAACTTGTAAAATGTGGGTAAAATCCTGATGCAATATTGGTAATTAGTAAAATTTTATGTAGTTTTCAGAGAAATGAAACAGATTGCATCAGTAAAGTAACAGCACCATCCAAAGTTACTAAGTTAACATGATCAACAAAGCAAAAAACTGGGAGCAAAAGCATGAAACACAGGACAGCAGTCTGAACGCAACATGTATACTGGACATGTGCATTTTTTTGTTTTTAAAGAACTCAGTTGAAGGTGTTGTGGGTTTTTAGAAAAACAAACAGTGGAAAAGTCACACGCAACACCACGGCTTTGTTAAAACAACTAAATCCAAAGCACCAGTACTACATAACAGGGTTTGAGGGTTTAACTGTAACTCCAGATTATCTTTTCCTGCATTGAAACATCTTAGCAGCTTATACTGGACTGCTAACTTACCCTCAAAACATGTTTTCAATCCATGACTTCAAAAAAATTCCCTCTGAAATAATAAGAAAAAAATATAATGGTGTGTGGACAGTATAGATTATTTCACTCTTTCTTTTTTAAACAAAGACTTACTGCACTGTTCAACTTTCCCTACAAAGCATCTCAATGAGTGATATTAGACAGAAAGAAATGCTTATACATGAGCAATAAAGAATTTTAAGCCATTTTCTTGCACAGCAGTTCAGCATGTCTACACATTAATATTATTATTCATATCAATGTTATGAAATAAAAAAAATAACTAGCTATGGATGTAAAACCTTTTTATTGAGCATTAAAGAGCCCTGAATGAAACTGACAGGTTTGATTTTGATACTTTGAATATTTAAAACAGCCAGTTTTACATCTGACAGACTGTGACATACCTCAGGAGTATATATGCAAGTTTAAATAATACAGTAATACAGTATCAGATATCATCTAATGTACACATGCTTAAATGATGTAGCAATACTATTACTGATCTTATTAAACAACATCACTGCTCTGTTTCCTTTGTCTTCTAGAACTTTGACTAAAAACACAAATGCAATGCAGATTCTAGATGTTAATGTGATTTTATAACACTGTTAGACATAAAGTCATCTTACAGACTTGGTAATTATTTATTTAGATAGCCATCAGATAATGAAAGGTCACAGTGATTTTGCTTTCAGTCCTACATTTGCACAAATTTTTGCTTTGCTTTTGGTTTCAGCCCTTAACTGTTTCACTCAATCCATCAATTCTCAATCCATGTGTGTTATTTAAAAGGACAAACATCCGTGAATGGTTTTTAAATCAACTAAAAGATAAAGATGTGCCTGGTAAAGATGAGGGGAACTAAAATCTAATATTATTTCTCTTTGGATTAATTTCTACAATGGATTATTGATCAACTGCTCATTTTAAAGCGTTGACTTCTGTACTTTAAGTAGGAATCAAAATGAAGGTTATAATAATACCAGTCCTTACTGATTGGGTGCAGCTGCTGTGTGTTCAACCACAGTCATAATTTTTCACGTAATGGTTCAGCTGTTTATATAAGAAACTTTGAATAAATGAGCTGGAAAGAAAAGATAGACTTCAGCTTCCGATGCAAACGATGCTTAGTTAAAAAATCCCTTCATTTAAAGAATCATGACATTCCTCAAATGATCTGCTTTTTAATAACAGACTTGATTTGACATTACTTTGTAAAGTACAAAAGTAAAGTAAATAAACAACAGTTGTCTTAAAAACTAAATAAAGTACAAAGTTGATTGGAGGAATACTTTTGTAAATTGTTTCCATGAACATGACTTAAAACATCATTTAATCTGATGTTGGTAAAGGACTATGAGTATCAGTATTTACATCCACATTCACAAAGTTCAGAAGGTTTGTAAAGATGCTAAATGATTTTTTTCTATTTACTGATCAAAATAAAAGATTTACACTTTTCTATTCTACAAGCATTTAGCAGGCATTTTATTCAAAGCGACACTTGTAGATGTATTAGGATCTGCTGACTGTCGTTAGCACGGCTCGATAGCTGCTATTACATCAAAACACATTATAAGTTTTCCTTCTGTTTTGATTAAATAATATTTTTCATGGAACATTAACTCTAATTGGACATTGACAGCTTTTGGAAAGATTTGATACATTTTTTTTCTTTTTTCTTTCTTTAACAAACAGTATTACCGGTAATACTATTTTATACCTGTGGTGAATAAACAATGAAGAACAATCTTTGTCCCTTCCAGGCTCCTGATGTATGTTATTTGCTTGTGATTAACACAGCTTGATGTTTTGTTTCCTCCAGATTGCATCACAAAAAGCAAAGAAATAAAAATAGAAGTGTTTTGTAGCAGAGGCACTTTTCTTTCAAGCCCCCTTTATCACTGAACTCCTGTGTCCTCACATCACTTTACATGTCCCGGTCCTTGTCCATACATCCTAACTTACTATTGGCGCTTCTTCATTAGGACCTGCACGACGCGGCTCTACCGGCCCGGGCAGTACGATATTGTACTGGACTGCTTTTCCATTACAATTCGCGATCCTCTAATGTGGGAGGGGTCCCCCGCCAGCACGAGTTTCTAGACGCTTTGTACGGAGTCTGCAGAAAACCACAGAAGAAGACTTTCCGGTAACTTTTTACCTGGGGCTCGGATTATGGTTATTCGTGGGAAATAGACTCATGAAACAGATCAAGACAAGTTGACAGAGGGCAAGACAAAACACCCTGGATCATATCAGACCAATCAATGGACGCCAGCCTGTGGACGTCACGCTACCCGCACGGCCCGACACGCTTAGAACCACAACGAAGTAGGTACGGAAAATATAACGGCACGGCACGACAAATCCCAATGGAAACTCTCTGTTTCTGGGTATAATCGTGTGAGGCCGGGTGGAGTAGGTACTAATGGAAAAGCGCCTTATGACTTTGTCTGAACAGCATTTAACCATTCCAGATGGTGTATTGTTGCAACACAGTTTTTGGTAGAACAATCACAAACACCAGTCCTTTGGAGCTGCTCACACTGATGGACTAGCCTTGGTATTACGTGACAAAAAGTTATGCTTTTATAATCCTTTATCTAACACAACCTTCCACTGTCTCCTTCTCTACACCCACTTCTCTTTTTCCCAGTCGATTCCCTCACCCGTCCCTCCCTCTCACTCCACACCAGTCCCCTGGGCAGCTCCAGTACTCCGTGCCGGGCCTGTAAGCTCTTGCATGGCTGCCCTGCCAGAGTATATTTTAAGACAACCAGCATGTTTCTCCATGGGTATAGAGGCTAGGTATGACTCACAAATCAGATATTTGACCAGGAGAGCCACACAGTAGAGTAAAGCTAAGGCGTGGGAGGAAAGTGTGGATAGCACACAAAGGGAACCTGACCGACCTCCATCTTTCCAGCTGGTAAACAGACTGCTATTTCAACTATATTGGTATTTAAAATCTTTTCCCAAAACCAAACAGCTTTTACCTGTACTGAGGAATGGCTCAACATTTTTGCAGTGCTATGTAAAAATGCATGGCTGCTTTTAGAAATAGATTTCTCAAATGGAAGCTCTTGTCTAGGGGATCTCACTTATATAGCTGGCAGGACAGTCGAGCTTTTTATGGTGACACTCTGAGTTATTTGGTACAGAAACAGTACCTCTGGAGTCACCTTGTAAAGATTCTTTTGACTTAAGCTTTGCACAAAGCAAAGCACTGTAGCGAACAACGCGGTTCAACGAAGCAGCTTTGATCATCACAGCTGTGCCGTCCAGTCTTTTCAGGTGTGAATAAAACATAGCCTGAATGTTTATGACTGAGCCTCATAAAATGCATTCCTTTAAATCCACAAGATCTCATATTACAGATGGCAGTATTGATTTTCCTGGCTGCAAAGTGCAGTAGACTTGGCTTTGTTTTCTCTGATCTATTCTTTATAGCCTGCATGATAGGGGGGGAGGAAAAGGAGGGGGAGAGGGGGGGGGGGAGAGGAGGGGGGGGGGGGGGGGGGGGGGGGGGGGGGGGGGGGGGGGAGGGGAGGTGAGGGGCATGAGGAAGGGGGG
>JBAMHV010000014.1:8361253-8371905 GCA_037177535.1 Pseudomugil gertrudae
CCCCCCCCCCCCCCCCCCCCCCCCCCCCCCCCCCCCCCCCCCCCCCCCCCCCCCCCCCCCCCCCCCCCCCCCTAAAAATTGTCCAATAGGACAATCACACCCCTCAAAAGTGCATGAGAAATAAATCATATTATCATTTACTCTATTACTCTTATCTATTTACAAGTCATTCTGTTTTCACTTTAATGTTTTTTCTCCAAAATGTCTAAAGCCATGGTATAGAGGATTTATACGCACTCTTGTTGGTCCTTGAAGGAAAACGCTGACAAAGACATTAAGTAACAGAGCTGCATATTAGCTTAATTACACAGATATAGAGATTGTGTTGTTTAAAGCGGATGCTCATACAACAGAAGCATAATTCTTGCTAGTATTTATTCATTGCAAAAGTGACTAACTAGGCTTTCTAGCAATTTATAAATTAGATTTTTATATAGAAACATCTTTTGATGAGTTTTACCCATTACTTAAATGTCTGATATAAAGTTCCCGCATGTTTCTTTTTGTTTAAGTTTTCAAATTGTACTTAAATCTTTTGTTTCCTAATGTTTGTTGCTTTTTCTTTTTTTCATGAAAGGGAACTCTCCCTGACAAGTAAATCTATGGTATTAGTCCTGAGTGCAGTTTCATTTCTAAGGTGCTGTGTGACATCAGAGTTTGATGTTGGGAAGTGTTTAGAGAGCAATAAAATAACAGAACAAAGCAAAGAGAAAGCATAACACTATGCCAACTTTTGAGGCGGCAGGAATCTTTACTGTAAGCACTAAAAGCAGTCTTCTAACACATTTAATTGACTCATTTACTATGATCTGAGGAACTGTGAGATAAGTGCCTTATAAAAAAAAAAGGATTGCATCTAAAAGACCAACGCTTTACTGATCTCCACAGACATTCTGCACTTGTGTGAAGACTTGTAAACAACTGACAGTTTCTAAATCATGCTCTGTACTGAATGAGGCATGGACCATAATACCATGGAAATAAGCTACAATGAACCCTGCAACAATGCCTTTCACCATACAACGGATAGTTTTCTGCAGAACCATCAGTAAAGAAGTTTTCATTTCAGAAGAATGAGTGAGAGTCTGACCAGCCCCCAGCAGAGACCTCCTCATGCCTCTCCGCTCATCTCCGTAAGAGGATCAGACATAATGGGGTTTTTTCTTCCATAACTCCTTCTGCTCTCCAGATACACTGCACAAAACTCCCAACAAAGTCTAAGACTGCGTTTCCTGTCACATTTTACTGTCATTGAGATGATAAGTTCCAACTTCTGTGGGCATGACCTCATTGTGAGAGGGGCTAAGCTTTTAAGCAGGTGTCCTCTTCCCCTCTCAAATGCAGTGAGATAAAATAAGTGTAATAACCTCACTGCGAGAAGCAAGCAGCTGAAAAGGAGCTTGACAAATTTTCCACAAACTGATGCACAGCTGCTGAATCACAGCACAATAAACAAACTAATATTATGTCTGAGAACAAATGCTAAAGAATGGAATATAAATGCACTAAAGATTTAATGTAAAAACATTTATTCATGTAGGAAGGTATTATGTAGCAGTAGCAGGTTGAGGGAACAAATAGTTATTACCCTCTAACTCAGGAGTGGGGCTCCCAGTGGTTGAAGGCCGGAATCCTGCAGGTTTCCCGTGTATCCCTGGTCCAGCACACCGTATTCAACTCAAATGGATCCAACAGCTTATCAAGATCCTCACAGTGATTCATTTATTTGAATCTGGTTTGTAGGAGCAGGGAGACATTGAGTCATGCAGAGGTGGGGGGAATTTGATCCTCGTCCATAAAGTTTTCAGTCATTCACACTTTTTGAATATCACTCTATCCTGTTCGGAAGTGAATCTAATTGTTAATCAATTCCACCTGCTGTTGTGCAAATGGAACAGACAACAGGTGGAAGCGAGTGGCAAATAGCAAGACAGCCCCTCTAAAGGAGAAGTCCTGCAGGTGGTGGCCACAAACCGTTTGCCTGTCTTCTTCCTTTCTGGCTGATTTTTGGTCACATGTGAGTTTTTCCAGTGTCCTAACCTCACGAGGTAACATGAGGTGTTGTCTGTAACCCACAGAAGTTGCTCAGTTAGTTCAGCTCATCCAGATGTCACAATAATCCAAACTGTGAAAAGAAGGTTTCCTGTGTCCCACAGCCCAGTGCCAACAACAAGGCAATAAATACCAGGAGACACACCAGTACATCAAGAGATGTGGAAGGGATTGAAGGAAGGCAACAACCCATTAGCAGGACTATTTTTGCTCCTTTGTGCAACAAGGAACAGGAGTAGCAAGGCCAGAGTCCTACAAAATGACCTCCAGCAGGCCACTAATGTGCATGTTTCTGTTCAAACTGTCAGAAACAGACTCCATGAGGTATGAAGTCCCTAAGTCCACAAGCAGGATCACTGCCTGACACCATGCATCCAAACTGGTATTTGCTGTAGATTAGCAGCAGTGGCAGAATCATGATTAATGTGTTCACATTGTGCCCATGTGATAGATGTGAGTCTGGACTTGCCGTGGAGAACGTTCTGCGACTGGCAACATCTTTCAGTATGGACTGGTTTGGTGGTAGATTCAATGATGGTCTGAGGAGGAATATCCTTAAAAAGCAGCACAGACCTCCAGGAGATGGCCAGAAGTACCTTGACTGACATTAGGTAATGGGATGAGATCCACTGTCTGACCATATGCGACTGCAGTGAGATCTGGGTTCCTTGAGATGCATGACAATGATTGGCACTGATTATAATGACTGTATACTGCCTGTTCACAGAACTAAATCCAATCAAACTAACTCAGGAGCATCATGTCTGGTGGCATCCAACCACCATGTTGCACCACAGACTGACTGGGGGCTTCTCAGACGCCCTGATCCAGATCTGGGAGAAAATCTTTCAGCTATCTTAGCAGGAAGTTGTTGTTGGGACTGCATACAGGCAACAACACTGTACACATTTTTAAGAAAATATTTTAAGTGATTTCCATATAAGTTTGGTCAGCCTGTGATCTGATCTTTGCTATTTTATTTTTAATATAATTATCCATCTAGATCGCAATAATTTTATTTTTCATTTATATTTTTGTTATTTTGTTTGTGTTTATCTCTTTCACTCACACATGTGCACACAATTTTAAAAAAAATAAAGGAAAATTCAAGATTCACATTGTTTGGTTATGTTTCTCTCCGGGATACCACGTTTACCTCTTTCCAATCCCACGGAGTAAACATGATACCACATCATACAAGTTTTAATTAAAAAATAAAATCAATGAACATTATGCATCATCAGATCAGCTGTTTTAGTTCTGTCCAAACAGATCATTTCAGGCGAATGTCCTCACCTGCATCCTCATTCACACACCAACATCTCACTAACGAAGGTTAGATGCATTTACTTCCAAACATCAATCGATCTTGCTTTGCTAACTTCTTCCAGAGTTCAATGTGTTTGAACTCTGGCCTGGGAAATAGCGATACTCACCAATATCCAGCCAATTTGAAAGTGCAGGTTGGATTGACCTGTCCTTAAGTAAGTATTGACTGTGTATCTGTTTGTATAAGTGCATGCTTAAAAACAAGCCATTTAGGGAGTTTCGTGCTGTGGCTTGCCATGACTGCAAGAATGTAGAACAGCATGAGACGTCAGAAAAAAGTGAAGGTGTAGACCGCTATAAATCTTTATAATGTATGGCTGCAGCTAATGTTTGTAGTATTACCTGCCCCTACACAAATAAACTTAATTTTGCCAAAACCTGGATTCCTCTGGCCAAAAGCCCACATATGTTTAAAGGCTGAAGTAAAAAGCAGCAGGACACAATAACCCAATAGAGAGAGTGACTGGACTCATCGGGAAGTCCACAAGCTCCACAGTTCTTTCAGCATTTGTTCGTATTACAAATGTTGCAGTACAAAAAGTACTTCAACATTTGTAAACAGTTTAGAAAAGGTTTACATACACTTAATAGATTTCTGTTTAGATTTTGCCTAAAAAATGTAGGAGAATTTTGCTTGTGAGGCAGAAAGATTGTCATCATAACTGTGTTGTAAACAGTTACAGGACCAGAACTGTTGGCCGCAGGTTGTCTAACACGAAATAAAAAAGTTATTATAAAACAGGATGTATTTATCTCAGTTATCTACTTAACTATGAAAGCCCAAATTACAAATGAAAATTAATTTCAGTTTACTGCACGGCTTTGCACAGAGGTTCTTTCTTATGCTAATAACACACAGCTCTAAAGACCTGCTTGACAAGACTGGGCAGGTTTGACAGGTTATTAAAGTCATCCATATCCAAGCACATTTTTTAATTTCTATCCATGACGTAAATCCTGCTGAATTTTCATATGGGGATATTTAGAAATATCCAGCCCATCTTTGTTTGTGCTGGTATTTTATAGCAAGTGCTGTTAGAAAAATGTGTCATCACGTTTCCTTCTTTTATTCAGCAGCCAAATGAGCAGTCACAAGATAATGGAATCCATTTGTTCCTCTATCTAAGGGTATACGTGGTATATGAATGTATAGTTTCAGATACTAACTCATTTTCTTTTTATCTGTGTTTCAAAAAGTTTTTATAAAGCTAAATGTACAGAGTCAGGTCTCTGTGTCATTCTGAAAAGGAGCCAATTAGTGAGTGATGTAGAACAAAAGGCAAGAGCCAAAAGCACTGGAGTGGTTCATTAACCATCCACAAGTCAGTGGTGTTTTCATTCCCATAACGCCAGTAATAAGGCAATGTTTGAACACATGTATTCATATAGATGTGTGTGTGTTCTTATGATGCTTGACACAGCAACTGTCTCTTTTATCCTATGGCTTGCACTATTGAAGATGAAACTAATTGATTTTGGCAACAGTGTTTACACAACCACAGAAATTTAACCTATGATATTTAGTGTCACGGTCAAAGGTGCCAATGTATAACACAGAGAGAGAGAGACACAGAGGGCCTTTATATTCCTTTGCTACCCATCTCTTCCTCTGTCAGCTGAATAGATCACACTATTCCATCTCTTTCAAATCAGTCACAGTGACGATTCTGTGAAAAAGGAGAGCTGGCTGGAGCCTGTCAGTGCTAGGAGAGAAGAACATCAATGCTTCACTTAGACAGCTATTCTGAGGGGGCACCATCCCCAGACAGGAGGACAAGACCGACTTCACCTGCATTCAATACCAAGTTTTGACTCTGCCGTTGGGAGTAAAGATGCGACAGAAAATTTAGACAGCATTCCCTGATCTAAATGTCATTTGGATAAGAATTGATTCCTTGATTCATTCAAGAGGCCAAAACTTAAAAGCGGGCCCAGTTGTCTGTCTTTTGTTTTTTAAGGAGCTGTTGTGCTTCTTTTCTTTGTGCTCCAAAGCAAAGACGGTGTGGATTATTTCTCCGAAGGTGCACAACATTATAGATCCCAGTAACAATTCAAAAGTTTGGCTGATTGATCCTTTTCTTTGTGTGGTATTGTTGCATCTCATTTCCAACACAGCATGAAAGGCACCGGAATGAAAACATCTTAGCAGCAAATCGGCCTCACCATGGCAACAGTATTGATCAACCCTCTTGGGTCCTCAGAAAAAAATCTATCCCTCATGTCAATTTCCCAGCATTAACAGTTCAGCAGCCACTCATGTCTTGAATAGACAGGCATGATATTTAGAATCAGGCAATAAAATGTGCAATCGTTATTTAGCTTCCCTGATGATTCATTTATCACAGGAGTGAGACACCAAATGACCTATTGATATTCACCAAGAACAATACTAGAATTAGGCTAGGAGGACAACTCGAGGACATACCGCTGTCCTCAGATTTGAAGTGTAATGATTTAGATTCAAAGTCTATCAAGTCTCTCAATTATGAAGCATATCCAGTCATTTAAAACAGTGTAAATTGACTAAGACAAGTAAATAAATACTTTGAGCCATTTTGATGCCATTTAGTCTGAATTCTCTTTTTCAGATACATCCAAGTAGGCACCCTCTCAAGCTTTTGAGAATTTTGTTTGGAATCATTTTATAGTTTATGAACTGCAATGATGTCAGATATTTGCATTTTCTGCCATACCAATTAAACATTGAAAGACTGATGAGGGTAAATACGCTGGGAGCTGTTGATTCTGTATTGATTATGCACTATCATGTGTCTCCACATTTAATTTTTGGATGCTTATCATCAATAATGTCATCACCACTGGCACCGCTGGGAACAAATATGCTAAGGTTCAAAGGAAGACTGAATTCCTCTTCTCTCAGCTGTGCAGATTTGAGTGTGGTGATTCAATCTAGCTTTCCAGCAACACTTTGGGGAAATGAGAGGAAATGTAGAGTGATGGATGACGCTGCATGACAACTGCTGTCACTCTACAGATTCCTCAAGCTTGATTACAACGCCTGAGCTTCAGCGCCACATCGTGCATGAGCTACACCTACACTCTGACAGTTTGACACTTGCAGAAGTGGAGGTCCAACTGGTGAGAGGAGGAAAAAGCGAAGAGAATTAGGGACTGAGCTTTCCTCCCTCAAATCCTCTAAAATTCACCAAATGCACACACAGTATTGATGCACACGGCTTCCACAACACAAAAACAGTCTTAGAGCTCTTCTATTCTTCAACAAAATAATGAGTACAGGAAGATGCTTCAAAGCATGACTGGAGGGTTTTTACTTAGTTTAAAAATGTTAACTAACTTTTCAATGAGTGAACCAAAGCCAAAGCTAAAAGTTGTGGTGTGGACCATCAGCCTAACTGTCGGGCAAATGAAATGAGGCCACAAAACCTCAGAGTAAACGTGTTGTTATGTAAAAATGGAAGTGTGTGTGTGTGTGCATGAAAAAGAATAGAATGGTATGAGCTAAAATACTGTTAATGATCTTAGCTGCTGTTTAACTGATACTTATTGCCAGGCCCCTGGTTTCTCTAATTGAACTGGGACAAAACATTACAGAACAAGACTTTGGATTGCATCCTGCAACCACAAATTATCAGCGCAAATCCCGCAGCTCTGATGATCCCTCTCAGTCCCCAAACCAGAAAAATGGGCAGAATTCTGCACATTTGGTAAAACATCCATTTAAAGTAATTAGCTATATTGCTATGGAGATGTGTTTTAAATAATTTATCTGCTGTATTCAGTGCCCTGCTGCTACTTCCCATTCTACTGCAGCACCATAGGCCAACATCAGCAACAGGATGCGATCTGGTTCCATGAACCCAAACAATCATTCTTGATATTAGTTCAGATTCATTCCATTGACTTTCAGCCATTCAGCTCAATTAGGCTGCAAAGTGGTTTAAAACAATGTCATTTTGTAGAGAGGCCCCCTGTAGATAGAAAAAAGCCGTTTTATGGTTAAATAAAATTGAGGTTTTCAGGTTCAAAACTTATAAAACGCGCCTGCAGCCTCGACATACAAGGGACTTCTATAATCATGTACAATCACATGAAATAGGCCTGTTATTCTCAGGAGGGGGTTGTTGAGTTTGGGTGTGATTGTGTCAGGCTGTCAGTGCCCACTCATCCAGACTCCAGAGTGAGACTGGAACAGACGGAGCTGTTCTTTCAGCACCACCGGGGACATGCAACAGCACACTGGGCTGTCGCAGCCACACAGTGTAGTGGATCAGAAAACCACCAAAATTCACCTCACCTGCTGTCTGAGCCTTCTTCTAAAAGTGGACGCATGTCAAAAGGAGAAACACTCGTGATAAATATCAAATCTAATACAGGAAAAAGCAGAATGCATCACAAAGATGCTTGTGTGTGTGTTTTTCTGTTGGAGACACAGTTTGTAACTGTTCTTCCTCCACTTCTGTACTGAAGGGAAGGAGTAGGAGCTTCACTTCCTCTGTCCCCTAAGCGCATAATTATCAGAGTTATGTGCATACTTGCACAAAAGCTCCATAAACTACTGCACACTCTTAAAGACTTGCCTGAAAGAGGCGTAGGATGTTGGCAACCATGATCGATACAGAACTCGCCGAGGCTCCGATGACTCCCACCACTTTTTCAGGCTTAACAAACACCGGTGGCTCCCCATTAGTGCACTTCACGTCTGAGGTGTCCTTCGTGATCAGGGCTTGCACGAAAGTCAGTGATTGCTCCAGAGCATACGTATCCCTCGAACAAGTGTCCAGCACCCGCGCGCCTAAGGTTATGTTCGGTAAGAGTTGCTCGTCTTGGTTGATTTGATCCAAAGCATACATCATGGCCTCAAGCCGCTGGATGCCGTTCTCCTTTTTGAGATCTCCGCATGGGATGCCGTCGATCCCTCTTGAGTGAACCGGGAAGAGTCCACCGAGGGTCAGATGTCCCTGAGTCCGTATTGAATGGGGTGCATACGTCTCCTGGGGCAGCGTGAAATCCACCACGGTACTCATGAGCCAAAGCAGTCCCCATATAAAGCTGAGATTTGCGTAAGCACCAGGACGAGCCATGGTCAACTTTGAGTAGGGATGATGCCTGAGATCCGCAAACAAAAAAGGTTGAGAAGTTTGTTAAAACGAATCCATTCTTGTCACGGAGGAGATTCAACAAGCTGAGCTGGAGAAGCAAGACGGAGTAGAGGGCTCAAGCAAACTGCGCCCATCGTTACGCAGCCAGGAGCGAGCAGCGCAGCTTGTTGAACAGTGAAGCCCCCAACGGTAATTCAGCTCCCACGGAAAGGGAGGCAACATCCATTAGTTAGAAAATGTCAGAGAAAGAACATGAACACGCTCCACAGATTAACTGGCCCCAATTTCAGCAAAGGGAAACACAATTAAAACCAAAGCCTGACCAAAAACCTGACATATCCCCACGCGCTTAAACCACAATCAAGTAGCCTAACGTGTGATGTTAATCTTAGAAATGATTTTTATAAATCACTACTTAAATAAAACCGGCAGAAGTAGGTGACATTCTTGCTGAAGCGCAGGGATAGCTCTCTCGGCTGTGTCTATCTCCCAGGGGTGCAAAATCATGTCCAAAGAGAGAGAGAGAGAGAGAAGGAGCAAGACAGTGAGAGAGGGAAACGATTAATACCAGCGCAAATGTGCGATCACTAAGCAGAGGGCTGAGAAAACCCAGCTAATTAAATCCCCAGCTCTTTTTCCGTCTCTGCAACCGGTCGCATTAAAACGCGAAATGAATGAGTCACAGCGAGACATTCACTGAGTTTTCAGCCCGCTTTCCGCGTCCAGACGTCATTCAGCTTCAAGGGGGGGAAGAGAGGGAGATTATCATCACTGGCAATGTTTCCAGGAAGTTAGAGCTCAGTCTTCAAACACAGGAGAAGGAAAACAAGAACAACAAACGCACTTACAGGCTTGAATAATGAGACAATTGTTCCTCCGAGTGCCTCTCAGTGCGCCGCATCTCAGCCTTATAATCTTTCTCTCTGTACTTCTTCTCCCGTCTTTATCCCCCCCATAAACACAACAGCACACAAAAATCTTTTTTTTCTTTGTGATGTGGCAGGCAGGCGTGAAGTGGAGATCGGTGACATTACGGAAATAAAGTATATGAGGGGCTTCACCGCCCACTAAAAGAAAGTGGCTTTCCTAAAATAGTTTTGGACTCATAGTGATGCACCTTTTAAAACGCAGCGATGGAGGAGGAGGAGGAGGGGGGCTTCCATGCTGGTCTCCCAGGTAACCTGGCTTCTGAAGACACTCCTCAGCAGCCCTCATCATGCTGGTACACACACTGATGAGAATTAGACACACCAATAGCAGCCTTATAACTAAACGCTACCATTATCAAACTTTTCAACCAGATTGTTATTAAAGCATTTCAAAAAGATCTTTTTTTATCTTGTGACTTACCTGACAATTTGAGGCATTCATTAAAAGGGTATTCATGTATTGATAATCTAATATTCAGAATGCCAATAACAGTTTTGCTCAGTGGATTGCACTGTAAGAGGAGGTGCTAATTGATCACTAAATTTATATAAGCTTTAACTTTCAACTTAATGAAATAACTATAGCACATCCAATAATAACAACTGTATGGCTGCTGGTGGTAAGTTAATACAGCAGTACAAACATAAAGAAAAAAGAAAGTGTATTACACAAGCCTGTCTAAAAAACAAGTCTGAGTGTGGCATAAAAATGCAACAGCGAGCAAACAAAATCTCTGCCTAATGAGCAAAATATGCTTAATTTTGGTACAGAAAAGCCATGTTATTGTCCAGCAATTAATTAGAATGCATGATGGTTGCTTGTAGCCCCTTACAATGTACACTATGATGTTTTTACAGAAGAGCAAGGAATGTGTGTGAATCATGGCCCAGAAAAGCCTGCAGCATTTTAGGATCCTTTGTTAAATTACTTTCAAAAGTATTTTTGTTCTTCACGTTTTTTCTAAACTTTGAGCCTATGTGTTCACACAGCTCCTGAAGAGACTTCCACAGAGTTGTGTCTGTTTTTAGTGCAGTTCCACATGAGGCCATGATATCCACAGCCACTTAGCGGTTGTTGTTTAGCAGCACACAGAGATTTCTACCCTTCCTTTGAACTGTTTAATTATAGAAAATTATCTTTGCAGCTTGACATTAATAAATGTTATCCTGAGCCTGTCAAACTACTAGTGCTGGACTTTAATAAGTCTTTAATAATAAGACTTTTACTGGAAGTTAGTAAAAGTCCAGCTTCTGTTTGACA
>JBAMHV010000014.1:8372323-8384831 GCA_037177535.1 Pseudomugil gertrudae
TATGTAATTTTGCTATTAAATGAAGCTGTTTTTGATTAAAATTTCTTGGTCCTGAGTTTTTTCCTGGTATAATATTTAACATGAGCCTGAATTTTAAAAGATTATCACACATTTTCTCAGGTTTAACGTTGATGAGTTGTCTCTGTGCCGGAGTCGTAGAAATCCAAGGTTTTAATTGTTTTTTAAAAAATAACTGCTTTGGATTTTTGTTTGCTCTATCTTAACTTTTTTTTTTAAAAAAAAGCACAGCTGCATTATCGCTAAAGTTATTTGGTTGTCAGGTTATTAGCTACCTCTGCAGATGGCTTTATCAGAACAAATGATTACGAAGCATATAAACCCGTTTTATGAACATATTCATTCCATTAGTTTCTGTTCAATTAAAAGATTAGAAAGGGTGATGTAGCTCTAATTGAAACTTGTCCAATTGACACGTCCAGGCTTGGATGGACAAATTTCTAATTAATTAAATCGAATACGACTAATTCAAGCCTAATCCTGCCATGTAGTATATTTATCTCCATTAGCCACACTGAGTACATGGATATTTTCAACAGTTCTGCATGTCCAAATCTGAGCACATTTGTGTAACGATATCGTACATGTTGATGAGAAAGACTAAAAATACATTATAATTGTTGGAGCTGCTGGTAAAAGATTGCCGAGAAGAGAACTCAGGGATATGGGAGTGGAGGGAAGCAGATGGTCACCTCCACTGTGAGCTCACTGAGACAGACAGGCAGGCCAGGAAAAATGCAGCAACAGCTTCCACAAATGACACCCTGAAAGGATGGTGTCGCCATCGACGACACTAATTCCAATGCTCGGACCTTGTGGTGAGAGCCTTACTCTCACTTACTCTGTCAACGGAAAGGTTACTTTTGAAAAATGGGGCTCTCACCGTGATTTAATTCACTGAATAACCTCAGGAAGAGGGCCCTGTCCCTCTGGGAGGCTGTGTGATTTAGACTGAGATTACACTTCGGTTTGGATCTTCACTCTTTCTCCTACCTCACTTCCCTACAGAGAATAAGTCACGTGTGTACAAGCACTCCAATAAATTCCATTTCAATTTCATCATAGGATGAAATGAGAAGCAGCTTTTGGGGAGGAGCGACACCATATCCTGAAGGCAATCTATTTTCATAGTGGTGACCAAACACCCAAATACAACCGAGGGTTTTCAGAAGCCAGGGGTGTGAAACATACTAACGCACCTCAGGAGATAAATGATAGATTCCCATAAAAGAACCAAAGCTTATGTTTCAAACACTCAATAACATGTCTGTTCAGTGCTGTCTTCTTTAAATCAATTACAGGGCTGGCACTATGCGCCCTCTAAAAGAACAACAAATCAAAGAACAATAAAAAGTCAGCCATCGGGACAAGAGGCAATAAGGTTTCCTTTCGGGCTGGCACTGGGCACAATGGCTTCTGTCTGTCAAATTAATTAACCCGGAAACCTGTTTAATTTACCGACCCAAATGAAAGGGTGGCCATATCCACAGGAAAGAAATAACTCCAGAGCAGGAGGTAATTGCATGTCGAGGTGATTTGTTCAGAAACACGCTGGCTACCAGTGTGTTGGGAGTCATGCAAATCCTCTGAGAGGTGAAGGGTTATTGTTAGATCAATGTAGGGGTGGTGTCAGATTACCAACATTAAGGGCACTGAGCTGATGGGCACCCATTTCTCATATATACCATCTGCTTTGGAATAATAATCCGAGCTTTTCTTTACCACGATGAGCAAAATCAGTACCTGTGAGGAGAAAGAAAAAAAACAAATTGTAATTCTGCAGGCATGCTGTATGAGAAGACAAATTCCTACCTCTTCTGCTGTTTATGCTGAAGACAAAGCAGGTGCACTGCAGCTAGGACGATAGACTCTCCACACTCTCACTTATGACTGTAATCCATCTGTCATACCTTCTCTCTTATAATTATGTCTCTGTAAAGCTGCTGCTGTGAGTTCAGTATCTTTTCACACTCTAAAATGTGAAAGATAGACAGGTAATACACGAGTGACCACTGGAATGCATAATAGCAATTCATAGCACGGTAACAAGAGATTTTTATCCTCGGGTTATCTTTGAAACTTATGAGCTTTAATTACACAGTCTTCTTGGATGGCGGGTTATACAAAGATGAAGAGTGAAAAGTTAGAATGAGAAATCCAAAGAAAAATATTAATCTTGGTTGCTTGTGTTTCTTTTCTATCATACAGATATCACGAGTACCTGCTGCTGAATCAGAAGTGCTGGTCCTACGTTAATGATCAGAAACATGATATGTGACAGTATAAGAACAAAGGTGCTGCTCTTCCACCCACTTAGTATTGATATTTTCCAGATGCCCACATACTGTGACAAGTTGTTTGTTTTGATGGCTAACTTCATGGTTCACTGGACACATATGATAAGTGGGTGCAGCTGTGTTAGTTAACCAAGAGGACTCTAACCACAAATGTAACAGCAACAGCAAACATTTCTCACAGCACATCTGTTGATCAGAAGAAGGCCGTGTCTCTGCTTTTTGTGCGTGTCCTCACCACACATTGCGATAGAGGAGACTTCATCGACAGTATTGATGAATGACTTATTACACTCCCTGCACACTGTGTTTCTTTGTCATGCCTGTGAGAAGGTAGACAGGAATGCTATTTTTAACCATTCAGACTCTAAGGGAAAAGACAGTAATATAAGCAGGCGTTACCAGCTAGCCAAAGGAAAACCCATCACACTGTTGATTAGTATCATCTGACAGTCGTCATCTGATATATCAACCTGACTAAATTAAGTTGTTATGAAGTCTTTATAGACACTAAGTGTGACATCTTAATGTGGAATTGTGATAACTATTGAGCTACTTGTTTTATGTTTATGTTATGTGGGTGGTGTGTGTGTATGCGTGAGGGTGTGTGATTATTAACAGTATGGATTTTCAAACTGAATCTGAGTAAAATGTTGAACAATACATGAACACTAATCACTTAATAAAGTGAGCTAAGAATCTTCTCGTTCTTGTTTTTGGGAATCTTTATCAAGGCTCAAAGCCTTCAAGTCATGTGGAAATATTGTGACTTCTTGTATAAATTTGTCTGTTCACAGATTTTTCATGGCGTTTAGGTCAAGGGTCTGCAGTATTGTCTTCACCATGTGCACGTTGTGGGAGTGCATTTGTAGATTTCAGTGTTTCTGCCATTCTTTTACCTGCACAAGACAATGAGATGTCCTTGCCCAGAGTTTAATAGTATTCAACTGCCTTAGTTCTTGTGACCATGCACTGAACAAATAGACAGGTGTTCTAGCCACAAAGTTCTCCCACTGTTTGCCTTTTTAACTTACCTCACTAATAATTGGTCATTTACAGTACAAACAGTCCACCATTTATACATCATCTAAAATAATCTATTGCAGAGTTGTCAATTTGCCTTTCAGGAATTCAAAGAGACAAGTTCACTCAAAGAGGTTCTTTGTCTTCCATACTTCCACTTGTGATTAAATTATTACAGTCTAAATATTTAAAGATTTGTTATCTACTTCGGGACTTATCTTCCTGATTGTGCAGACCATGTGTGAAAAGTCAATGTTTATAAAGCTTTAAATTTTCCATCACCTGGTGTTTGATAATTATGGTTGAGCAAGCCAATGTTTTAACAAGGTTGTTAAATTGTGAATGTTGATAGAAGCTCAATTCCAGGAGGAATGCTCCATTTATTATTTTCTCTGTAAAATGATACCAAACAAACATGTTACAGAAATTGTTCTTGAAATTCACTAATAAAAAATATCAATACCACTATTAAGTCAGTAGCCCAGCTGGCTTTGCTCAAAGTTAACAAAACACTACAGCTCATCTAAATCATAATAATTACACACCATTTGTTTGTTCCTAGAAAAGGCAGAAAAGAAAAGGCAAATAGTTATTTCTGGAGGTGATGACTGTGTCTTGGCTTCTCAGAGTCTTGTCATCAATGTGAGGTTGTCAGGCACCCACAATGATTTTAAAAAATCTTTACATCAGCTTTTTGGTCCCGTTACATACTGTTATAGGAAATATGTAATGAAAGCAGTGGAGAGGCATCTGCATGACTGAAAATGTGAATTTCAATTTTAAGCCATATATAAATTTTCTGGATCAAAGCTGGAAAGTGAGGCAAATGTAGTTTCAATTCTATGAACATTTTAAGCTTCTAGTAACTTTATCTATAACTTTAAATATTTGCAAATATTTTCTAACAGACCAAAATACTGTAGATACATGTGTGTTATATTTAAACCACATTTTACTAAATCTTGACAAGAAAATCTGTCAATGATAAGAAGGAGTATTTGTAGAGTGCTCCTGGATTCTTTGGAAACATGTGAAACTGTGGTTTATTGGTGTAATTTCTGTGGTAACATCATCAGTAGGGGTGTGAAATAATGGCACCTGAGAAAACGCTTTAATTTAACTTCCAGTACTAAACATAAATATTTGACATCGATCTTCTCATCAATTTTTCAGCAACAAAAGCCAATAACTGTAAGATATTGAACTATTCATAACTGAAATTGCATGTAACAACTCCTGAGTGACAGAAAACTAATAACTACTCATAAATTCTGATAATTCATGGGTCAGCATTGTTCGACCCAGTACGTGTTGAATTAAATGTGTTGCTTTAAATCGTGACGATTTTAGTTCTTTAGCATTAAAGAGATGTATTTGCATGGAAGCTCAAACGTTCGCAAATTCGTAAACATAAGCGTTTAATACCAGCATGCATAAATGGGCCAAATTTGAAGGATTAAAACAATCTTCAAGTTAATGAAAACGTTAAAACTGAGACATCACAGATGGACACTGTGACCTCATCATCCTTTTTATTTTGGCCAGCAAGACTACTAATTTGTTATTCGTTTTAATTTATGTTTGGGCAGCTGCTCGCAGAAGCTCCACAGCAAGTTAGCCTTCAGCATGTTTGTTTGTGCAGCAGTCTCACTTCAAACCCTTATTTTTTTTTCTCAAATGCTAATTGCATTCCTGCACAAATAAGCTTATTGTTCTTTATTTCAAATGAGCTTCATATTTGAAAAAACTGCAGTTGTTGTCGTCATTAAAACTGTGTGAGTGGATTATGCCTGCGCTTCTTGAATTAACTGCAGTGCTGTTTGTGATGTTTTGGTTTAAAAAAAACAACTTTTTTTTCATACATAGCTAATTATCATGTGGAGCTTCTAGTGAGGACTGAAGTAGAGGGCAGCCCCGGTTATTTCAGACAAGTGCCCCTGCAGTCTCTACCCGACTTTGGAAAATTACACACTTTTTTTTCCTAATAAAAAATGTACTTAGTGTAGGTACTTGTCATAGCATAATTTATCATGAACATGAATTCATTTCCTGCACTTATTAGGTGGAAATTAACAGTGTTGCAAATTGCTGCACATGGATATGACATAAGGTGGAACAATAAATCACTACCTTTGCGTAAAGCCATACACTTCATTTTCTAGTTTATAACTGCTTCCTCACACACTTCTTGTCACCTCCTTTAGCTGGAGGCCGTACACAATTAAAGAGGTTCAAGTTAAATCGCTGCCCATTTCGACCACGTGTGAGCAATTGGAGTGTGAAGTCTGATGGTAATCCTTTGGGTTTAACTGCTCAGTGCTGCCACAGTCCCCAAGTATCCCTCCTGTCCTCCCAGTCTCTTCCCTCTTTAAGTCCCAAGGGTTCAGAAGTCCCACAAGATAACTGCAGTTGGAACTATAAGTCAAAAAAGCTACCTTTTCCCCCTGGGTTGTTCTATTGTCGGTACATTGGGTGCCTTTTGTGGTCGTTCCAGCTGATCTCTCACATACAGATGAGAAAGCAGAAGGGAAAGAGATACAGAAATGAACATATTCACACAAAGCAACCCGTGAGTACACATTAGTTGTAGCTTGTTTTTGATGTACTGTTGCGATAAGAAGTGTTATGGCTTAGTCAGGGTGCCACCACCAAAGTGATATCTTTTGCTGAGGAATCACATTTCCCGTTAAAAGCAAGTAACAAGGAGCACATTGCTCGCAGAGTTCGGATGGAAGGGGGAGTGTGCATTGTAGCATTTAATGGGTGTCTGACATTGTCAAGTGAAAGTGAGTTCTGTCGACACAGGGCACAGCACAATACAGACAAAACCGAATGGGACTTCTTATGGCTGCTCGGGGATCGAATAAGGCTCAGGTCATTTGCTGCATATTAAGTTTTGTTTCATGGTTTGCAACATTTCCTCATATTTCATTTGGCGAGCTAGCAATGGGTCGTTTTATATCCTTCCCCATTTCCCCACCTCTCAGCTCACTTTAAGCTTCACCATGTCATGATAGTGTTTTTTTCTCTTTCTTTCCCCTTTTTCGCTTTCAAGCTCAAAATCAAATCTATAAATCAAAGGCAATGGGAGAAAGACATGGAGACTGAAGGGCATTTAAATCCTTTCAGAGTTCCCAAAGCTTCAGAGGGTGAAATAAACAGGAAATTAAAATGGAGCCAGGAATGCCAGCAATCCCTCTATTCAGAGGATTGAAAGCAGGTGCATTTCTTAATGCTCCCCACTTTATATTCTGATGTGTTTTGAATGAATCCTCTTTTAATAATTTCTTCAAAAAAATGAAAGGAATTTCAAGAAATGTCATAAAATATAGGAGTAACTCTTTAAACTATTTTTTAAAGAAAAAGAAGCTTTTATTCTGAGTTTCCAAGAAAAGTTAACATGCTCACTGTGCAAAAAAAGAAAAATAAAGGTTGCACATGCCCCACTTCCAAGGTTCTCCTCAATTATGTTGTCTTGTAGTGTTCGGGTTGAACGTAGCCTACAGCCACATCTGCTCACCTGCCTGTGACTTTTACTGAAATATTGCTGCTAAACAAACTTGTTGTCAGACCTTCAGAATGAACTTCATTTGCATAAAACTGTATGATTAAACTCGGTGTAGTCAGCAATAGGAAAACATTTGTTCAGTGACTGCCAGACTTTGGCTGTGTACTGTCATGCAATCAGACCTGTGACACTGTGAGATTTTTTTTCCCACCAACAATACCGAAATCAAAATTAGGTGGATAACGCTTAGATGCAACCAATGTTAGAACATATATTACCATCTAAACATTTGATTGTTCACTCTAAAACACAAACAACAGCAAATGATGTTAAGGTGCAATTGAGGCTGAAATGTTATGGTGCAGTCCTTGTCAGGATTTTTTAGCATCAATCAGAATATTTTGCTCATGTGATGGAAAAAATATCAAAACAAATGATGTCTTAGACACATCTTTAGCGTGATTCACAAATATTTGGTCTGGCAAAAGGAACATTTCTAAACCTCCTTCCAGCCATTAAGAAGCTTCCTGCAGCTATCAGCTGGTTGTTTCTGCGATTTGTTCACTTTTATCTGGTCAGCCTCTTGAATCCAGATTCATGCCAGAAATAGTTCAGAACTCATTGCTGGTCATTTTTACCAGTACAACCAGCTCCCAGTCTGGGTTTGGGAAGCTGACACCCTTCATTTTCATTTATACTGTCATGAAAATCGGGTAGGAATAAGTTGGAGTGTAGTCCCTAAATATAGAGAAACTATATGACATGGGGTTTTATGGGGGTAGCCTACCGGGTACTTAGCTTCATGATGGTATTTGGAACATTTCTTAAAAACCTTATAGGCAACAAGAGTAACGTAGCAACAAGTAATCATAAAGATGTCAAATTGCTACTCGGACCTACAACCTATACAATCTAGACCAACACGAGAAGACATAGGTCACCTGTGCAGAAAGCGCTCTAGTACATATATCACATTAGCAGGAGAAATGTGATCGAGAACACTGCAGTGTCAACAGAATCAGCCTATTTAATTACCATTATCAGATGGTCTTCAGTTTCTTCACTTCACATGTTGTTGTGGCAATGGCTGCTTGTTTTGGAGAAAAGAAGATGACAAATTACTACAAATTGTTTTTGACATGTTAAGTTTGGCATTTGCTCCTGTCATCACAGCCACCTTCCTTCTCGTGCACTTATTATTAATATTGATAATAAGACTTGATATTAAATTGCCAATCAGAGTGAGCCCTCACTGTAAAATGCAGGAGTAACTTAACATGTTGAGTCAACTGAAGAAAATGTCAGGACTTAGACAATGCTGATGATGCTAATACACCAAAATACAAGGACAGATTTTTAACATTGCTCTACAAAGGTAGAGAAACTGATTCCTGTCTAATGTCATTAGATGTGACATTAGATTTGCCAATAAAATAAATTAAATAAGAAGTAATTAAGATATTTTTCTATTAAACACATTCCATAATTCAGGTGTGAACAGTAAACTTGAGTCTTGTTTTATTTATTTATTTATTTTGCATGAGGGGAATCATATTTAAGTAATCAAAAGGTGCCCAGTGTATATTTTGCTTTTATTTTATTATATGACATCTTTTATTTGCTCCTGTCTTTCTATAATTTAACTATTTAATTAAAATCCATTTATTATTTATACAGAATTCATTCTGTGCTGACACCCCAGAGATGCCATTAATTCTGACTTGAATTGTAACACCAAGGTTACTCAAGTTTATCCTATGGGAAATGCAAATGTCTTCTCTAATCTCAATCAGTGTCTGTGCAATCCAACATAGACTTGTTGAGATGTTTCAGTTGTTTGATTGACACTGACACCCCTAGAGCCATCCATAGCAAGGACGGTTCAGTAATCCTTAAGTTGTCAGTAATTCTCAACTAAGTGGAGTCATGAATCTTCTAACACTGGGAACCACAAGCCTGTCAAGAATTTCATGCTGGTTTAGCATAAATTTATTGACATATTTCAGTCTAACTGTATAACGCTGACATCCCTGCAGAGCCAATATGCTATCGTTGTTAGAAAGGTACAGAAGACTTACAGTTTTATCCAAAAAGTCTCAATAGAGAAATGAAAGAAAACATATTGTGCATGCCCTCACAGAAATGCATTAAAAGGAACATACTAAGGCATTTAGTTGACATATTTAGATGAAATACACGAAACTCCTACATGGTGTGAAGAAAGGCTGTCACAAGCAAAAATTATGAGTCATGTAATTCCAGACAACCTCTTTTCTGAATATTAATTAAAATGTCTAAAGCCTGCACATAAATCATGCTGTGTTCACCTGACCAATACTCCTGATTGATGCCCTGTAGATATTTCCATTCCATGTAGTGCTGTTTGTATTGAACATTATTTAACATTCATCAAAAAGGAACCATGAGCCAAACCTTGTACAAATGTACATAGATTTACTGCCTGTGGTGCACAGATCAATATTTTTCATTCATTGTCTCAAGATGATGTGTGAACAAGAGATCCAAAACTGAAACATAATTGCATCAAAATGACCATAGTATGAAAAATGATACGTCTGGTTCTTTTCTTCAAAAGACTCCTATACAGTAAATTGCACACCATCAAACTGAAGTTATAAATCATTGCACTCTGAGAAAGAGACAGGAATAAGAGCCATGCTTTCCTTTTAAGTGGAGGCTTACAATTGAACCTCAGGCACTACAGTCCATAAATTGTAGCATCAATTATTAACCCAAATCTGTTTTAATGTGCCAAAAGAAACCCCAGTGGGCAAGCTAATGCAACTAGCGGGAAATGAGGGGAACTGCTAAAATGACCAGTGTGACTCCTTTTCCCATGGGAGCTGATCTAGAGTACAGGAAAACATCAAAAAAATTATCCCATCAAACTTTAGCGGCACTGCAGAGCCACATTAGCAGCTAATAAATAGAAAAAATCCACTTAAGAGGGGAGATATGCTGGCAGTGCAAGCAATGGCATAATAAATGAAGGTCTGTGATAGAAAGCAAAGCAAAGGCTGTGAACATCTTCAGCTGACAGCCAGGGGAATTTTGGAAAATATCTGAGTTGAAGTCAAAAATATAATAACAAAGTGCTGTGAAAGCAAGGACACAACTATTAGGAGATGACCTCAGGGATCACAATGTGAGACCAAAAGCAAATGGAAATGCATCATCTTCAGGGTCAGTTACTCTCAATGCAGAACATCTTTTGGCTATATTTTATGAACTCATTCAACATGCTCATATAACATTGCAGGAGCAAAGGAAGGACACTCCTGGCATAAAGTCTGGTGCAAGTCTCCTACCTTGTTTGCTCGTGTCTATTCTTTCCATAATTTTCCAACAAACAAGCACCGAAAAGAAAGAAAAGTGTGAGTTAATACAATGAATACAGGAAGGTGTGTTCCATCTTTCTCACTGCGGGAAAATTGCTTGAACAAGTTGAGGTACGTGACATTTTCTATGCTTCTTCTATTTATTATTTAAATATTCTCCATTCTTTTCAATGTGGAAAAACAGCCTTCTGATATGAGAGCAAGTCCTAATTTTGAAAAGCAGTGCTTGGCAGCATAAAGCAAAACCAGTTCCTTCCACTGCGTACATGATGCAAAACCTGTTAACTGTTTTTGATTATCACACATTAAAACATTGCTTGGGGCAAACTATAGCCCTGCTATGCTCCCAGCAAGTCAGTTGGTTGTTGTTGTTGTTTTTTTTATTATTATTTTATGTTATTTTATTTTATTTTAGAGTTTGTTTGTTTATTTTAAGCAGAAGACTTCATTTCCATCTATTGATCACTGAGGGAGGCTCTCCAGGATGTGGCCATATCTCTTCCTTCATCCGACAGAGAAGAAGAGGGTAGTGTGCAAGCTACATACTAAGGCTGTCTTATTAGTGCTTAACTTTCCTAGTTACTGCTCCAGATTGACAGAAAAAGAAAAGTGTTTGTGCAGCCACCACCATAAACAGTGGCAGTGATAAATATCTGCTGTCACTTCCAACATGACTCACTTTTCTGAGTCTTTGCATTACTGCACACACAGGAGACTGGGCCACAGCAACCATACACTGCTGTAAAATCTTTATCAGATTACACATAATAGATGCACTCTGTGAAATAGCTTATATTACCAGAGAGTGAGTTGAAATGGAACACACCTCAGTGAATAATGAGCATGATTTTCTAAAAGCATACACAAACACTGATACATGTAAAAAGCAACACAAGCTTTCATTATTCTCACAGTGGAGCGCACCTTTGTGTATTTTTATGTAGAGATTAGTTCAGTGCTTTGTCCTACTTTTTGTTGTGGAGATTTCAGACCACTATTAGTCAAAGGAAACCAGTTATTTTGGTCCGTTTGTTTTTTGCAGTTCAGAAAGACGTAGGAGAAAAGAAGAATTCAAAATCCAAAACTTTCACTTAAGATTGAAGCAACATTCAATCCTCAGTGCTGTTTTGACTAATTTCTTATCTAAAAGATAAGGACTACTGTGTCTGAAGGTAACTAAATTGGACCAAATAAAAACAACTTCATGATTCTTTTTGGGCTCATTGCTGTTCAATGCTCCCACCAGCGCAAATGATAAGAAAACAACAAATATTTTACTGTAATTATGCTGATAACAGGCTCCAGCCCCCCCGCGACCCCGCTCTGGGATCAAGCGGTAGAAAATGGATGGATGGATGCTGATAACACACAAATCTACATTTCCAACTCAGTAGGGGACTATAGTCCATTCCAAACACTGATTAAACACATCTTTAATCAAATTAAAGATTGGATGTGCTAGACCTTCCTTCATTTAAATGATGTCCAAACTAAAATAATTATTTTTGGATCCAAGAAAAAACTGAAAAGTCAAAAATTTCAAACATTGAGGTAAAAAAAACATTAAAAAAAATCTAGAAGTCCTGCACTCAAATCTGAATTTCAGCAGCCACTTAAGGCAGTTATGAAGTCAGCCTTTTATCACTTAAAGAACATGACTTATCAAGAATTTAAGGACTGATTTCTCAGTAGGCTTTTAAAAAATTCTCCAAGCATAATCTTTAGTAGACTACTCTGTTGTAATGATGTCCTTAAAGTTCTCCATAAAAGACCAATCAAATAACTGCAGTCAGTCCAGAATGCTGCTCAAGACACCACAAGAAAGTGTAAAATGTAGCTCCATCTTTAGATCTTTACACTTACTTCAAAATCCTGCTGTTAGTTTATGAAGCTCTTCATGGTTTGTGGCCAAAATACATTCAGGATCTTTGAGTTCTTTTGAACCAAACAAATCCCTCAGGTCATCAGTCAGGTCTGCTCTCTTTGCCCAGAGTCAGAATTAAATAGGGGGAGGCAGTGTTCGATTTTCATGCTCCATACATGTGGAAAACTGCTGAAGCTCTCTGCTGCTTTAAATGCTAAAAACTTCTTGCTGCTTTTTATCAAAACACCGGTAAATTTTTCACTTTGCAATCTTTATTTCCTGTATTTTCTTTATATTTATGGGTGCCATGCCGAGGCATGCACACATACTACTCTCGCTCTCACCCCAGAAAGCGTTTAATCTTCTTCTTCTTCCCCCCTGTTTTTTGGCTCGCTACTCCTCCTAGGGATTTGCCTGCACCCCCACAATAGTTATATCAAAC
>JBAMHV010000014.1:8413321-8423760 GCA_037177535.1 Pseudomugil gertrudae
TACATATATACAAATGATCAAGTTACTATCTGATCTCCTCTGAATTTAAATGTTTGTGGCTATTGTGTGAATATTACAAGCATGTCTGATCTCACACGAGGATTATTAGCAGAAAGCCATCGTGTGCATGTCTAAATGACACTGTTTTATCATAGAAAAAAGTAATTTATGTTAGGTGTATAATGGCTAAAAAGAGGCAATAGAGAGCATTAGACTAATGTGACTCCCATTACCACTGGCATGACCCCTGGAGAAGTCTGATGCAAACATAATTGATTTGAGTTACAATTACATTTAGTCAACTCTAAATCCCAAATGAAAATTCTCTGGGATACTTATTCAACAGACCTGCCTAGAACTTGATAAATTGTGAGCAGGTGTACCTTGGGGTGTTGGTATGAAGGTATAAAAAAGCACATATTGATTTTTTTTAAAAAAAAATCTTCAATAGTGTTATTCTTTCTATGGCTTATCATTTTTTAATGGTCAAAACTCTTGCACTGTGGATAACCTAACACAATATGCAAATAACCAAAGGGAAGTGCTTATAGCCAACTGAACATGCAAAATTGGTCATTTCTATTGTTTTTTTGTAACGTATAGATACAGCTGAGAAACAGAGCAACAGAAAGAGACTTTACCTTGTGCACATGAGCAGCAATGTCTTCATTCCTAATGATGATGAGCAGTTTATCCAGGCTGCCACTGTTTTCTAGAAATGTTTGTGGGCTGCACTCACTGTTGCCCAGACTTTTCAAGTACTCCTTTGAAAAAGACAGCAAAGATGTGATAGTTAGAAATGAACAGATAAATGAGTCACTGTCTTACTGTCTTTTTTAGTACCGACTGATTGAAAGATACAAAAGAAAGCAGGGCACTAAAAAAACAGGAACTCCAGAGCTCTGTATAGTCCTACATCTGATAACTTAGATTATCTATACAGTTTCATTTTTTACTAAAATAAAAGGACAAAATTAAGAGAAAATAAGGATGCAAATTACACAGTGAAGGGAGTAATGCCAACAAAAGCCTACAAATAGCTGATTGTATTTTATTACTCTCACAATTATTTTCTAGATATACTATTCCATTTAAATGGAAACTAAATAAAAAGAAAAACAAAAATATTTTCTCGTGAGTCCAGTGACACCCCAACTTAATTATTTAACTCAATCAGCAAAACACAACAAATACTAACACACACAAAAACCCACACAAATATCTAAATAAGCAGGCTATGCAACTCTGATATTTAAAACGTTCCCAAAGTTACTTTTCAGTCTGCTAAACATCAGAAAATAATCTGGTGAAAGAGAATAAATCATCTGTTTTAGTTTTAAATCTCATGAGGACTTCCAGCAGAACTGAAAAAAACTAAAACTAAAACCTGTAACTAACACATAAAAATGGTAGAAACCATTAGTTTATCAAAATTCCTCCCTAAAAATTGTACTGGAACCTCATTTTACCTTGATCTCTTTGCAGACTGTGCTCTCCTCGCCCTCATCCCCAGAGTAAATGTAGAATTTAACTGTATTCTTGGTGACATCCTTAAAAATCTCCACCAAGCTGCTGAAAACTTCAGGTTTTAACTGCCCAATGAGGCTGCCAGCTAGCAGGTTGGATCCAGGAGCACGACTAGGGTTTTGGGACTTTAGCTCTGGAGATTCTGGTGTGACATGAGAGGGGGAATAAAGGTTTCCTGTTAACTCTCCTGATGAAGCTTCCATTTTAGCTTTAGATGATGATGTCTCTTTTTTGCTGCTTGTTTTATCACTCTGACAAGAGGGGGTGCCCTTTGATAGCAAGGGCTCTGTTTTAGTTTTGGATATCTGGACAGGCGCAGGGGGTGGGGTTGTAAGATTAGATGTCACTGGGGGAGGTGATGAGGTGACCTCGGAGGGAGCAGGTGGGGCTGGGATCAACTTGTCCATCTTCTCGCACAGTGCATCAACATGTCCCTGGACGGGGACAGGGGAGACATAAAGTAAGACAAAGTCTGAGAAGGAGCTGTTGGGCTGCCAGTTGTTGCGTAGGGGCAACCGCTGTGGTAGTTGCGAGGTATAGCAAATGTGCTGAGCCTGCATGATTTTTTTAATGTCAGACGTGAGGCTGTGCAATTCCTGGTTTAAGATGGTGTCCAGGCTGATGGAAGGCCTGAAGGGAATCTCCTCTACAGCTGTTAAAATAGGTTCTGGTGCCTTTTTTACTACTGAAACTGCAGGCATCTTCGGCTCTGGGTCACCTTCTGCTGCTTCCATAGCCTCTTGCTCGGGCTTCAGCTCAGGCTTTGGCTCACAAAACGGCTGTGTTTTTTCTGGAAAAAAGCAGGAAATTTGTCACAGTAGTGTCTTGTTAACTTCATCTAAGCGTGCCTACAAAAGAGAAACAAGTGTGTAAATTAAAAGTTTTGAGGTACCTTCATTGCAGAGGATATCCCCTGTCAGGATGTCTGTTGGATTCACTTGTTCTAATGGGGAACCCATGCTGACTGGGCTACCTGGGCTGCAGTCCATGTCCTCCTGAAAAGGAAATAAGTACATATTTTTTTCATTTATAAACTAATTTAATGCAAAATATAACCACAGTAGAATCAGCTGGTGACATCTTACCTCTGTGTAGTTAGTTTGTGATGCTGGCGCATTTTGTTTACAGAAAAGTTGATCAGGTAGAAAGGATTCCACTGTTCCAGAGCCTGATGAGGGTTCCCCGTAGTTTGGCTGCACAGGCATGGAGCCCTGTGCCACAGCTTTATTGAGCGTGGCTAGGAGGATTTTAAGTAGGCGTTGAGTCTCATTGACCGCAGAGGCATTGGCGTTACTGCTGGCCCTTAGGTCAGTATCATAGATGCCCATGCTTTCCATCACCGCTGTCAGACTGTCGTTCTGTCCGATCTCATCGCCAATGTCATCAGTCTGGGCCACTAGCAGGACATACAAAAATTTGAGTTACTTACTATATTTGGTGTAAAGATGATGAGTAATTTTCTATCAGCACCAGCTACAAAAGTTCAGCATCAATCAGGCAACAAATATGCAACTTAAATATATCCCTCTTTTCAGGATTCAATAATTTAATTCAACAACTTCTGCAGTCTCCTTTGCTTTTGCACAAGATGTGTCAGCCTCTGTCAGCTTAAAGAACACAAACACCTTGAAACAAAACTGCTTAAAATGGCATGCAAGTTATTTAATTACTGAGAGCTAATTACACTGTTCAGAAGCAAATAATATACTCATTCCTTCAGAGGAACTGACACTGAAGGCAGTTGGACAATAATTTAAAACTAGAAAAAGTACTAGAAATAGCTGCCACTTACCTCGACTGGGCTCCCCATTGCTCAAAGGATCTGTGCGTTGGTGTTTGTTCATGCCTCCTCTCTCATCTCCTTCAAATTTTCTTTTTAAACTGTTGGGGTCCCAGGCTCCATCCTCTGACCGTTCCCGCTCTGGGTCATTCACCAGAGCTTTTTTATGTAGCTGAATTAACTTAAGCAGCTGCTTCATTTTGTCTTTATCGTACTCGTTCTGAGACAACCGAGCCTTCTGTGATGGAGGCTGGGACTCCACCTGGGACTTGTGCTGCAGCTGGGCACCATTTGAGTGGCCCATACCAGGCTTACGTTTGCTGCTGTCAGGGGGTGGTTTCTCCTGGACTGACCTCTCCTGAGACAGCCTTTCTGGGGGTCTGTCAGCTCTGTCTGAGCCCCTATCTGAGCCACCCCAATCAGACACGGGGCTGTATTCCACTGGGGCCGGAGCAGGAGTTGTAGCCGGAGTTGTAGCAGGAGTCGTAGCAGGTCCAGGTGCTAGTACATGTACAGGTGTAGGTGCAGGTATGGGTACAGGTACAGGGTTCCGTATCCGTTCAATGATGTCTCTTGCCTTGCCCAGAGGTAGAACATAGTTAGCAGGGTTGTGAACATAAGATCTAAGCACAGCATCCATGTTAAATTTGGGTCTGGGCACTGGGAGAAGAGTCGTCCTTTCGTCCATGTTATATTTGTAATCAGGCAGAATGAAAGGCCGCACTGTGCCTGAATCCATCCGAGTTAAGTATTCAGTGGCCTGGCGCTCCACCCCAGAACTCAGGTCCTTGCCTGGGTTTGGACGCAACTTGAACATGGAATAATGCAGTGCAGGGATGAATGTCTCCATGGAGGACATCATTGCTGGCTGACGTTCCACAGTCAATGGCTCTGGTTCGAACAGTCTTGATGCTAAAAAGAAAGGACAAAATAACGAAGATCACTTCATTTAAATTTCCATACTCGTCAGAAAAAGGATAAAAAAAAAACCTGATTACTTACAATACTTGACAACCATTCTTGACTCCTGAAAGATGAATAATGCTTGTAGCTTTTTCTCAATCCGCCCCCGCCGCTCTAGAAAACAAACAGCCTTTTTGAAACTGAACCCTCACCTGAGGCAAGACAAGTACCGGTAGGTGATTCTAACTGACATGGTAGCAAATTATGAAAAGTAAATCAGAGAAAAAGCTTTCTGGCACCTTTTGACTCAACCATCTGAGCAGAGGACAACAGGAAGAGGAAGCCCCTGTCAAACAAAGACATCACCAGCACCTGCAGAAAACAGTAGACACTACACTTAGAAACACTGCAACTACATATAAACTCACCAAAACCAACACAAGCTTTAACTTATCCATGGGTAAACATTTACAACGTTGCTACGCTTATTTGATTTTATTCAGTTACTGAAAATACAAAACATTAAACTATATGCAAAGAAAGTTTACATTGTCTTTTTATGGAACAAACTCAGTTCATCATATCAAATACAAAACTGGTAGTTTTTCTGCATCTCCACAACCTTTCCCACATATGCCCAATTGTCCTTGGAACTTCTTGGATGAGAACCGGGTCTGTAACAGGTACACAACTCACCATGCGGTCCCTCTCCAGTTTGTTGATCAGAGCTGCCAAGCTGCCACTAGTTGTTTTGCCTTTTCCATCCACCACTTCAAACAGGCTGCAGGACATCCCACACTTCATGACTGCATTCAAAAATAACAAGGCTGAAATACATAACTCATCTGTGTACTCATTTATATGCTATATAAAAATATCAAGATGGATGTAACTATGTGACACCTTAAAATAACTTTCATGGAATGTGCAACCGCCTACATGTTCAGAGTCAATTTAAGTTATTTCATTGAAAGTAGTCCAAACTAACCTTCTCGTGATATACTGTATGTGTCCCAGGAGAAGAGCACTGAGGGAATTTTTCTCTTCACTTGCTCCAGCTGCATGCCCCGATTCATCTCCAACTTCTCAGGCCTACAGAAGACATTTATTAGACAGCAACTCATAGCAAATACCTCACAGTAACTCTATATTGCACAAGTAAATTCTATTTCTATCTTCTTACATACAAGATTGATGCAGTGTTGAAAGTCAGTATATAAAAATGGGGCTAAAAGTGTCTTTGATGATTAACAGCTAAATTTGGATTTACAGTGTTGAGGTTCTGCAAAAACATGTAGAAATGTGGGATTCTAATGCTTACTCACAGTCTGAAAGGAAGGTAGGGACGCGAGAAGGATCTTAAAGATATCGGAAACAACTCTTGGTTCTTGTTCACTAGTGGACCACTCCACACAGTGTAGCAGCTTTTCCCTGAAACAGCATCAAAGGTCAAAAGATTCCTCTGCAGAAAATCCATGTAAAGTGTTTAGCACTTAATAAATACACTACTCCCTTAAACTACTGAAGTTAGATTTATGGATAGCTTTAAATGGAATTGTGTAATACTTGTGAATGTGAGAGTTTGCTTAAATTGTCTTTGCATGAAACATGCAAGGTAAAATGTTTACCTCTGCTTCCTTCAGGGGAAATGGTGTTAAACCTGTGCAACACAAAAAGCAGTTTAGAAACAGAGCAATGCTAAGACCCTACACATGCATTGCAAACTTCCTAAAAATGCATACTGCAGGATAACATACCTGTGTGCAGTCATAGGAGTTACTGCAGCCTCCTTGCCTTTGTACTGAAAGGAAACCACCGCATATGGGCACACGTGCCTGGGCCTTGCCTTGATCTCATCAAAAGCAAACTCAAAAAAATATTGCTGCAAAACACAGATATACTTCAGTGAAACACACTGAATTAATAAAATACGTAGAAAAATGCTAAATAGGTGAAGTTTGTGTTTTTACCTGTGTGAGTTCAAAAGCTCTGTAAGACAGCAACGATGTGACTCTACTGGCACTTTTGGACAAGTGACAGTCAAATTTGGGTGAAGGTTCGATTGTATTTTTAGGCATGTTTTCATGAATGGGCTTTATTCGGCCCTGGAAAGCAAAACATAAAATCTCTTAAAGTCAAGCAAGAGTCAAAAAGGCATAAATGTTCCTGGGGAGGAGACAAAGGTAGCCTTACCCTCATAACTTTAAATATGATCATGTCTCCAAATGAGCCCACTTCAAAGGGATTGATTTGTAACAAATCTGAATATTTGGATAGACAAACACCTGAAATGACAAAATAACCAAATTACCAGAAAGCCCAAACAAAATAATATCATCAAACATCATTTATTTATAGGCACTTGATATTAACAGATGTTCAGCATCTTACTCGTTTTTTTAAACTAGTCTATTGTTTTCTTTTCTTCAGATGGGATGTTTCTCTGACAAAAATGTTGAATCAGATCTGTTGTTAAATTAAAAGTAACAATCCTGCTTACCCACTGATGGATTTCCTAATGTAGTAATCCTACAGTGTCCAACTGACAGACCCTTCTCACAGATCCACTGGAGCTGCACAGAGGAAAGTGAGATATATCAGAGCTCAGTACAATATAAAAAAAACCATACTTTTAATGTTTTTATTATCTTAATATATGTAAACAAGCTTGGCCAACCTTGGATTTGTCTGGAAAAAGGAAGCAGTACGACTCTGCGAGTTCTTGTTCAGACCGCCCCTCCTGTTTCATCTCTCTCCGCTTCTCAATGAACTGTCACAACAAAGCAAAGGACCGTTAATAAGCTACCCAAAGCATCTCAGGATGTAAAACTTGGAAGATAACAGGTTGAAAACATTCAAGTTCAAAACCATCTCTGTCAATATACTATCACAGCTGGATCTTGATCAACTTCATGCCCCAGAACAATGACCTACCTCCTTCTCCAGGAGCTCATTATGAATTAGCCGGGCTTTACAGTAGGAGAAAGTTCCTCGTGATGATGAATCAAGGTAAAACGAGGAGATGATCTTCACAAGATCCTCAAACTCCCGACTGTCAGGAGGCAGAAATTGATACAAACCTGCACACAAGAAGTTCATCAGTAAGTTAATATTATTTATAAACAGTAATAGCAGCCAATTGAGGAAGCTGATAGCAAAGGAAGCATTTTATATCAACCTGCTGGAGACAGTATAGCTGGGTACCAAAGTATAGCTACTGTAAAAGAATATGAAACATAAAAAACAAAAATATAAACTTAAGTGCATGATTCTTCAGTATAAAGGAATGATACCCCTCCATACATGCTTCCTTTTAAAAACAAGGAAAGCATGTTTTCACAGGAATTGTGTATGTTTACAACAACTCTGCAAACACATTTGCAGTCTTTTATTCTCAGGAGTAAAGGGGAATAAGACAATGCAATACATGCATAATAGCAACTATGTGTTACTGGCATCAACATACCACACAGGTCAAGCATCTTACCTGACTGGATTTACATATTATGTTAATCAAATCAAATGAAAAAAAGTGAAACCACAACCAGCTGATTTTAGGCAATCTGAATGAAGCATTAAAAGCTTCCAGCTAAAGAGTAACAAGCAGTATGAATCTCATTTGTACAGCAAAAGTAAAGACGGGTCACAGTAGTCAGGTCTGCCTAACAGAGGACAACATGAGACAATTTAATGAGGGAGAAATATTAAAAGTACCTACTTGTAGGAGACTAAATTAAATATGCAAGCTACTTTATCTCAGCTAATAACATGAAAATGAATAAAAATTCCCAAAACACACATGGGCAGTGTGAGGAGCTGGATGGGGTCATCTCTGGGACGTGTTGAGGTGAAGAACTAAGTCTATGGGATGTTCTGAAACCAGGTAAATAAAGTTAGGGAGAAATGTGGACTAAACGGCTGTGCCCAGTTTGGATAGATAGTGAGGTGGATTATAGACCGTGCCCTTCACTGAGGTCAAGCAAACTTCTACATGGTGTCAGATGATACCAGAAAGGTACCTATTAACTCCTGCTGCAAATTTCATTCCATCTATATTCCCAACGAAAGGTCTAAAAGTCGAACAAGGTGTGCTTTCAGATGGGCAGCCCTCAAAAGTGCCGTTTACAGGCGCCTTTACAGCAACGCTGCTGGCCACTTGCAATCTGGTAACCTGAGCTATCCACCAAAGCAAGCGTTATGTCTGCAAACAAGGCTACGCAAATGGAGATCATCAATGTGCTTACACTGTATGAGTGTAATTTCACTACAACGTGGGGTATCGGCGAATAATTGTGATGGAAAATGAAACCAACAGAACCAAGCAGCTAGCTAGCGGGCTAGCAACATGCAGCAGAATTATGAAAGACAGTACAGCCACTGTTCAAAATAGCAGCGACATGGCACCACCTTTCCGCTCTCTTGTCTTCCTCGGAATTTGAAAATTTCTCCGTGGCAACTCTTCGTTTGTTCTCTGAGCAGGCGAAGGAGAACTACTGCAGCTCCGGCCATCCGCCTGCACACTCCTCCGCCGGTCAGGGGCTTCTTGTTCGGGCATTACACTGTCTCCACATCCAGGCTGATCGCCATTTTGGTTGGCTATGGCCGAGGTGGCGGCTGGATTCTTCTGGGGTTCGCCGCCCTCCGGGTGCAGATACCCCGTCGCAGTACATTCTGAGTCCGTCTTTCCCAACGTGTTGGGATTCAGGGCCATTTTCGGGCACCGTGCGCGTAGTAAGGGCAATATAGCTCTGACGATTACGACGTCGCTTTGCACACACACTCGCCTCCTCACCCAGCCTCCGCCATTGTGAAAATGACGTACACGTTCTTCTCCTCCACTGCAAAACGCTGCCGTCACTGTTTACATACGAGAAAATCCGCGCCACCCAGCGGCTGACGCAGGTACTGCTCCCAACGGATGTGGCAATGGGACGTCTGAGGAGCAGGAATACGGATGTGAAAGTGAAAATAGTTATTTTAACATTTTAAAATACTCGAGTTTAATAAGATGTAGACTGTAATGAAAAGAGGAAGATTAAGGTAAATGTTAAACTTTGAATAAATACTATTTGCATGATAATATTTTTAAGTGTTATTTAGATTTTTTTTTTGCCAGTGCATGCCATATGACGTGTAGGGCCATATTTATTAAACGATAGCATAATGCTTAAAACCAATAAGGTGAGAACTACCTGTGGATAATCCACTTATGTAATACTAAATTCTCTCACAAGGTGGCGATAAGATGATAGTGGATAGTATAATCCATATATCATTGGCCTTCTTCATCTTTGAACTTCATGTAAACAAAGATCATTATGCTGGTGAGTAGATCCTCCCAAGTGAGTTTTTCTTATTCTAAACTATTGAGAAAAAAACAGTCAAATACAAGTTTTATCCAAACACATGCAAGATTTTTTTATATGAATTATATAACACATGTACATTGCAGTGCACATAATGAGCCTGAAGCTTACTGACACTTATCAGGCCCTTATTTGTCCTTACATAAAAATTATATTTAAAACATTTTTAACACGTTTGTCTTAGTTGTCAACTACACTGCCCCTGCTGTAAACATCAAACTCCTTGAAACGCAGGTAATCTTTCAGCCTTGAGGGAAGAGGAAGGAAGTTGATAAAAACTGGTGCTCTCAAGCGCAGAAGTCTGAAATGCTCCCTTATCTGCAACCGACACAGGTGCTTCAGGCTCCGTGCATTTCCTGTGAGACAAAATTCCACTAAATCAGAGGGGGCGAAGTATGCATCTTTACTGACAAGTTAAAAAAAAAACCTAACAAAGAAACTTACTTTGAATGTGACAGATTTCTGGCCATTGTTTTTGTTCCTGCAAGGTGTCCTTGAGTTTCGGGCAAAAAGAAACGTGGTCAGTGTAATCCAACATGATGCGCACCACTTGTGCAGACAGGTGCTTGAGCCATGATACAGTTATCACCTCACAAAACTAGAAAAATAAAGCCATAAGACAATCATAAAGAAACCAAAGAAAAAGCCTTAAATTATATATGTGTGTAAATGGTTTTGTACTTGTATACACATTAGTGCACTCAAAGCGCTTTAACACTATTTTACACATTCACCCATACGCTCACACACACACGCACACATTCACACACCGGTGATGCAGCACTAGGAGCAACTGGGGATTCAGTGTCTTGCTCAAGGACACTTCGACATGTGGACGCCAGAGCCGGGATTTGAACCACTAA
>JBAMHV010000014.1:8423860-8438211 GCA_037177535.1 Pseudomugil gertrudae
GCCAGAGCCGGGATTTGAACCACTAACTTGCTGGTTAGGAAATAACCCGCTCTACTACATGCGCCACAGCCGCCCCGTGTGTGTGTGTGTGTGTAGCCTCACCACCATGTCTTTGATGACTGTGGTCGTCCAAGGAGCATAATCATGGGAATTGTCACCATATGGACAGTCAAAGCAACGCCTCACATCATAACCATGATTCAGGATCATTCTCAGCATGACTTCGTCTTTTAGGGCAAACTGCAGTGCTGAGGGAAAGTGAGTGGTGTTGACACGGGAGTAGTAGTTGACATTTGCCCCGTACTTCAACAAGGTGTTGATGAGTTCATAGTTTCCCTGTCTGAGAGCTACTTGCAGACAGCTGATTGGATCCTGGTTAACCATCGCTCCAGCCTCTAAGAGCAACCGGGTGCAATGAAGGTCATTGTTGGACACAGCAAAAAAGAGGGCAGATCTACGGTCATCATCATAGCCGCGGCGCACCTTTGGGTGCAGCATAAAGTTTGGATCATAGCTGGCCTTGAGTAGCGTTTCCACACAATGAACATGTCCTCCAGCAGCTGCAGAATGGAGAGGGCTCATCCCACTTTCCTTAACAGCTTGCAGATCAGTCACTGGGATGAGGACTTCCAGTGCCCTATCAGAGAAGAATAAAATATGAAAGCAAGACGTTACTTAATGCTTTAAAACGTGAGAAAGTGCACTCAGATTCTCCTCACAGTCTATGTCCATGGTATGCCACACGGTGAATTGGCAGGTGCCCGCTGTAAAGGGGAAGGTTGGGGTCTGCTCCGTGCTCTAGGAGTAAGGTGATGATGTCAGGGTTTCCAGACGCTGCTGCATCAAACAAAATGGAACCTGAGTCTGATTCAGACCACACATGGGCTCCTACAAAAAATAAATGCAAAGTAAGAATATATTTATATCATTGCCTGTGTTTGCTGCATTTTCTTTCACTCTTTTATATAAATTAAAATAGTTCTGAGTACTGTATGACTTGATTTTATTTCTAAAGGTTTTAAGGAGCATATCTATGACAAAGATGATTAAAAAAATTCATATGGATTTCTTACACAGTATTTATTTTCTGCTGCATGACCTCTACTTTCACCAAATGCAAAGGACAGTTAAATCATCATACTTACCTTTTTGTAACAAAACCTCCACCACATTTAAATGTCCGTTCTGTGCTGCCAGAGCCAGCGGGGTTTTCTTTTTGATGTCAACTGCATTCGGATTGGCACCCGACTCTAACAGCAGATACACAAAGTTCTCCAGACCTAAAAAGGCTGACTCATGTAGAGCTGTCCTGCTCAGCGGTCCTGTTTGGTCCACGTTGGTATTGTAACGAAGCAGAAGTGTGGCCAAGTCATACAGATCATTCAGAATAGCTTTGAGATAAGAAGCAATGGGAGAGAAGAGTTCAAATATGCCAATAGAGCACTGTATTATCTGTCAAATGAGATGTATTTTTCATTGAGATGGACAGAGACACCTGCCACTAAAGGGGAATCCTGCTCATCATTCTGGACATCGGGGCTACAACCATTCTGTAACAGGAAAGTAGTGTTCTCTCTCAGTCCATGGATCACCGCTAGAAAGAGAGGCGTCTCACCCTTCAGTGTGCGGCACTGGACTGCTCCTGGGGGCGATGCTATAACCCAAATACTCAGTGGTGAAGCAACATGTTAAATATTTTTTTAAAAAGGAAAGTCTGTATAGCAACACACATTCTTGCTATTCCTACCTGAGAAGATTATCTCTAATATTTTTTTCCTCTTCTGAACCGCAGCTTCATGCAGGGGGATCCATCCACGTTCATCAACTCTGGACAGAGTTCCTGGTTGCACTATGAGCCTGTCAAGTGCAACCTCATCACCTAAATATGAAGACAGGTTAACAAAACATAACTTCTAATGATTCTCATTATTATCTGAATGAGCTCTAAAATGCAAAACAAATGGCAGCCTTACCCTCTTTGATAGCTTTGAAAATCTCATCAGGGTCTTCACTTGGTTTCAGATCACTGTTAAGTGATGATACGACATAAGGAGTCACATAATGAACAAGAGATACACATATTAAAGAAAGCTGTAACTTCAAACAAGCTTGGTAGATTTTAACCTCGGATGTAATCCTTTAAGTTTTCTATACTGAACCAGACTTTGTTCAATTATGTATTGTGTTGCCTCGTCTTCATCCAGATCATCTTCTGACTGATAAAAAACGTCTTCTGTTTCTGTGCCCATCTGTTAATCCAAAAAAGCAGTGAAAGTAGTATAGAAGGGATTGCAATGAAGAGAAGCATGATAAATGTAAGCGAGGTCATTAAAAGTTGGACGTGAGAACTAACATATGCAGTCCAGATTAAAATACTGATGCGGTGTTGCAGGAGACAGTCAATGTCAAACCTTTCGTGGCTCTAACATACACCCTGTATATCAAATATAATAATTCTAAATATTCAAGTTAATCATGTGCAGATTTTTGCCACCAAACCTTTTTAACTTTATATGTATACCCTAGAGAATTAACAGCATGTATTATTCAGAGTGATCAGTGTATATTCATACCACACTAACTCCTGACTTTAAGTAGTAATCTTAAAGTAGCAAGGATGTCAAACAAACAACATTAAGCTTTTTTTTTACAGGATTTTTACATTTAACACGACAGTATAGACCTTTAAAAGCTACAAGTATATAACAATACTAATAGCCCCCAACACTAATTAGTCAGTTTTTCATTTGATCATTCATTTCTTCAGGAGGTGTTTACCTTAAGTTAACAGGCGTCCCTTGGTACTTTTCACGCCAGTATAGTCAGCGTGCTCCTTGGTAGAAACACACACATACAGCAGCTATTTATAGTTCCTCCACCATAAATATCAGATCACGGGGTCTTTGCAACTAGCACCTAGCTTTGACCCACTAAGCACAGCAAAGCCACCACCAGCCATTGTAAACACACCGTACCAATAATACAAAAGTCATTATTAAAAAGAAACATTAACACACACAGCTAGAGCACTTTGGCAGAAACATCTAAATGTGGTGAAGTATTGAGCTGATCTTTAGAAATGTTGATATTTGGCTTACATATGCAGCTGTTAAGATGTTGCAATTTTAAATGTATAGATGCTGGAATCATGTTACATTAGGACTGTTCTGGACGTTATTGTCTTCTGAAGTTCATTTCTCTGTTTTGTTTAGATACACAATGGGCTTATATCTAAGTAAAAAAAATAGACAGAGTATCATGAGACCACAGAAAGAAAGGCAGAAGTAGGAAAGTTACTGAAATGCCTGAAGAGGATAAATGCTCTTAGACTGGATGAATAACTGAAGTCTGCAATGCCAAATGATTTCCTCCTTGAAATATTTGAAAAATTAATGGCAGACATTAGTCTCATTATCATGCACAGCAGATTCACATCAGGAATGCACATGCAAACTGTATGCAGGGACAAAATAAGTCATACATTAATAAAATGTTTATTAATCAACAATAGTTCAAACACATACATGTTTTTTAAATCAACACAGCAACTGTCCAGAACTGAGGAACGCCAACTGGCATCAGATATTCACTATTGGAAACTTATAGTAGGCCATAAATAAAATCCATTTAGTTACTTTTATGTTTTTTTTAACTTTATTTTTTTCAAATAAAGAAAGCAGTTGCACTTTGCGTTCAGTAGCCACTGAGCAAAAACATAAAAATGGAACCACGAACAAGTTCAACAGCTGGTCAAATGCAAACAAACATGTTTAATTTTGCAGCATTAAGAAACAAAGTTTAATAATGCGTCCATGTGGCTTCTCAAAGTGTCCCCAGAGGTTTTACTTGTATTAGTCATCAAGTTGGCAGAGCATGGCCACACCACGTTTGATCCAGTGCTGTGGGGACTGGCTGGTGGGCAACATCATGGAGATCACAAAATTAGTAGAGTGTCCTGTGGTAGAGAGAGTGCCTCTCCTCTCACTGGTCTTGTAGAGAGGACAATCATACAGTTTCTGAGATTTAGCAATACTTTTCCTTTCAGCTGTTGGAGACAAAAGATGAAGATAAGGAAATACATAGTCAGGAAAAGGAGAGTAAATAATTCTAAAGTAAAAAGTAATGTAGTTGAAAGGTATACCAGAAAATAAGTTGCAAATGTAAAGAGGTTTGAAATATTAATACTGGTGGTGTTTAAATAATGCAATACTTTCCAGGTTTTATCCAGATGATTGGCATCAAGTCAAAAAGGACTTTGGAATGCTGCTCAGCCAAAACTCCGCTGATGATAAGAAAGACAATTGAATAGTAATTATGTTTGCCTGCATTTCATTAGAGATTAAAGTAAAATTATTAAAGGTGAATTATCAAAATTATGAATGAACTAATATGCTATTGTAAAATAAATCTAAATATTCCCTGTACAACTGCAGGGTGGTATAAAATGGCATCAAATAGAAAGTAAATGTAGCCTTTCTAAAAGCACTGCAAGGCCTGCTTTTAAACTACAGATAGGGGACGTGTTCTGCAAACCACATGAATGATATAAATAGCAAAGTAAGAGCAATGGAGGGACTGCAGGTAAAACCTACTGCAGACCCTCTTCAGTTTGCTCATCAGCCTAATGTGGGTGTGGATGAGGCTGTCATCCACCTCCACTTGCTTTAATAATAGTAATGGCCCTGTTTGCCAGTACTGAAAATACCACCTGCAGATCACATATTGACCGTTAAATTTGGTCTTTTGCTGTTTATTTCTTCTTGACCTAATTATTACATCTACCTTTCTTTGTCCCATCGAGCACCATCAAGAAACAATCCATTAATGTAGACCCCATCCTCAGGTGCAGTTTCTGATTTGTCAATAGGAAGAACCTGTTGGATAAAATAAAAATGTATGTCATCACACTTTTAGGATTCTGAGAAGATATTTGCATATAGACAGAAGGATTATAAAGTGCATCATTTTAGACCTCAAAATGAAATCCTAACAAGTCAATGGGGACATGGTATTTTCTGGCATAGTTCTGCATAGCCCCAGTTAGGAAGGCTTGTGTGAAGAAGAAGCCGGACAGCCAGAACACACATGGCTTTTTAGTATCATACCAAACCTATGGACACACAATGTGAAAGTAAAAATGTAAGACAAGTGAAAAAAGCTCCGCTTGCATGTCCTGCCAGACCAGTGCTATACATAATTATGAAATGATGTTGTCATTTAAAAATCTAAACAGGCTTACCTGTAAAAAGTTTAGCCTTGAGAGAAAGTCAGTTATGTAACCCCCCAGGGGCTTGAGGCTTGGGTAAGAACGCTTGGCCCATTTCTCTGGGACTTTGCCCACAATCAAACTGCCTGCTAATGCCTCCAGCTCTGAATCCATCACCACCAAGCCCTTAATAGCTTTTAACAGGTTCTGGAGACTCCCACGAATCACACTACACAACCTGAGATGGCAAAGAGAACAGTTAAGATGTTTTCAGTGATTGGTAACTATGGCCTAACATTTTTTATTAAATAACATTTTTATTTTTATTTGATCATACGTATTGTATCGCTCCATCTCTTGGACGAGAACTGTGTTCATGCTTTCCTCATAGAGCACAGGAAACTTCAAGAGAGCTGCCTCTGTGTCAAAATTAGATGGAAGCTGGGGCAATAAGAAGATGTGTAAGTTAAAAAAAAGAGAGACAGACAACCATGCACACTCACATTCATTCCTATGGAGAATTTAGAATAATCAATTAACCTAACATGCATGTATAAAAAAAAAAAATAAATAATTCAGATGAGGGCATTAACCAAAAATGTAAACATGTTTATAAACTCTTATTAATTTACAAATTAAGGTATACCTTAGTGAGGATGTCCTTTGCAATGTCATACAGGGTGTTGTCACTCCCAGCACTAGACCCTCCCTTAGCTTCTCCACCCTGGGTGAGTAGCAGCGAATCAAACAGAAGTTTTGTTTGCTGCAAGTCTTTGGAAATGTCCACATTTTCATGCATCCCAAACACCTCTGGATGCTGGGTCAACGGAAGATTCTAGAAGAGAACAAATACAACATCCCTCATCATAATTTCTGAAAGTCATTATTTAGAGGAAAGATATATATTCATGTTTAACCTCTGGAACGGTGTGTACCTGAATAAACACAATGTAGTCTTCATAGCTTGATTTACTTGGTGCAAAATATTCACCACTGGGTGAAAAAGGGTAGCAAAATGTTTCAATGATGTCCTTGTTGTAGAAGTCAGCCAAGATCGTCATCAGAAGCCGCCTATCCCAGTCATCGGTCACACGGCCACCATAGTTACACTCGCCGGTCAGATATGTTATGGCCTCCAAGGGGACTTGGTCATATTCATTTATAAACAGCTAAAGACAAAAGAAATAAGATGCAGTTTAGATTTCCTGAGAGTAGAAAGTTGTAAATACCTGAGTATTACCTGGAGTTGTCTGATGCTTATACGTAGGTCTGACTCATTGAAGCCGTAAGGAATATTCCAGCCCAGTGGACCAAACTTTTTCCTCTCTTGAACAAGAGCGTGGAAGAAGCAGAGTCCATAAAGGAGTTTCTCCCAAGTCTAGTAAAGAGTCAGAAAATTTCCTCTATTAGACTTATGACACATAGTGATTTAATTAAAAAATGCACATCTTACTCACAAACTCCTTATTGGGGCAGTTTTTGAAGAAATTTGGGTCAGAAATGGGATCTGACAAGTAAGACTGAAGGAGGTTTAGGCGGAGTCCTGTTGGGGGCTCATTTGTCATTTTCACTCCATTCTGCAGGATGGTCACTGGAAACTGATTGGATGCAAGATGATGTATAATAATGTATATATTCTGCATATGTTTATGCTACACAAATTATAATCAGAATAAAGCTCAAAAAGCTTTCAAGTATTTATTAATACTTGAAAGAATTATTAGAGAGAAGTAAACAGTGTTATACCATGGATGAAGGGTAACTTGTGAGCCAGAGGCGGAAGTCTTGGTGACATGTTTCAAGGCTGAAATCCTCACAGATTTTCTCTAAGGTGGACATCCATGAAACAGCCAGGTGACAGTTCTGCAAACATACCCATGTCCCATTCTGCATGGCTGTGGAAATCATTTTAGCAGCTATAGGCCCCTGGCCTTGACCTAGAGAGATAGACTGGAATTTCGCCCCACTCATTTTTTTGTCACTTGCAAATTTTAACAAGCCTGTGGGGAGACATTGTTCATATTTTCAGAAGCAGCATTTGTGACTTCTTTACAATCATTCATTTGTAAGGAAGGACTTACTAGCCATGGGATCAGCTCCTGGAGAAAGCACAAACACAAGTGGGACAGTGGGGTCAGAATCCAGGTAACTTTTACTCAGATTAAAAGGAGGAGGCTGGACAAATTTCTTCCCCAGTTTGCCAGTCACATATTTGGTCACAGCTGGAACTATCTTATCAGGCCTGAGACAGCGCACAATAATCATCTTCTGCAGGTCGTTGAGCTGGTCACACCAAGGTACAGGCAGATCAACATTACATGGCTCTTTGCTGTCATAAATAGGCTTGAAGTCATCTGGACTCTTACTCAAAGCTTCTCTGAAAATAAGTAACAATTCAACTCACTGTTGTAAATTAAATCACAATGACAAAAAGGAATAGTGGAGTAAATAGGCCAAAGTAATGTTCTGTTTTGCTTGAGTGATTATTGCTTTTTACTTTATTCCGTGTAAGCCTGGTAGTTCACTGGCTCTGCAGATTTCATCCCAGCTCTTGTCCTGTAGCCAGCTGGGGTCTGGGTTAGCAGTGTTGTTCTGTAGGCCCACTCCTCCAGTCAGCAAGAACATGAATTCCAACAATGAAATCTCTTCCTTTGCTCTGGCAAGATACACTTGTGTCAATATACACGAATAAGAGCCCACATAAAACAATTTAGATGGTCATGTGAATGAAAGTTGAAATAGCTTTGACTTACAGGAGCAAATTGCAACACAGAAGGAAGGAGAAAAGGAGTTTGTCCTTCTCAAAGAGAGAACGACATATGTTGCAGTACAGGTTATAAGTGAATCGATCGATGAGGAATTGAAGCCTCCTCTCCAAAATCTTGGACTTGATGCTAATGAATTAAATGCAAAATATAGGAAGCTTCAGATAAACACAGACTTGTTTTCCCCATTTTAACACCACACTTGCAGGTTTTATAAAGCATTTGGAACAATGGGCATAACAGATTTGTTTCTGTACTTCTTTCTTTTTGTTTGTACCACTGCCAAATATAATTCTTGTGCATGACTCACCTGTCTTGTATTGATTTAATGTAAAGACTGACAAACCAGCTGAGCGAGTACTGGTACATTGGGTCTATGTTGGCCAGATCAGCAATACTGAAGAACAGGATTGATGAATGCTTTGCAACAGGTCTGTAACCCTCTCTAGACTCAGCTATCTTGATCTCTGTCTTCTCTGCAATCTTGGAAATACATAAACAGCAGATGATTAGAGCAACATAACTCATATTCACAGTCCAGGTTGGAGTTTTTTTTCATACCTGCTGTTTTTTGAATATTTCGTTGGACATGATCTTTGCAGAGTCTAAAATCTGAATGGCACTTTCATCTTCTAGTATATTTCCCTCAGAAGACTGCAGAGTTTCAAGGATCTTGTCTTCAGTTTCCTTTAGCTGTCTCTTATTGTCAGCTGACTGCAGGATTAGGGCATTTCTCTCCTCCTCCAGTTCTGGACTGTGGAACACATAGCAGAAACGAGTAAGTGTTAGAATGAGCAAAGTAATACACTTCCAATATTTACATACAAAAACGAAAGTGGCCATTTTACATTACCTCTCCTTTGCAACCACAATCCCAAGCAGCTGATCTTCTAACCCCTCAGGTGTGATCATGAAATTAAGCAATGACACTTTGGTGGCCAATTCTGGTAGGTAGTGTGGGTTCCTGAGCTTGGTGGTGATGTAGAAACGAAAATCAAAGGAGTATTCAATCACACGCTCGCCAAGTCTGATGCAATCCACACCACCTATGTAAAAACAGGTTTGTCAACAGAAATGATTGTTATTTATTTGATTATACAGAGGATCTTTTGGAAGTCATATTGAATTCACACTACCTTGTTTGAAGGTTTGTTTGAGCAGGAGTGGTTCCAGAGAAGGATCCAGCTCTTCCCCTACATTTTCCAGCAGTAAGGGTGTTCCAAACTGGATCGAGTTTTCCAATGTTCTCATATAGTCCCGGTCTGTTAACTTGATGACACTCAGGTTGTTATCTTTCTCTGAATTCTTCACCCACTTGTTGGCTTGACCCTGAGGGTCAATCATCAAAGGCCTACAAAAATGAACATGTTAGGGAACATGTTTATTATAAAGTGGCTCAAACTGATGTGTCTGTAAATTGCCCCAAGATTACATTTTAGTGAAGTGGGGCAAAGTTAAAAGTTAAAGAGCTAAATATGGGAAAGGATTTTTAAGGTTTAAAAAGACACTGGATTTCCAAAATAAATGTTAAATGTGTTTAAGAAATACACACCATCTACGTGAATTACTGACAATGATACCATTGTCAATAGAAAAAGAGTCACTGGGAAGGCCTGTGATATTCCATGCCCTGATCTTAATTGGATCTCCCAAAGTTTTACTGAGAGAGAAGTCATCTGATGATGCTATATTTCTAGACTGGAGATATTCAAGAAAGAGAAAACATAGAAAACCATTAAAACAAATAAGCTAAGATACGATAAGATATAACTTAATTTTCGCAGCATCTCCTGAATAAAGCTGTATGCAAATATATAAAAAATGTAAGAACTAAGAAAGCACTACTAAAAGGATTAGAAGTGGGATATTACTTGACAAAGTTTGGTCCATAACTGAGTGCAGTTCTGTCTGAAGCCAGCAGTGAAAGCCCCCAAGTAGGCAATGACACCAGCCGAGATAAGAACATCTCCAGTTAAATTATCATAAGTGTTCTGCAGGTCATCTGCTGCTTTTGACCATCTAAGAGCAGAATTCAATACAATAGTATGCTTTAATGAATGCATTAACAAAACAAAAAGCCAGCATTTGCATTAATGAGCATCATTATGACCTAGTCTTCTCTCCACCAAGACCACCAATAAGCTTCTCAGCCCTTTCCAGCTTCTTGGCACACAAATCCACTTGGAACTCCAGCTGGGCCTTCTCCTTTGTCTTTTCTTCAAACGTTTTCTGAAGGTCAGCCAAGCGGTCCTCCACTTCCTTTAACTCTGCTGTCTTCTGGTCCAGTAGGGCCTTGGTATCAGCTAAGGACTTCTGGGCTTCTAAAAGCTTGGCTTTCTTTGGAGCCACAACCTAAAACCAAAGAAAACCAAATTTGGGTATTATCAGCCATACATGTTATGAAAAAAAATCTGACAAGATCCAGAAACACTGCACCTTTGCGACCCTATCATAAGCCTCCATCCCTTTGATCCACTTGCACAGTCCTTCTGCTGCAGAAGAAGCCTTTGCCACTTTGCTGGGATCAAAGTTAGGATTAATCATATATTCGCTACGGATTTTTTGCATCACATGATCCTGTAATCGAGATGTAGACAAGTTAGTTAAGGCAAGTTGCTTTTTTTTAAATAAGATGAATTATTTTTTACTAATTCTTACAGGAATATTGTCTTTATCATATTCTTTAAGATCTCGTAAAAAGTTAAGATCTCCCAGAAGCTTCTTGCTTGGACCCCAGTAATCCAAAACCTAGATAACAAAGATACATGGTCATATGTTTTAAAAGTTTACAATGAAAATGTTTTCAGTGGAAGATGTTTTATGTTTAGTTTAACCCTTTTTCCAGTTCCAGTTGGGTCAGCTATCTTATCTGGCTTTATGTCTTTCATCACACATACAGCTGCCATCACCAGCTTCACCCCTGAAGGGGGATTTTTCATCGACTTCACAATTGTGACATCAGAAGGCTGAAATGAAACAGGCAACTTTACTGTACTTGCTTGAGTGTCTAAACTGCAACGACTCGAATGGGAAAGACTGTTCCAAAAATTAACTCAGCTGAGAGTCGCTCACATTCAATGTCTTCAGAGCCGAGATAGCAGCTTCCAGAGCAGGGATGGCTTCTGCCAAGTCATTCGCACATTCATTGTTTAGAGCCTGAGCCTCCTCAGCTTTAATAATGGCTGCCTCTTCATCAATGCGCACAATTTTACTCTTTGCTTCCACCTCCACAGATTCCTCTTCAATCACCTGAAAAAGAAAAAAGAAAAAGAAAAGAAAGCATTTGCACGTTTAAACTACACTTTAAATAAATAAATAAGTTGAAATAAATATGTGACATGCATTCACCTTCATCATTTTGGTGTTGTCAATTCTGGCCTGCTCTAGTTTGGGTTGTAGGCCTACCAGCTCTTTTTTCATCTCAGCAACCTACAGAGAGGCATTGTTACAATAACTCGTGAAAAAGTGAACTTTTTAAAGACTAAATTAAACAAAAAAGATCAAACAAGTCAGAAACAATGGTACTAGACATACCTGAGATTCAGCAAAAGCTAGTTTATCCAGACCATTTGTATACCTCAATTTTGCCATCATCACAGTGTTCCTTTTCTGAGTAAGTAGCTGACGAAAAGCTGCAATCAGCTCAAGGTAAGATGTGGGAGTCACATAATTATGACGACCTAGCTCAGAAAGGAATCTGCAATAAAAACATCTGCAATACTAAGGGCTTATATATTTATTTATTTAGCTTTTCATGTGCATGTTTCAGTAAGCATGTCAAACCTCTCTGACAGCTGTTTTGCAGAGGTATGGAATGTTTTGCAGATGGGTATGACCTCCTGTCTTTCATTTTCACTCATTTCCAGTGTCTCCAAGAAGGTGTTGGCTACTCGCTCAAGGGCTTCCTCAGGCCATGGCTGTCAGGGCATAGAGCGATGGGATAAATGAACAAGATCAAAGGCAAGGTAATGCTACAACAGACTCCTCTGCCCCTAAGTGAAATCCTCTGTTAGATGTTCTCCCCAAATATTATGTAAATAAGTGATTCCTTGTGTTCACAAAGTACCTGATACCAATCAATCGTGCAGCAATTAATGAGAGATGGAAATTGACGTAAATGATTTCGAAAGGCATTTCCAATAGGACTGAAGGCCACAACAATGTGTAGGTTCTCTCTACAGCGTGCCACAAAAAAGGCAAACAGAGCCAAAGGGCTCAACTCCACATTCTTATTACCAGCCTGGGCTATGGGTCGTATTGTCTGTAAAAAAAATAAGAGTTAATCATTATAATGTAAAACAGTCGTTATGCAAGAAACACATTGGTATATATGATCTCTTAAGAGCCTACCTCCATGATCTCTTGTCTTTCATCAATAGCAAACAGATTTGGTACCTCTCCTGTATTTAAGACGCTGTCTACATCTTCAAGAAAAGCCTCGTCTTTAATCTGTGTATCAGTTATTAAGAACACAGTCTTCTGTCCTTTAACCCCAGCATTCTTCAGCAAAAGCTACCATTTCAGGAAAATCATACAGACAGTGTTACGAATAAGCACAATTTGCTACAAATATTTTAAAATGCCACATAATCTGAAAATCTACAGAGAAATAACATCAAGTTTAATCAGTGAAACACACGTTTATACATCAGAGTATTGTAACATTTTTCACCTTGAGGTCATCTCTCCACTCTGTCATGCCGTAGCTCTTAGAGATCTCTGGTTGGAACATGGTCATGTGGGCCATTGATGTAGCCAGCCTTGTGATGGATTGCCGTCCGCTACCTCCCACTCCCACTAACAGAGCATTGCCACCTGGCTGCTTTAGGATACGGCTGATACGGGACAAATGCTCCAGCACATAGCTATATAATGCAGATTCCTTTCTTGGTTAATCAAGTTACATGCCATCTTATAAAAGTATTATGAAAGCTACAACCTTTTAGTGACATTATGTAGTGATATTCCAAATGTATTTACCGGAAGATGACAAGGTTCATCTGATTCTTGTGCATCTGGTTGTATTCTTCTAGACATGACTCTACCACCTCAGCAAAGGCTTCAACTGAAGGCACCTCAGCATATAAGCGCTCATTATCCTCTGCATCAGGGTTCATGTAGTCTCCAAAAAGAAGATTTCGCATGTCCTCCTCAACCAACTGTAAGGGAAAAAACAGAGATGGCAAATATGCATACACAATGAGTTTCTTAGTTTTCATGATGTGCAGGATTAAAACCATTGGTGGCAGAGCAAATCTTCCTCACTGAACCTGCTAGTTTTATAAAGTAAAACATATATTACTGAAAGGCAAATTAACTTACTTTACTGCCTTGTTTTAGATGATCAAAAATCTGATCAAAGGACTCTTTGAAGTGGTCTTTGAGAATACTGTTCATCAGTTTATAGAACCATGCTCTGTCTCTGTCATCAACCAGACGGTCATAGTAGACACGAAAGACTTCATGGACAAAAAGTCTTATCATTGTATGTTTGTCCCTCAGAGATTCCTTTTTTAGCAGCAAGCAGCCTTGGATCACACGGGAAAAGTCTCGGAGGTTGAATGTATAGTGAGATTTAGCTGGAGTTGGAAGAAGGTTCTCCATAGCTTTCTTATACACCTAGAGAACAACATGTTAAATATGAAGAAATTGAACAATCTCATAAAAACTGAGAAGAGCAAGTTAGTTTTAAAAAACATAAAATAAAACATATGCATCTAGCCTCTGTAGAATTCTTGCAATGCTGTAAATGTAGTAGGAGAACTTACATTCATCATAGCTGTCACTATTTGCTTGCCGATGGTGAATGTTTCAGGTGGGAACATGTTCTCTTTGAGATAGAAGGCAACAATGTTGGAGAAAATACGGACCATGGTGTGATCACTGAAGGGATTAATGCTGACAATGTTGAAATGACGCAGGAAACGAGAAGTTACAGCATTTCTTCCACCACCAGGGGGGCCCATTGCTGAGATCAGCTGGAGGTCCACAAGAGTAATCATGGAGGTATCCTTCAGGTCATACCTGGCATAAAAAATGAGATCTGACTGCTTACTGGAGTTTTTTAAAATTTATTTATAGAAAGTAGTCCTGTTTATTTTTTTATCACATCATTATTTTATATTGGTGTCAAATTGGTGTTTTACCAGTATCCATGGTCTATGTACTGTCGAAGAAGTTCCACAGGAGGCTGTGCCCCAAACTGTTCTAATGCAGGCATGTTCATGTCATCTATGAAGATGACACACTTTTTCCCCATAGGCGGGCTAAACACTCCTTTCCTTCTCTTATCTAACCTGGACATAATGATGTTCTGGAAGAACAGAAATAAAAATCAATATCAATAAAATACCTACATAAGATATCGTTAATATGTTTAT
>JBAMHV010000014.1:8438240-8456112 GCA_037177535.1 Pseudomugil gertrudae
ATGTGATCCATTAATAATTAATGTTGCATTAATATTTCACTATGTGCAAACCTGAGTTTGGTTTGCACTGGTGCGGGCTGAAAAGTTGATAAAGAAAGGCAGATAGAAGTCTTTGTCCAGATTGTTCATCAGTTTCTCCTTCACATACACTGACTTCCCAGTGCCAGTAGGCCCAACAAACAGAAGAGGACTGAACAACCAAACAAAAAGCAGATGAATAAAAATAGTGACATTTAGTGTAAATAAATACACGTTAAGTGCAAAAAACATAAAAGTTTAACTACACACGAAGATCAAGCATTTATGGCAAAAATCCAGATTTGACATTTGTATTGATCAACTGTATTCTTAATACTAAATAGAATACTAACACTCCATGGTTGATGCAGAGGTCCATTAAAAAGTTGTAGCGAACTGTGTCTATAGTGGGAACAATGATCTGTTGCACTTTGGTGTTTTTGTCTCCCAGACTGACATTCTTTATGCTCTCATTCCAGAGAACCCATTTGCCTTTTCCTGTAAACTTTGGAGGAGATTACAATATGTATTTACTGTTTTAAAACAAGTTAAAAAAAAAACTGATGTGATTGCACAATACCTCATAGAAGTAGTCATATACCAGGCCATTTTCATTCAATGGGCACTCCCATTTTCCAACTGTTTCAGGAATTGGGCTTTCTTTTGTTTCTCCTGAAACTATCCTTCGGAAGAATTCACTAAACTTTTCTCTGCTGTCTGCATCACAGCTGCCCCCCACAGACCACACCAGGGAGAATGCAAAAGCTGCCTGCAAACAAGAAAAGTGAAGAGAAGTTCAAGTCTCATTATTTCACTGAATTAAAAAGAAGAGGAAGTACACTGTAAGTATTTGTCATAGTTTGGTTTGTGTTTTAGTGTTTCCTGTTTTATTTTAGTTTATTTCCTGTTTGGTCTGTCATGTTTTGTTTAGCTTTCTTGTGCTTCCGTTTATTGGTTTCACCTGGTTTCATTTAGTTTATTCATTTCACCTGTGTTAGTTCTGTGTGTGTGTGTATATATTTAATCCCAGTTTCTGTTTCTTCCCCATGGTTCATTAGTTGTGTTAATCTGGTTTCTTTAGTCAATGGTTTATGTTAAATATAATAAATATCAATCTACATCATCTGCCTTCTGCCTGCTTCGGGTCCACTCATCTCCATGCTTGCTCATCCCCAGGATTTATAACAGTATTCACCCCAAAATTTAGAATAAGAAAGGCTAAAGTATTAAAGACTCAGCTCTTTTTACCATGATCCATGTACGAATATTTTTATCACTACGACTTGTCTTCAGAGGTTCTCTTAGAAGCATCTCAAACAGTCGACACAGGGACACCACGGTATTACTGTTGCTAGTAGGAACAACTTCCTGTAAGCAAACCCACAATATAAGTATGACAACTCTTTTCTATTTGCTACATAAATAAGTTGACATTTTAAAATATTCTACATATGGTCACATACTTTGCAATGCTTGCGCAGCATCTTGAAAGAAGGTGGGAGGAGCCAGTGGAAAAGCTCAAGCAGCAGAAAGCGGTTGTCTGGGCTCTGCAGAGTATCAGGGAGAGTGTTCATCCAAGAAATCCCCAAGGGCTCCCAGCCTAGCTGAGATGGTTCCATGTAGATCATACCACATCGGCTGACTGTGGCAGGCTGCGGTGAGAGAGAAAAATCTAGTTATCTTTTAAACAAAGGTACCGTAGGAACAGGCTAAACAACTGGTCAATTCTTTAACAAGCACTTTGGTAAACTGCTTAGGTTTTGTTGATTCAAACTGTTGAAACAGGAAATGAAGAGCAAATTGTTGCATTTAGCAATAGGATAGTGAAATATAACTGAATTCACTGCACATATGTAACTTACAGAAGCTTGTGAAAGATCCATAGCTTCAAAAATCAGACTCATCTGACTAGACATCTGAATGATCTCACCACTCATCAAGCACAACTGTGGAGGAAGAGTAAAGCAACAAAAAAGTCACTCCAGAATATATTAAAAATCAATAAGTAATAATGTTATATATTTTTTACAAAATATTATGCACTTTTTTGTTGTCATCCAGGACTGTGTTCATGCTCTCAATCCACAACGTATCTATGGGGCCATCAAACACCACCCACTTGCGGTCTGGTGTGTCAGCTGATGCAAACTCACGAAACGTGTTGGCCACAATCCCGTCTGTCCACTAATAAGGAAAAAAAGCAAATGAAAAAAGAAAGGAATGGGGATATGTTGTTATTGGTCTAAATGCATAAATGTATATTAACTGCACATAATCCACAGCACAAGTTTACCTCATGGGAAACTAGATCAAACTGTCCGAAGAGCTGTCCCATGGTAATAGATTTTGGATTCAATGTTCTGAAGATGACTCTCTCCTCTGCACCATTCCCTTTCTCATTCATAAGAGTCAGAGTATCAGCAAGAACATGAAGCACCTTTGTTTTTCCAGAAAAGGGCTCTCCCACCAGCATGAACCTGAAAAAGAACATATTGGGTTGTACATATTTTAAGCCACATTATTTTATAAGAGTCTCACAAAATATGAAAAGAAGGATCTGAAACTATGGAAGTACTGAAATAATAAGGAACCTACCCATGCCTAACTATCATCATCTCATATGTCTGGATCATTTTTTGTAAAAAGACTTGTGTTGGCTGCACGTTGTGATTTTTACAGCACTCCTCAGCAGCCTCTAAGAACAGCTGATAAGAATGAGAAAAATACATGATAAAATGTAAAGGATTCCTAACAGGCAGAGCAATACAATAATTAAAAGCATTAATGTATCAGACCTGATAGTCAGCCACAGGAAGGGAGATGCCCGGGAATAAATCACTGGTTATTCCATTGAACAGCGGAATATCATGTGAGAGAAACTTGGGCTCATTAACATCCTTTATGGATCTAAGAAGCTGAATGTTACAACAAGAGGAAAGAAAGTTAATTAGCCACTAAACAGCAAATCAGTTAACAACTGAAGTTCACATAGACTGGTTTGATCAATTGTTTTTAGCACAATTACCAGAATGTCCTCATTCTCATTAGGGTACTTGAGCTTGAGGTTTCCTGCAGCTACAAGTACTGCTTTGACAGCCCTCATACCATAATCATAATGGAACTGAGAGGAAAGCTGTTCAGAACAAAGCCTGTAGGTCATCACAATCTTCACTGACAGCGGTTTGGCATTGAGGAAGCCATATGAATATAGCGAGATCTCTGCTATTAGAGCGTAGTTTGGGACCATCATAGCCACCGTTCGGAACAATACCTATAGACAAAACAATTATACCTCAAATGCAGGAGAATAACAATCTATCTTTTATTATTCCACAATTCATTGAACTGGAATATTTGCAAAAAATATTATATTTCATATAGCATAGTTAAATGTAAGGATTTAAAAAGTTAGTTGAAAATAAACATTATGTGAAACACCTTGAGGTTGTCTGGGAGTTCTGAGCGTCCAGCATAGCCAGGGTTCATTGTTATAGAAACAAAACAGTTTGGATTCAGTTTAAGCGTGGTCCCTTCAAAGTCGAAGTACTCCAGCTTCTGCTCAATGGCCCTCTGGATGCAAAGAACCTGCTGGGCCACTACAGACAGGACCTCCAGCTCAATACGGTTGAATTCATCAAAGCATGCCCAAGCTCCAGATGATGCTAGACCTTTGAAAAACTGAACATTTGCACCAGATTACACATTATTATAGGATCACTTGCACAAACAAATGAGGCAATTGAATCAAAAGTTAAAATCCATAAGTTGATTTACTTTTCCCATTGCGAGATAATCCAGTCCATCTGAACAGTTAAAAACCACACATTGTACAGCAAGAGCTTTGGCCAAGTCTTTGGTTGTTTCAGTCTTTCCTGTTCCAGCTGGACCTTCAGGTGCACCTCCCAAATTCAGATAGAAAGCTCCAATCTAAAACAAACACACAGCTTTTAAATATGATCACTCCATTACTACTGGAACAGAAAGTGACAATATAGAGTTCAAGCCAAATATAAACGCTTTTATAATACAGTGCATTATTTTATTTATTTATTTTACCAGTGTTCGGTAGCATCTGTCAGTTAGAGGAGTGATGACCAGACGTGGCGAGTTCCCCAGATACTCGTAGGCATACTTAACATCACAGTTTATTATGTGAACACGAACATTGTCATTGCTCCAGTAGTAACGAAGCTGTGCAAGCCAGTTGAAGTCACTTTCATGTGACACACCTATTTGAAAAATTATCAACACTGTAAACATCTTGGTATGCTTTGAGTGAACCAAATTGAATTAAATGAAAAAACAAATTAAGTCTGTTATGCATTACTGTGCTAAAGAAACTAAATAACTTTGAGGCACCTTTATCAATAAGCTCCATTACTACATCTCTGGCATGGACATCGATGGTGACCAACGCTCCCAAAGTAATCCTTGTTTGTTTTGGCAGTTTTCCCCTCACAAGCTCTACAATGTCATTCAGCTGATTCTGGAGTTGTTGATAGTAGTTCTTTAAACCCTACAGGAAACAAGACCATACTTTACTCATAAAGGTAATATTTTCTATATCAGGCTAATTTATAGAAACATACAATAAAAAAAAACACTACTTTGGTCTTCCATACCAGAAGTAAACTAGTAATGGATTTTTCTGTTTTTTTAAGTTTAAGTTTTTCTGTTTATTTATTCAGTTATTGTAAATCAATGTTGAATCTTAGCCAACCTAGTAATTAGCTTTATTATTTAAATGGGATGCATAATATTAGAATATACAGTAGTAAGTCTTTCTGTAAAAACATTAAACTTATTACATTATAATGTGATACATTTTGTAGTAACATGGAATATAAACAATGTTTGTCTTTGAATGAAGAAACTGTGCATAGAGCAGATAAGAGAAATGTCTAAAGTACCAAATGGGATTAAGTTGCAACTTCACAGGAGCAATTGTACAATGGTTAACCAGACAGGAATACGTTATCATGTCAACTACTTAAATCTCTCAGTCCCAGCATTGTACATAGCCTCTGTAAAACCACTGGCACATTAACCAAAGGCAACACATTCACAGATGCACAGACCGTCACACTGCGTGCATACATTTATGTGTGTGCAACTACAAATCAAGAGTAGAAATAACCTCTTGACAAAAAGATATGAAATGTTTCTGCTTTATGAAAATAATTTTCATAAAATGTATTTTGCTCTGATATTTCTAGGTTGCAACAACCTTTGTGGCCTACACTGTGTTTCATATACTTACAATAAAACTTAGAACATGACATGTTTCACGTTTTTACAACAAGCAGTTCTATACTCCTGTAATTATAAGCAAATGTAAAGTAGAAAAAAACATGTCCAGTGCAAACACCTACATCAGCTCCTGTACGGATGGCCTCATGAACCTCTAAAGTCCAGAAAATCTGTGAGGTGCATAACACTACTTGTCCAGGCCACTCCTTTACCCACTGGTCCCGTACAGTCTCAGCATAGGCCTGTGGATACATTAAGAGGGTTATATTCAAGACATTTATTGTGTGATGTTTACTTAACTTAACTGCACATTTCTTTACGTTTTGAGGAACAGTTAACTTACCACTCTGGACCTGGCTATTACATCTCTGACACTATGAAGCATCACATCTTCCACCTGCACCAGCCACTTCTCTACAGCTCCTTTAGCTTCAGATGTGGAAATGTGCTTGATAAACTCAACACGCTCCCCTTCACTGCTGTACATGGCCTAAGAAAGAATAGCACATAACCTAATGAAGCCTAAAGTATAGTGGGATATGTGGTACAATAGAAATATCTGTCACTGCCTTGCCTGGATATCCATATTAGGTAGGAAGTCCAGTTTGGAAATACCCTCAAAGCACTTCTTCAGATGAGGCTGAACAAGAAGTGGATCCTTGGTTTCAGAAAGAATCTCCAGCATTTCATCATTGGATAAGAAGAAGAACCTGGCACAAGTAGCAAATGTTATTCTCTATGATTTTGCTAAATAACTGCACCAAATATATCTTTTAGTTTTTTACCTTGGAAAAAAAAGGCGCTTCATCTCCAGATAGGCATTTAAACCTTTCATGATGATTTCAAGGAGGTTGTTGGACTCTTGCAGTTTCTCCAGTAATCCTGGTAGTGAGGTTGCTTGCAGAATCTGTGATTGCAGATTGTTAGGTATTTAAATAGATTAACGTTACAAATTATATATATTATCTTTTTTCTGTACTTATAGGAATATTTATTTAGATTATCTCTTTTATTTACCTTAGGGTCTTTAATGCAATGCTTCATGACTTCTTTCCAGTTCCTGTCAACAGTTTGGAAAATTCTTCCTTCTTCTGGAATCTGCTGCATGATATCCTGAGATGAAAAGATGGGCTCCAGGTAAAGCCACTGGGCCTGCACCTTCAGCCACTCATCTATGGTTTCCTGGATACGAAGTAGGCGCTGCTCCCATTGCTATGATTAAAAAATGAACACTATTGCAAAACTGTCCACAAAATGACTTAAACCCTTGAAAAGGTGAATTGTACATTCATTCATCATCAAACTAGTTTTCTAAAAGGTGAAGCTAACCTTGATTGTATTCTCAAAAGGTTTGATGAAGGGTGAGCCCCTCATAGTCTGTGTCTTCACAATCTGGTCATCCAACATTGTCTGAATATTGTCCAAAGAAGTCAAAATGGAAACATTGGTCTCTCTGTATACTTGGTGGTTGAAGGAAATATCATCCCAAACATGTACCATAGTTTGCATGGCCTTCTCCATGGAATATTCCTGCAGAAGAGAGCATACTGTATTCAACACACAGACTTATTGTAGTTGTAATCTGAAGAAACAAGCAGAGGATTTGAGCTGTTCTCACTTTACTAGCAGCAGCACTAATTGATTCAAACTCTTCCAGGTAAGGGCTCAGGTTTTGTGTGAGAACTGTCCGTAGTGTTGAACGAGAGTTTGGGGTGAGGTCATACCCCACTATATGTGACATCTGGTCCCAGTGACGAGATCTAATACCTGGGTTACACAAGGTGGACACTAGAGGGATATATCCCTGAAAAAACAAACATATTCTAATTATATCATCAAAAACAATGCAGGATCATGAGCCACTTTACAGCAAATGCATGAAATACCTTGAAATTATTTATCTGCTCCATTACAGCAGAGCACAGAACTACTGCGGAGCTTTCCAGCTTGCTTGGATCCTCGCCGGTTTTGCATCTAGTCTTCCCTGAAATCATCTCCATCTCTTGTGCAGCCTTATTCTCCTTCTGTTGGAAAAACCTCAACATCTTGAAAACGTCCCTATAAAACTCATCCACTTGAACCTCCATTTTCTCGCCATCTATCTCCAGGAAAGACCCATCCATCCATCTGCACATAAAGAGTTAAATGTTGTCAGAAGATATTTTTTAAAATGAAAATACAACACGTATAAGATAAAAAATTGAACCTGCTCTCCACGTGCTGCCATTTAAGAATAAAGCCAAATAGCTTCTGGTATGGTTCAATACTGTCTTTGATTACTTCAACTTCTGGGTAAGAGGATGGTTCCATTTTGTAAAAGGCTTCTTCCTTATTAATGGCGATGATTTCATCCTCAGCCACCTGTAGAAGTTTCTGAACTCTTCTCACATCCGCATCATACTGTAAAAAAAATCAGATCAAACTAATACCCGTGGCATAATCAAAAATCAGCACAACTTATAAGATCCTGAAAAAAACACAATGCAGTATTTAGATTTATTTTGGCAATGATAAAAATGTTTTAAATAAATTACTTTTTGATAAAAAGTCTGTCCTCTGTGTGGTTTTGGGGTTGGGTGACATTTTTAGTCTTGATTGTTTAGTGTTGTGTTGTATCATTTGCTAGTTGCTGCAGAACCATTTGCCCCATTGGGAATAATAAAGCTAACCTTGATTAAACGTTAGTCTGTGTTATGGGTCCAAACTCAGGAAATTTAAATCTAATGACAACATAAATAAATCCGACACTACTCACTTTTCACCAAAAAAAGGGGAATTTTTTTAAAAAAACAGATTAAATTATTTTCTAAAGAATTGAAGATGAGAAGTTATTAAACCCTTGTAACTATTTGCTGACTATGAAATTGGGTCCATTCAGTTAGTTTAGCATGGCATAAAATCTAGAATAATATTACCAATGCTAGTCTAAAGTTTACTTCTTAAAACCCTATAAAAACACAATTACGGTATGTGTTTTTAGCACAGTTACCTGCTACATCTCAAAACATTATGGTAAACAGATTTTCTTCCCATCAGCTTGAGGCAACACTGTGCAGCTTTATACTTTTAAATAGAAAAAAAACTAATGTTTCCAAAATGGTTAAACAATTTTTTAAGATTGGAAAGTCATCATGGGATTGTACCTGCTGCATCATTTCTAGCTCAGAGCATTGTGGGAACTCCGCTATCATTCGTCCCAAGATCGTCAGTTGAATCTGCAATCTCTCTCTTTTGGCAATGAGCTCCTGCTCTCCTTTTTGCATGGCATCCTGCAACACCTATTAAAGAATGTGTTATTATAAATCAGAATATGGACAAAAAATATAAAAACATGATAACCAGCAAACATCACACTGTCATCTCCAAATACACAAATGACTGTGGGTGTAAGCTGGACAGGACGCGGTGTGGGATAAATGTAGCTTACTTGTGTAGTAATAAGCTAAATTCACTATATCTATCTTTGGAGAATATTGAAAGGTTGAAGTGGACTACAGATATCAAGGTCTCCACCTGAACAATCAGTTGGACTTGATGCCATATGGATGCTGCTTGCAAGTTCTGGTTCTTGAAGAAGCGTATGTCCTTCCATGTTTGAAGCAAAATGTTGCAAATGTTCTATAAGTCAGTGGTAAATGTTGCTAATCTCTTTAAAGTAATTAGTAAAGGCAGCAACACTAGACTAGACACTCAAAGAAATTAAATAATTTTTAAAACCTGGATATAGGTGAAGAACTAATCTAAAACCCCTGGTGCTGATGGTGCAAAGACACAAGATAATGCACAATATATCACACCATATACAACACTGTTTCTGTATAGGAACTACTATTTAGTCTATTATCACCATTCCCCCTGTTCTTTGCCTTTATTCATTATTTCACATTAATACTGCAATAATAATACTTTACTAGGTAATTAATATAATATTGCTATATTGTTAGCTGCTCTGTTTCTAAGCAAACAGATGCTTTACCTCATTGTTAAGTTCAAAGACACAAATGATCCTTTTTTGCCAATGAAAAACAGATGAGGTAAGTTCCAAGTCCTCTGGCTCCATGATGTGGACATCTAAGAGGTAGATAAGTCTGGAGCTGGCTTCCTGTCAGATTATACAAGGGTATTTTGTGATAGAATGCACATGTTTGTGTAAAACACATTTAGAACTTTCATCTATATATTCACCTTTATTTTTTCATTAAGTTCACTAATTCCCTTTGTCTTGGTGCAATTGATGTATTCAATCATCTGAGCAATATCATCTATTGTTTTTGGAACATCCAGAGCCTTCTTTTTGATAGTTGCATAATCAGAGCAAATCCTTTACACAAACACAAAAAAGAATGTCAAAATGGAAAAAATGTGACTGACAAACACATTAACAGCTTACCTTAAATTTAGCTACAGAGAGTAACCTTACTGTTGATTTTGTTCACGGTGTATGGCAACTAGTTTCTTCAAAAGAATTTCAGAGTAGGTTTTGGCTTTGTTGGCCAGCCCTTGCTTCAACTCCTCGCACTCTAGATGAACCATTATGAACACAGCTTTTGATGGGAGGTTGATAATTTCCTTTGACAGGAGACGAAACTTCTCCACTTGCTTTAACAAACAGTAATAACAGTCATTGTTAAAAAAGTAGAGGCAAACATAGTTATTAATAACATGCAAACAGATTTTTTTAATCCCTTACTTTAATGTACTCATTTAAAGAGTGCTCCTCTTCTACAAATGTGTTCACAAGAGTTTGTGCAGTTCCATTGATCAGCCAGTCATAGTTGTCGACTAAAAAACAAGTCACAAAAGTCAGAAATGAAAAACAAACAAGTAAACAAAACTATACGAATGATGTGAAATTAATAAACGGTTGTAGATCACCATAGCTCTTGAGATGTTCTCTAGGTTCCTCCAGATTTTTCCACATTGTGCCCTGAACAGAACTCTTAGCCCAAGAAAGGATCTGATCAGCTACCTTGGCATCCACAAAGGAAGATGTGTTTTGTGCTAACCAAGATTGGACAGTCTGTACCTTCTGTGAATCAACGTTATAAATATTAATACTTGTCAAACTTAACATTTCTACAGTGAAAACTACCTATAAAGTAAGGAACATCACCTGCAGAGTATTTGCTAGGGAGTTAATGATCTCCAAAACAGAATCTTCCAGATCTTGAAAGGTAGGGTAAACTTCCATCTTTTCATCATCAAATGTCAAAGCCATTCGGAAGACTGGCAAATTCTGGTGATTGCTCAAGTCAAACATATGGACAAACGCTTCAATGGCTGTCTGAATGAGGGATTTCAACTAGGATTTTAAAGGAAAAACATTTAATAAAATAAGTATGACTGCTTATCTTCCTTGAATCATTTATTTTCCTGTAAGTTTGCAGCTTAAGACAAAACCTACATTAACTTTATCAGATTTTTTTCTACTTTTGATATTTGTTTATAAAAAATCTCTGTAACATAATCAAAGCATTTATTGTTACTTGAATTGAAATTTGTTTTAAATGTTTTTTAAATTGCATTGAAATAAAAAAATGTTTTGGTACTTATCGTGTAAAAACAAATGTATATACTCTTACCTGATTGGAAATAAGGGTGGATGCACAGTTGTAAAAGGAATCCAGTTTCTCCTCTGTAACTTCCTTCAGAATCTTTCCATTTGTTAATAGGTTAATAATTTGGCGAAACCATGTGTTCATGATGTCCTCCTCTTTCCTCTTACACTCCACTGCTGCTTTGTTCTGTAAGCTTTTACAGTCAACAGGTCCGGAAGCTCTGTGGCAACAGAGGCCATGGCAAGGTAAATAAAAAATCAACAAGTTACAGTTGTGTAAAAGCCTGTTTTCTCTCATAAAGTGTTTTGTTACCTGCACCCTGACATATCAGCTAGAATCAATGGAGAAAATGTTGTGTAGCCAATGTGCAATATAGTTTGCATGACAGGATGAAGGACGTGCAAATTTCTTTTTATGATCTTGCGTCTTTTTATGAACCTATCATGCTGAGACTGGGAGAAATCAAGCAATCTGAAAGAAAGAAAATTCACAACAAATTTACATAGCAAAAAGATCAACTGTTATATGATTAATGTTTATGAAATATTTGCGCCTATTACACACTCACGTTGGTTGAGTAGTTTTCTGTGTTTTCTTGCTCCCCACCACTATATGAGGATTCTTTAACATTTGGTCCACTAAAGAGAATGAATATACAAATATGACATATGATTATAAGGTACTACCGAAGTATAAAATGTTGTGATGTATAAAACAATCAAAAGACCATTAAAATGTTCAGACTCTTGTAAATGTCACTCTGCAATCAGGTATTCATTGGTGCCAATTTCTATTAAACTGAAAATCCTGCAAAAAAAAAAATTACCCAGTGATCACAGAGCCTTTATCTTTTTTATCTGGCCAGTTACAGTTCACTCAAAGAAAGAGAAAAATATTTAGCTACAACTAGTGTACTCTAAGAAAAGGTGAAAATGTGTGCAAATCAGTTAACAAGAATTAGCTAAAGGTAGCCTACCCTGTCAGAGCACTTGGTTAAAAAACATGCATAACATGACAAGTATTAATCAGCAAATTAATTCTGGTCACAAGAACTTTTTTGCAGTACCAAATACATCCACACAACACATAATGTATAAGTACCTGTGTGCTTGACAGTCACAGTGTGGAACTCATCAGTGACTTCCGTACAGAGCTCTAGTAATAGCTTATTTGTCTCAGGGCTGTCTTTGAGTTTGGGATCTATTCGAGCAACAATGGAGTCCAACCACTGTTCCTGGATTGTAGGGACTGGTCGACTCTCTATACACTGCTTTAAGAAACTGTAGTTCATCTGTAAAATGATATTTTTACAAAAAGTAATAAAAAGAAAGAAGATAGGCGAGACATTTATTGTCCTACTTATTTAGTAAATTGTTAGGCAATATACCATTCGTTTCCGCTCCTCACTGAGCATCTGCAAATGAAGTTGGATAAACACATCATACAAATTTTTTTTATGTATACACTACCTTTGTATTTGCTATGTGCACATAAATAAACAAACATGACATACAGTAGATGGAAGCTGTGGTTCTGGTGAGAGATTGCGAACAGTTTTCCTTTCGTTGCTTTTTCTGTAGTCTACCAGAGCTCTGGACACCCTAAAATAATAGTAATAACAATAATAGTAATAATAATTTTCAAATAAAGCTATTACATGACAATTGAATATATTAGTGAAAAGCACGATTATAATAATACATACAATATCTGTTTAATTTGCCTTTTCTTTTTCCATTTGCTTGTTTGACATTGCAACAGCTTAGTGTCAGCCTTTAGTTTCTCTGCTGACTCCTTCATGGCTGCAACGATCTGCTCGAACTCACTTATGTCTCCTGTTCTTTTAATGGGTGGCAGGACGGGAAACTTTGGCATCCCCTTCACCGGTTTGGCTTTGGGAAGCCCCGGTGGGGTAGCCATTCTTGAAAACAACCGAAAAAAAACGGAAATAAAAGTATAAACAAACGCAAAGTAACGACGGTTTTACGATGGCCAACACTGGACGAAACTCGAAGGAAAAACTGTTACTATAGTAACAGTACATAGAGTATTAACAGGAAGGGGCGGGGCTTGTAGTGTCCAAATTAAATAAACGCTAAAATAGTAATGTATAAAATTAAATAGTAATATTTATAATTAAATAGTAATAATTAAATTTAATTATATTAATATTATTATTGAATTAATATTATTTTAGATAACAAAATGCATGTATTGATATCAAATTTATGTAAATAAACATATTAATTTAGAAACACACATAACCTACGACATTTTCCAGAAAAAAATCGTTCATAATGTTAGCCTAAAGGAAAAGACTACTACATTCAGTAATAAAATCTTGACAATATACTTTTTAAATAACTAAAATGAAGGGTCAAATTTGAGTGTTTACTGTGTATTGGTATGCTCAAATTCCACTGTAGTTTAAATTCCCTGAACTAAAACATAAATTGACACCTCTGTTATAAGTATTGGGCTTTCAAATTGAATCTACAGAGTTCAACCATATTAAAGAGATTTCAAGGGTATACTTTTTAAATAACTGCAGAGGGCGCAGTTTGTGCAAAGAGTGTAGCTTTGGTACCGGAAATAGAAAAAATTAAGAAGAAGGAGAAGCGTGTCTTCCGCTGGCTAGCTAGCTACTACTGGGAAGTAGCGACTAAATATTGAGGTATTGTCTATAATGTAAAAGTTATATAGACATAATATTGTGGATTGACATTAATAAGTAGGAATTAAATCGTATGCGACTCATCCTACTCACATTTAACGGGAATAAATACATTTAAAGGCGAAAGTTGTTTCTGTTTTGATTCGTGTTAAAGTCAGGCTTATGTGTTATGTTTATCGAAGGCCCGAACTATTTACTTAGCCGTAATTTCGCGTTTCTGTCATACAATTAAGATAGCATTAAATTTCACAAAACGTTGAATAATTGCCTATTTTATAATATATATAATCCATTTAAATTAAAATGTCTTTTTTTAAACTTAACGTGGCCTTTTTTTACTCCCCTAGAGCGTTAGCAGAATGAGTTATGCAGAGAAACCGGAGGATGTTACAAGGGAAGAGTGGATGGATAAGCTCAACAATGTTCACATTCAGAGAGCTGACATGAACAGGCTCATCATGAATTACCTCGTTACAGGTGAAATATGAATGCTCTTAGTTATTATTGTCTTCAGGTGTCCATACATCTAATACAAAGGGATATATTTGTTTACTTCTTGTTTTCATTGGCTTGTTGTTTGAACTATTATTATTCATTTTTATATGATTCCTCTGTTCAATAGAGGGCTTTAAGGAAGCAGCTGAGAAGTTCAAGATGGAGTCTGGAATAGAGCCCACTGTTGACTTGAATTCCTTAGATGAAAGAATTAAGATCAGAGAGATGATATTGAAGGGACAGATCCAGGATGCTATTGCATTAATCAACAGTCTGCACCCAGAACTGCTGGATACAAACCGTTACCTCTACTTTCACCTACAGGTAACGTAAAAGATACAGTAAACAAACATTCTTGCTCTATTTTTTTCCCTTTCACCGCTTGCCTCGTTATTTCTGTTATGTTAATTATTTTCATTCATATGGCTCTTTGTATTTTGCAGCAGCAGCATCTCATTGAGTTGATTCGTTTGCGAGAGACCGAAGCTGCTCTTGAATTTGCCCAGTCTCAGTTAGCAGAGCAGGGCGAGGAGAGCCGAGAATGTCTTACTGAGATGGAGAGGACCCTGGCACTCTTGGCATTTGACAACCCAGAGGAGTCTCCCTTTGGAGATTTGCTCAATATGATGCAGAGGCAAAAGGTAAAATTGAAGCAGATTTTAAAGGTTCCTTGTCTTGTTTTGGCTCATTATGAAATTAACATCGCACATGAAACAGAATAGTCTTTCTTGTATTCAGCATCTTTCTGCCAACCAAAGTCTTTATATTTATTAAATAAGTTATAATTAAATAGCATAAACCTGCATGCCAAATGAAGTCTGATCAAGTTACACCTAAAACTACAAAAGCACTCTGAGAGTGACGACCTCTGCCAAGCAGCACCATAATGTTACTGAAAATGTCAAAGTAATCCATAATCCAGGATCTTTTCAGGATCTCCACCAAAAGTAAATAATTTGTTCCCAGTGACATTTCTAACATATCCTGAAAATATCTAAAAATCCATCAATAACTTTTCGAGTTATGTTGCTAACAGACAAAAACAAACTCCGGTGATACATAACCTTGGCAGAGGTAATAATTTCATTAGGAATACTACAAAAATAAAAGATATTGAATAATTTAAATGAAAAATGCATGTTTTATTTTATACATTTTATGTTTTTACTTATTTTTTTAGACTGTGCAATCATTGGACTACTTACAGATGAAAATTTTTTTACTCATTACTCATTTTTTTACTTATTACACTCAAATCAATTAAAACTTAACCCACTGTTATTTTTGATAAGCTTTTATACATGCATAAATTATGTTATTTTTGCACTTGTATTTATGTTTTTTAAGTGCTGATACAGGATTAGGGCTTCAAATTTTGTAATACAAATAAATATTGTAAAAACTTTGCTGCCTTTTGGGAAACTTGAAGAATAGAATCACGATGGCTCTTTTGCTTTCCTACATCTACCATATCCTTCTACTTTTAGCAATGTGGTGCAATTCCTGCACAAGATCCATGCAGGGGTAGGAAACTCCAGGCCTCTAGAGCCACAGTCCTGCAATTTTTAGATGCTTTCCAGTTAAATACACCGGATATAAATAAATGAGGCACTGAGCAGAAATTGATAAGCTGTTGAATTAATTTAATTTCAGTCAGGTGTGTTTGAGCACAGAGACATTTGAAGCCTGCAGGATTCCTGCTCTTAAAGCCTATGAAGAGGGACACTGTTCCCGTACGGCACATCCTGTTTTGTAACAATGCTTATAGTTCAAGAAGAAAATCAGAGAGTTCCTAAACTCCTATGTATAAATAAACCAATATGTGTCTTTGTTTTTCAGGTGTGGAGTGAAGTTAATCAGTGTGTGCTCGACTATGAAAACAGAGAGTCAACACCCAAGCTGGCCAAGCTTCTGAAGCTTCTGCTGTGGGCTCAAAATGAACTTGACCAAAAGAAAGTGAAGTATCCCAAAATGACCGATCTCAGCAAGGGCACCATTGAAGACCCAAAATAAGGACTCAAAGTGGAAAAACAAAAACACATCACAAAATGGACACATTTCCTTTATGTATTTATAACCCAACAAGCTGGCTCATTTAGAGTACAGCCTTTTCTTTTTTTGTAAGGGTTGCGTTTTGATACTTTAATAACTCAACGTGCTGAAAACTGGATTGATGTTTGAACGTTACTTCTCACACTAAAATAGCTCACAGATTATTATTTCACTTGGTAATATAATTTACATATTTATGTAAAGTCGGTATGATTTACTTACATTAGTTTTTCTGTCTGTTGGCAGGGAAAGCTGTTAGCATAAGTGGATCTGAATTAAATAAAGCCTAAATTAGGCTTTCTGCGTGTGACCACTTTGAAGAGGCAGGATTTTATCAGGGAAAACTGTTGGCTCAGTGTGAATTTATTCAAATAAACATACATCTTCCTTACAGAAAATGTGCACATCTAAGCTGGTGGACTTTCAGCTGGTTCTCTTAAATGATGGCAGTATTTAGAATGGGTGACTTTAAGCCACAGTTTATTTCAAATTTAGATCCAGCTTTAAATTCATGATGCATTATTGCTTGGAACATTCCCTGAAGATGCTGAGAACGGGGAAAATACATTTTAAATCTGACTGTTGTGGCAGTATTTAATGGGAGAAGGTTAGAGTACTGGACGTTTTACGACATACTGTGACTGTAAGCTGGAAGGCAGATGGTAAAAGATGTGAATGTTTGATTATGCTCTTAGACATTGATACACTATTACTGATAGAGTACTTAGATTTGTAGCAAGTTTGCAGCATGTGATTTTTTTTCTTTTTTTGCTGGAATATTATTTTGCAGTACAATTAAAATTTTAAACCGAGCCTATGGGCTATTGATCACTTCTCTACAGAATTCAGCAGACGCTTTTTTCCAATGTGACTTACATCTAGGATGTGGGGTTCAGTGTCTTGTCAAAGGCCACTTAAACAAGTACTTGGGAAGCCTGAAATCGAACCACCAACTTTCAGATTAACACATGACTGCTTTTCCTCCTGCCCCTACAGCCTCCTTTCACATTAATGCTATTGGAATATTTTTCACTATTTTTGCTTTTTGAATGTTTATATATGTGCTTTGGCATTAACCCAAACTGCTCCCTGTAAACCAAACCACTGCTGTTTAGTAAATGTACAATTATTATTGTGATTATTTTATTTTCCATACAGACAATTCTTTTTATATAAACATGCATTATCACTATATGTTGATATTTTAAAGGCACCATTATTTATTCCTGAATTGTCTTGACAAATTCAGTTGGACAGTCCTCAGTTTTTACTAGAATAAACACTTTAAAAACAGTCAATATAAGAATAGAGAAGCGCTTGCGTCTGTATACAAGCAGCTAAAATAAAATTATTAGACAGGATAAAGAAATTTGAGATAGTTTGATGTTGGGCAAGATTGCACCTTCTATGGTAATTTAGGAGATGGCATAAACTAAAACACCAGTTCCAGATGATAATCAGATTTATCAGAGAACTAACTGGCTTTCTTACTTGTTTTCTATATTAGGCTCCTAATCCTGTCAGATGGACACTATAAATCATCTAACAGGCTTAAAAAATGTTTAAACTGTTTTTGTCTCTCACTGACAATCCCTGAAACCAACAAGAACTGCAAACATTTGCACCACTGACACTGAAAAAATGCCTAAACAAAACACCATATAGACAGTATGCTTGTAACTTATTTTACCGCTTTTTAAAGTGTATTTCCAGGTATTTGTAGGGACACTAAACTAGAACACAGTAATTATATGTCTGTGTTTACCAAAATAAGTCCATGAAAACCAAGTGTTGTTTTTCTGCCACTCACTTCAACACTGATTAT
>JBAMHV010000014.1:8484061-8501682 GCA_037177535.1 Pseudomugil gertrudae
GAATAGAATAGAATAGAATAGAATAGAATAGAATAGAATAGAATAGAATAGAATAGAATAGAATAGAATAGAATAGTACTCAGACTTCTTCCCACAGTCCAAAGACATGGCAGCCCAAGCCTTTCAACATTGTTTAAAAAATGTATATAATTTAGGATAATCTAATGAAAACACTTTAAAGAATGCCAATGACAAAAACAACAAAAGCAAAGTTAAGCTATCGCAGTGTGCGAGATGGTCACACAATGAAATAAATACGGAAGTGGCTGAATACTTCACAGACAGAAGAGGTACACCATTTGTTGTGCACATTAAAATATACCACCTTCAAAACTTGCTAAAGGACAGCCCCACTACTGAACATTCTCCTAATAAAGGTTTTCAACATCCATCTTGCACTGTCTCTTCTTTAAGCTCTCTCTAATCAATAAAAGTCAGTCCAATTTAGATTTTTTTCATTGTTTGTCCTATCATTATGTCTCTTTTGTTTCCTCTCTTTGTCCAATAACCTTCTCTTGTGTTTCTTTGCTGAATCTGGCATGACATAACAGCCAGTGTGTTGATATCCAGCTGTTGCTGTGACATGGTAGCATGAAGCAAAACACAAATTTATTGTAATGTTCTTAAATGGAAAAAGAAGTTTTCCACACTTCACAACTTTTTAAGTTGTAAAATGTGATTTCTCAGCCGCAAGAGCAATGGTGACTCCAGAAATGTACATTGATGTCATGTTGTCAAAACAGATCAAAACACAGATTCTTAAGGTAGGAAAATTATGTAGCATCATTTTAAATTAATATTTTCTTAAAAAAGGAAAGCGTAAGCTGGACTCATAAGCTGGATATTGATATAAAGTATTTGCACAGAGCAATCTGATTTTTATTTTTAATTTCATGTGGAACACAAATGAGATTATGGATACCCCACCAGACCTAATGCCCACACATCCAGTGTCAGACATTGAAGAACACAACCCAAAAATAAAAAGTATTACTGATGTCACAGTGCAGCATGAAGAAATGGCACAAATCTGTCCCATCATATAAACATGCATTAAAGTGCTGCGTGGCCTAGCAGCAGAGTTAGTAACGTTCCCTCTCTTTATGCTGACATGGAATATTAAGACCACTTTCTGCCTGTCAGGAAGTGGATAAATGCAGGTTCACTTCTGTGAACATGATTAAATCACACAATAACCTCCTTCCTCTTATCAAATCCTCTTAAGCAGGCTGTATTACATATCTGCCAAACAAAGAAAACTCAATCAGAACAATCAACCTAGCTAGGCCAAGCCCGCTCCACCAGCTTGTCTGATCCCATTGTCGTGATTAAAATGAAAATGGAGCCAGGACATTACCAGAAATCCCATGTTCACCTTATAAGGAAGATCAGTAACGTGTGTATGAGGGTGAACTCATGTTACTCACATACCAGGGACATAATTACAAAGTGGCGTTGTGAGGACTTGCTCACATATATATCACCATTATGAAAACATATGAAAACTGGATTTAAGGTTAGACACTTAGGGTTAAGAGACTTTAAAGGATGTATTGTAATGTTTGCATGATGTGATGCAAACATGGCGTGCACTTGTGTGTACAGGCTGTCTAATTCCCTGGCTTGCATCACAAAGCTCAGTTGTCATTATTTGAGATATGAAAAGAAAAAAGGATTACAATTGATGGGATTGGATTATTAATATCTAGTGGGGTTTTTGTTTCTCTTTTTCATCTGGCAGTAATAAATCAATTAGTTTATGTACAATGTGTTTTAGGGAAAACACGTCTTCAGTATGCAGCATGGCAACACACAATCACCTATACGGTCTTTTCTCCACTACAAAAAACAATGTTCCAAAATATGCCAGTGCAATTGATACATTTATGAATCACACTACTCAGAATAAATCAGATAAGTTTACACAACATGCAATCTCACAATGGCACTTTTTTTAGTCTCATGTATAGCAAGTTAAAAATAAAGTAAATAACACAGTGAATTAACAGAAAATATATTTTTTTAATCTTATATTTAACTAAAATGCAATAAAATTGCTGGACTACAGCTGCATGTACATAAATCAGAACAGCCCACATAAGAAGCACCACCTGATATGAAACATGCAAGTCACTGTTATGGCCCGCTGATGAACTATATAATTCCTGTGTGTACATGAGAGTGTAAAGTGGGACTGCTGTCTCCAGAAAACCAAGTGTAAATGTGTGTGTGTGTGTCTCCTGGGCTGTCCTACAGTAAGAGGCACACTTCACATTACTGTTGCTCCAATTCACTTCCTGGGATAATCCTTAACACAACAGAGGGAGCGGCAGGCGACCTGGACCAACAGTGTTACAGTATGGGGCTCCATTAACAAACAAACACACATATATATATACACATACTTGCACATACGGAGTCATCCATTCATAAATAATATCAATATGACCCTCCCTTCACCCTTCACTCTTTCCTTCTGCTTAATCTCCTTTCCTCTAAAATATTTCTCCATCTTTCCCTCTCCGCCTCAACTTTTAGCAAAACATATTGTAGCTCTGGACTGAGAGATAAACGAGTGTCATTCATCTGCAGCCTCAAAGTCATCTCCTCCATTAACAGCCCTGTCTAATTAAACCTGCAAATGACAAACACATAGCCACAAACACTGGCTGTGCCCTAATGGCCCTCTGAAGCAGGAGACTGATGGGCAGCTGTCTCTTGTCCATCCTCTGTGCAGATCAACCTTGAGACGAGAGACCTCGAGGATGACAATTGGACCACTGAGATAACTCTGGAAGATTAGCAGAGCATTAATAATGAATGATTTATATACAAAGGCCTAACTGTTAGATAAGTTAATTGATTCATTAGTTGAGAACAATAGTCTTTTAACAAGGTGATGTCGTGTGTGCAGTGTTCATCTCACATATGAGTTTATCTCTTCCCAGATATCCATATCTGCAAAACAAAAACAGCAGGGGACACGAATAAACAAGAGGTGTTTTTCTGTTGTTTGACTCAGGACCAAAAGGAGAACAATAGGCATCTCCCGGGATCATATCTGTTGTTATTATCCTCTTATTTTTATGAAAAAAAGAATAATAACAAGGTGGAGTTGTGGCTTATGTAGAGCTCCTGTATTAACAACTATGGGATTAGTATTAGTAGCCAGAGACCATGGTCGCTTCTTCATACTGCTCATAATGCTTTAATAAGAAAGTGACAAAAACCCTCAACTGTGAAAGAGACTCTGACTTGCTGAGAGAGAAACACTGACATAGATTTATTACATAACATTGAGCTGAAAACCTAATTCTTTGCACCATTTCCTTTTTGTTTGGTTCTGTTTCTCTTTTTTCATCATTAAAATCACTTGCTTGTGTATTGGGGTGACCTTAGGAAGCCGAAGCAAAAAAGGAAAAAAAGCTAAAAGCCATTTCCAATATTAGTATGAAAATGTTAGAAAATTTCAGGGGAATCATCCCTTTTTCAAAACAGATTAAAATCCCTCTTATTCCAGCTAATCCTTCAAAGACTGTGATATTACCTGATAGGATGTTGTACTGTGTGAATACTATCAGCGAGACATGCCAAAAATAATGTAAGCAGGTCCCATTGTGGAGATTAGAGTGTCCATGTCTCTCTCCCAATTTATCTTTTCCCCAAATGTAATGCCTTGTTTTCTCTGGATTCCCATCCCCCTCCCCACCTCCTCTTCTTCAAACTCCAGACTAAATCATGCACAGTAGATCTTACTTTTCCTTTGCCATGCAGCTTATGAAGTAATAGTAGTTTTTAATCTGTTCTCGGGGAAAGAAAAAAACATTTCTACTCTGACAGAGAAACAGCATGTGTTTCACAAATTCAGTGGTTTGTCACATATAAAACATGTAAAATACATGCTCAACACTTTTCATATCTGTCCTTAAACTTTGCATGAATATGTGTACAAACATTTTATTAGTAAAATATCTCACACATGGGAAAATGCAGTTTGTGCAGATTTCCATGATATAATGATGAATGACTTTATAAATAAAGTTTGATTTCATTTAAATTATTTCATTTAATTTCTTTTGATAAAAAAATGTTGGCTTTTTTTGTCCGGGTATGCACAGGTAAATCTGGTTAAAGTGTAGCTGGGTTTTCATTAGATTAATCTGTCACTGTATGTTAGCATGGGAGGGGAATCAAATTCTGACTTACATGTTAGATTTTCCTTTCTTTTCTCTTTTTTAAGTAGAGATGTATGAAAATAAACTAGTTTGGACAATCAGACCTTGTCCTGCTGGGGAAGCTAAATCTATAAACCAACAGCAATAGAAAATTGTTTGAGCCACAGCAATGTTATGGAGTCTTACTCTGAATCATCTCTGTATTATAAAGCTTTTAACACTTTTCATCCCACAAATCCCATAAATCTCAGAGCAGAGTGTGCTGCTCGTTTTCTTGGTTCTGAGACCTAATTTTATTTATTTATTGCTTACTTTATTCACTCTTGTTGGGCTGGGTAGTTAGTAACACATGACAGTAGATGTTTCGTCCTTTTAACTTTAATGTAATAATGTGCTTGACATATTTTTCATTTAGAATATATTCTAAGTACTAACACTATTAAAACAGGGAAATCAATCAGTTTTGTTTTGTTTTGTAACAAAAATACAGATTGTAAGTGTGTTAAGTATTGAAAAAAGTACTGGTGGTAACATGCTCCTAATACCAGGTTACTAAATTATTCTGACAAAACTTAATTTTCCTCCAAAAGGCTTTACCCATTTTAACTCACATTGTGCTTGAGCTCATTTCCTCACACAGCTCAAAATAAAGTAAATGACTCAAAAATAATCACCTGTTTGGTGGCAGAAAAAGTTGATTAATTATTAACAAAGAAGCTTTGTGTCACAGAACTAAGTGTTCAGATTGTTTGTGGTAACTGGTCCAAGCGAGAGGAAAATCCCACAGGCTGAGCCATGGGACACCCAAAGCCCCTAAAGACCAAATCTTTCCTACTTTATACATATTGAACAGTGGAGTCAGGGGGCTAAGAAGATTATCACAATGGGATGAAGAGGCTATAAGAGCCTTTGCAGTCTCTGTGTTGTTAGGGGGTTAAAGGTACACAGTGAAAGTTGTAGCAGCACTCTCAAGCTCTTAAACTGCTTGGCCTTAAAAGCTCTGTTTTTGGGCTTTCAATGAAAAAAGCTGTGAGGAAAAAAACAAATAAACACAATACAATCCATAAAAAGACAAAACACAGGGCTGTTAATTCTGTGTGGCGGTATTGTACAACGACAGTAGGACAATGTTGTATCATCAAAATGACCAGAGGCAAAAGTGGCTGTTAAAGTATAAAAATCTTTGATGCGCCTTTCCAGTGCTGCAAAAGGGGATTTTGTGAGTGTGTGCATGTGTGTGTATTGAAAACGACCGAAGCATTGAAATGACATGAAGAGTTATTTGGGCTGTAATGAAGCTGCTTAATGAAATCAGTGCCCTTGAAAGTTCTTCATCAATTCTAGCTCCCTTGCTCACTTGCTTGCATTCCACCATTTCGGCCTGTCAGCTAATCCACGTGCACGACACAATATTAATTAAACACAGCGTTTCCTGAAGTACTTAAGTGAAGCACTATCATTGATAATGAGCAGGTTTAAAGGAGTCACATCCCTCCAAAATTACTTTTTAAACCAGCCTTATTAAGCAGAAAATGAGGCTCAAATCAGCCTACAAGCTCCTCATTAAAAGCCACTGATCCTTGGCCACGCGCATGTTCCGCTGGTTTTAATTAGGCTAGTGCAAGATCGTCTGCGACAGGAAGTGCTATTAATCATGTCTTTTCATCCAGAAGGTGGGGGGGAATCCAGCATGTGGCAGTGTGGCTCTCCAATCCGGTGGAGCCTCGAACAGTCCGACAAGCTGCAAAGTAAAGGATCAAGTGAATTGTCTGTATTTGAGTGGAATCCCATTGAAGCAGTGGAAATAAAGCCCACTGTGTCCCACTGGCTCTCTGTTATCAGTTGGTGATTATAAACCAGTTTTGCTGTTCAAGTGCATCACTAACAGCCTGCGCAAATACACACACACACACAAAACAGGATGAAACGTGTCTTCATTTTCTCTCTGTGTGTTTATGAGTTGCTTTCGCTGTAGAGGAAGGTCCCATCCCTGGCTGTCACACCGTCTCCGCATGGAGGATTATGGATGGCCAATTACATCGCTTTTGTCATTAATTAATGAGGATAACGAGCTCCCCCTGCTCCCCAGAAAACCGTGGTGCTCCTCAGCTGGTACTGAGCAGGGAGAGGGATGCTGGGCCCCATGTGTGTAAGGATGTATATTTACTTGTATTAGTCATGTTGGAGGGACATATAGATGTTTAAGTTGTGACGTTATGGACTCCTGCCTCCAAACTGATACATTTTAAGGTTGAGAACTCAATTAAAGGCTAGTTTATTCTAGGTTTTAGTAACCAGTGGTTAGATTAGGCCCGTAGGGAATAAATGAAAGGTATAAATGCTCTTTGACTAGAATAAAAAGAAGACAGTGTGTGTGTGTGTGTGTGTATGGTTGAGTAAGGGAGAGATAAGGACATAGTGAGAGTAGTGTATATTTCTAAGGCAGAGAGGTTATTATGTATGCCAAAGGCTCAACAGATATATGATTGTTGTCCTCAGGGCTTTGTATGTATATTAGTCCAGTGAGTGGATGTGTGTTTTTCTGTGTATACCCACGCCTTTGAATGTTTGCTCAACCACCAGTCCTGTATCTGTGGGACCATTACAGAGATTAGGCAGTGCTGCCATAACGGATGCCCCCGTTTGTCAGCTCATATCCTTCATCAGGATGAACCTAAAAGAGACGGAGTGAGTGTGATGAGCAGTGTTTTTTTAGGAGAGGCATTGTGGGAGGAAGGGGAACACTGAGACATGTTGGCTGGAGAAAAAAGGAGGAGCCTTGCCAAAGCATTAGGCATTTGAGAATCGAGACAGCATGAGATCGGTTGCTCAGAGTGCCTTACTGTATAAAAGGTAAGCACAAACACAGTACCGAACAGGCCTTTTGGGCTTGGGCTGATGTTGCGCAGTGCTACCTAAGCCCTCTACATCTCCATTCTCTCCCACCAGGCCCAATTTGGCCCCTGCCACACTGTCTGGGTCTACCATGCTTGGTATCAGGTGCCTTGTGGCGATAGGCAAAACGCTTTGCATAGCTGCCATGTTTCAAGAGTATTCAGCCATATGAGTACAAATCACAGACACACAATGCACAAGCACACACAGACACATACAGACATTCCCTCTCCACCCCCCTTTGGACATCTGATTAACAAATGAAGGGCCCTAGCCCATCCTGCTACACTTGCAGCAACGTCACCCCGAATCACATGGCTTCTCAGAACCAACTGACTCACCCACTCATCGCTTCCGACAGGGCGGGGCTGGGAGGGACGACAAAGTGTGATGTCATAGTGAAAAAGGAAAGTTGTGGGGCCCAGTGGGTGGATAAATGCAGGGTGGAGGACATGTGTGTGTGCGCGTGCGCGTGTGTGGCAGGAGGATTGGGGGGGATGCTTTTGGGGCCACTGCCGGCACTTTTCACTGTATATCGTTTTTCTCCATGTCTTATGCCTTCGCTTACACACTTGTCTAGGTCTGTTGTTTATCGTGATCTCTTCCCAATAAGCCTGGCCAAGACAGAAAGAAGAGAAAAAAGAAAGCGATAAACAAATTGTCCATGCTCAATCACATCCAAAAACACAACTGTGGTTCTATGAGGAAATTATAGTGAAAAAAAATCAAATAAAAATGTTCATAAACCCCTCAGCCCCCCCAATGTAAGCATAATCAGAGTTGAAGTATGTTAGTTTTCCTTCAAGGCCCCTGTTGTAAGAACAGTCTAAGTGGGGCTGTGTGTGTGAGAGAGAGAGCTGAAGTGCTGCAATGTGCATCAGACACATAAGCTTGCACATGAAGAGAACTTAATTAGAGAAAACAGCGCTGTCAAATACATTAGGCAGAGGTACACACTTAAGGGCATATGGTTTTAGTACTATACCATCGGGTTTGAGAAAAGCACACAAACATACCTCAAAGCTTGAAGCCATGCTAATGAAATCACTCCCTTTGTATCCCACTGAGAGCAAACACAAATGTTTACAGACATCACACAGTCTGTCCGTACTCCTGCACCACACTGGGCTGTCATGAGAGTGGCAGAGCACTGACACTAGTGCAGGGTGTTTGTCTGAATAAAAACACTGTCAGCAAGAGACAAAAGGTGAGAACAGACAGCAAGACATCACGCTGTAATAGTTTCTTATTTCATTTATATAATCCTGTCATATTTCGCTGGAATTGCCCTCGGACAAGAAGCATTTATTATGGCAAGTTGGTATTTTATAAAAGCTTTGGTCCAAACAATCAGCGATTGTGGAGTATTTTTTATTTGTTTTATTGTTTGTAAAGAGTAGTCATTATACTGCAGGTTTAGATGTGTTTTGATTTTATCAGCAGTGTGTGAAGCAATTCTACACACTGCCACTGTCATCAGTTACATGCAACACAGATGTAATTTATATGTTTTTATAAAATATTTTCAACATATACGTATAACAGTATTTTCAACAGTTCACTGAAACATTAAACTTAAATTATTGTGGCCTTTGGCAGAAAGACTCATGTGTTTTTGTTTAATACATGTTATATAGTGACTTCTGTTTGTCACTGGTCTGCATTTTCAGTTGCATCCAGAAATAACTTTTTATTTTGTTTGTTTTATTTTAATCTTTTTCTAGTTATATTGCTAAACAAAAAGGTATTTGTTTTAGCCTTTAATCTGGTATAAATTATTTCCATTAGCAGTTTATCCAAACAACCGTTTATATTATCTACATGGAAAGAAATTACGTGTTTTTGGCAATGCTTGTATTTTTTTTTTTTATAAAAACAAAAGTGTATAAAAATAAAACAATGAACACTTCTCCTCTTGCAAGTCAAATATATTTTAACACATCTAGAGATTTGTCATACTTCTGCATAATATTAAGAATTGTGTGTTTTTCTGAAAAAGAATGTAGGTCAGCAGAAACAAAAGTAATTTTAATTTGTCACATTAATACATTTATCTGTATTAACTGTATTTTATCTACATCCCTGTACTCACTGGTGACTGATAAGAGTCCGGTAATCACAACTAAATAACCAGCTAAATCACAAATCTGTCATAATCCATAGATGCAGTCACTCTGCCACCATGCACACTGACAGCCATTAGGAAAATACAGTGACACAATAAAACATATAACTCTGCGGCTCAACATCAGAGCCTGTGGGGAGAAAAGTGACCGTGCCAGCACTCCTATGGGACAGCAGCTATCTCATTTGTGGCAATTAGGTTGCAGAGACTGATGGAGTGCAGGGATCAAGTCCTCACATCATTTTCAGTGTGTGTCACATTTCATCCCTGGTGCCCTCACTGTCTCATGGGGCCTCAGAAGAGGCGTGTGTCATCAGAGAGTAAATTTAAGATGCAATGGGTGTCCTGTTGTTGTGACATGTCTCTAAATTGTTAGAGGGACGACTGGGGTGGATCATGTATCTGAGACTGGCATAAACAGGCTAACCTAATGGTAATTTCTGACCTAACACATTGTGACTTGTAGTTTAGTGTGAAAAAAAAAAACAAATATCCAATACATAACTGCAGGGATAAGACCTGAGAAGTAATTATGTCTTATAAGTAATTATGTCTTTTGGTTTAGTTCATTAAATTAGTTAGCTATAAAAGATGGATTATTGTTAATTACAAAATTATTGCAGACTAGTGAGAGGAGGGAAGGCTTTGTATTGTTCTGTTTGGTCATTGAATTATTGTACCGGTGTTCATAAATTGTTGCCATGAAGTGGATTAAAAGGAAAACAATTTTCTTATTCCTGATGTTAACAGGATATGATCATGATTTTATTTCCTAAATAACTAAAGAGAAAAATTACGTTGTTCCTAAGATGCTAAAGTTGACAAATGTTTCTTGGTAAAAGTGTCTAATAAAAAGAAAACACAGATTCCCTCATGCCTGTTTTTTTAGGAAAATATTGCTGTGCCATGCCACATCACACACAAGCCCTCAAATCTGTACAAGCTCGTTAATATTATCATTTATTATTATAAATACATCAACTGTCCAACCTGCAAAATGAAATCTGTCCCTGTAACGTTCACCGAATTCAGTCTTCCAAGGAGACAGCAGCAGAAATCGTATTAATGGCTGTCCTGTGTATAGGAGTCTGCCAAAGAAAGCCTACAATCACCCAAATACCCAGAGACAGGTCGTGGATGCCTCAGGCGGCTCGTGCGCCCTTCCCCTTAGCGCCACCGACCTCACTGCGTGGCAAACGGGGCCCCACCAGCCCCACTGAGCTCGTTCAGACCTATCTCCTCACGTCAGAAGCTTCTCATGCAAGAAAAGAAAGTTGCCAACTCACTTTTTGGAGGTGAGGGTGAGAACCGGGAAACGTTTAGGCAGCGTGATTTTTCAGATGATTTGTCATCGGTTCCAATTTACTATGAAAAGTGCGTTTATTTTGTATATTCTGTCCAAAACATTATCACATACAAAGTCTAACTTAGATAAAAACAACTCATTGTGTCATGTAACACGTATGGTTTATGTGAAAATGAGGGAAGATCAAGTTCAAGCATAGATATGTTTTAATTATAAAGACATATAAACAATATATGAAATCCATGTTGCAACACAACCAGAATGCTCCTTCAGTTTATAGGCTGCACTTATGTAACCATTACTATAACTGGGCTTGAAGCAAAAGATTCTTCAAAATTGTACAATACAATCATGTGAGATGTGCAATAACTTGAAACAAAAACAAACACGTTGTATCAGAAAATAGAACATCACATCAGATTTCTTTCCCCACATGGCAACAGTCAGTCAAGGGAATCAAATCTACGTGTCGAGATTAGGTCACATTTTTCTGGTGTTTCTATTTTTGTCATGTTTTTACTGAATGTTGCATAGATTACAAACGAAAACAGAAGCTTCCCAAAAAATTTTGCCAAACTGATGATTGGATATGGCCTGTGGTTTCTGTAAAGAGCGCGCGCCACAGTGACAGGGACGTCTTACAATAAGGCCTAAGTTTCTTTTCTAAAGCGGTTAATTTTGCATGTAACACTGCAGAATGAGTACTTAACCATATCTTAAGATTATTTATTAGACTAAAGTATTTTTTTTTTATTTTCCACATAATGAATTTTAAATTAACTAGAGCGGGAAAAAGAGAAAGAGAGACCAAGGGTGCAGTACAAGTAAAAGTTCAACAAAGAGATCAATCAAATCAAGGTTTATCGTTACAGTGTTTAAAAAGACTCGACGGTGCCCCAGAATAAGTAGTGCACTTTTCTGCACAAGTGGCGAGTGCGGAACCCGAAAAGGGGTAGACTGCACCCTGTCCAAAGGGCGCCAGAGCGGTGGGGATTGGTGAAGTTATGGTCTGTCCCTGGTTTAGATATGCCACCAGCCGCCTCATCTCCTCCAGGGCCTGAGCCTGCATGAGGATGTAGTTCTTGGCCAGGAGGAGAGTGGCTATTTTGGAGAGTTTTCTCACCGAGGGGCTGTGGGCGTAGGGAATAACGGCTCGCAGGCCGTCCAGCGCGTCGTTCAGGTCATGCATCCTCCTCCTCTCCCGGGCGTTGATGCTGAGCCGCAGGGATCGCTGTTCCTTTGACTTTTTGGCAAGGGGACCCCCAGGCTTGTCGTCTCCAAACGATGACCCCCTCTTCCGGGACTCTAGCGAGTCGAAGCCGTCCTCGTCATCGCTTGTGTGCTCTCCGCCGCTCTCGTTGGACTTTGCAGTTTGCCCGGAGAGGAAGTCAGTGGCCGGTGTGAGTGGAAACCGACCCGGGCTTCCAGTACCATGGCCAGCGCCAAACCCGAAGGCTGACTGGCCGTAGCGCTGCGTCAGGTCGAGGAGTGCGTCGTTGCTGATGGACTTGAGCAGATTCTCTTCGTTGACATTCATTTTTATCTTCCAGAGCAGGTTCTGACCAGGAAACTCTTCTCTTCCCTTATCCCCCTTATCCAAGCTTTTGTTTTGAGGAAAACAACGCAGTTCTGTCCAAGAGTTGCTGTTTTCTTGGAGTTCCTCTCACTCCTTTCCTCTGTTTGCGCTGCGACTCTTCAGGAAGGAGGCTGTGAATCTGAAGCTGAGCCTCTGCATGCATTCACCTCCTCTGTACACTGCGCTCCCCCCTTGTTGCGCGCATAGCCCACGTTCAACAACACTTCTCTAATTGTGCTCAGTGAGACCAGCGCGCTCGTGTCCCCTTTGTACGGTCGTTTTCCTCTCGTGCGTCTTTCTTGCCCTCCCTCGCCTTGGGCAGATTGTGACTGGCGCTCTGCCCTGCTCGCAAGTTAGTAGGAGCACGCGGCCCGCCGGGATTATCTATCTGTCCAATCAGGGGGGCGTTTTAATTAACTCGAGAAGAGCGCAGGTCTGCACCCAGTTTCCTCCTTGCAACGCAAACTGGCACGCACACCGATTGTGTCTATCACTAAGTTCACAGTTGTGTAATATACTTCATTCTTTAAAACTGTGGTCGAACTCACGTTTAAAGAAATTTGGCTTAACTTTAAGCAGCAGTTGGGGTGAATCAAAAAACCAAAACGAATTAATTTCACGTGATTAAAGAGAAATGGAAACGAAACAAGCGAGTAGGGACACAGGCTGAGCTAAAGTTTAGAAGCGTGGTCGTTATTGCTGAAGTTTACGGTTGAATTTCTTCACTGAAAATAAAATAACATGACAGGACTGATGTGCAAAAGAGACGGTTTTCGTTGAACTGTCTACTCTGGGCAAGTCCCACAAGCCAACTGTGTTCAGTCTGCATATTAACAGCGGAAGCACCAAAGGCTCAGAGGCAGGTTTGTATTCAAAAGACTTTGCAGATGAAATGTTAAGCTCACTTGCACTGGTCAGTCAATAATTGATGATGAACGAAGCGGAGGATGATCAGGCAACTACAGAAGTTTGTGTTAACAGTGCAGGAGTTGTTCAAAGACAGACAAAAATATTTCCCTACCACTTAAAACTAAACATTTTGTTGAAAAGCCTTATAGTTAAATTAAAACCAGAATTTTAAAAAGCGTCATAATAATAGGCTAATAATAAAAATATATCAGTTTAGCCTGTAACTTGTTAGGTGTAGAAACATCACTACAGTTCAGAAACAGGTGTCTAGAGTGACGCCAGCGTGACAGAAAAAGTGAAGACAAGAGTTCCACTTGGTGTCCAGATGGAGTTATTACACTATTATTAATTACATCTCAATCCTCAGCTTTATAGAGGACCATGCTTCCTATACTGCTCACTATTTTGAAAGTAATAGTGCCATCTTGTGGAGCTAGTTCAGTATGTTATCAATGATAAGGAAATTCCCAGTATAAGGAGATATATTGCTGTAAAATGTATATTTTTCTATTGTATATGTTCGAGTCTGTACTTTAAATTTTAATAAGGTCCACTTATATCTTTTTCTTCAGTCCGATGTTTCTGCTGAATGAGCCTAATCTGAGTTTCAGCTATGAATGCACACCTTCATCTGCTGAGGACGTGTTTCTTTCTGAAAATACCACTAATAAACAATATAGTCAGTGTCAAGATTTTTTTTGACAAATCTTATGTGTTTAAACCATTTTAAACAATGTTGTAAAAAGGGCAAAATGGTTCATAAACTAGAAAAGCACTCTGAGAGCACAGACCTCTGCCAAGCAGCACCATAATGTTACTGAAAAATTCAAAGTGATCCTAAATCCAGGATCTTTTCCGGATCTCCACCAAAAGTTAATCATTTGTTCCCAGTGACACTCCCAACATATCCTGAAAATTTAATCAAAATTCATCAATAACTTTTTGAGTTATGTTGCTAACAAACACACAAACTCCGGCAAAAACATAACCGCCTTGGCGGAGGTAAAAAGGCTACTATAATTCAGATTGTGATCACCAAACGAACAAAAACAAAAGAACTTTTAAGGTTATTACACAATATACTCCATGTTTTTTATCACGGAACAATGGTATTATAATGAGATATGGTCCTTTTTTAATTCCTCAAGAGACAGCTCTAAGCCAGTTAATAAAAACCAAACATAAAATGATCAAGTATACACAAAATGTGCAGTTTGTGTCATTTCTTATGAGAGTACTAAAACAAGTTAAATTTTAAGGCCAGAGCAATTGATATGTTTCATTATTACAGACAGTACAACCAAAAAAAGGAGCAAACTCTTGAGTTTGATCCGTTATTGTAATAATAATGTAACATGCAGCTGTTAAATGAAACTTAGTAATCAATAATACAATAATATTATGATTTGCATTTGTATTATTCCCACTGTACTATGAAGTCCATACAAAAACATTGCCTATGCCCACTTACGCAATGCGGACTAATAAGGCTGGATTGTATCCAGCAGTCAGTGTGTGAGAGGCAGGATGCACCCTGAACAAACCGACCAGATTCATCACACAATCTAAAACATATTATCACATTCAAACTTTAGACTACATCTACAGTTTATCACAACCTGAAACTTCCTCACTTGAAATCTTCGATCTGAATTACTGTAAATATTGCTGTTTTTTTTCTGTGTTGTTTCAAATTTGACATACTTTCTAATCTATCAGTTGCTGGAAACTTTATTGTTGACCATTAATGACAAGCATGTTGTTTTTCAGAGTGGCCATAAATAAAAGATACAGTATAGATGCAGATATTCTCTGGTCTTTAACACTTTAGCCTGCAGGTGGCAGTAAAGTCCATGAATTGAAATATTGACATAAAAGGTTCAAATTCAATACATTGTTGTATGTTTGGGCAATTAAATGTTGTGACATCTATTTTAGGTGAGTCAATGGCTTTATTTTCACCAGTGAATACAAGTTAAATTGTGTGTGTTCAGATTTTGTGGCACAGTATAAAAATAGATTTATATTAATGAAAGGAACACAACAGGAAAGTTGTAAATTTACACTTGTCAAGCAGAAAAGGGGCAATGTTGCATACTTTTAAAACTGTTGATCTAAAAATATATCCAGAGTTTATGTGTAATTTCTATTATTTCTTTAGTCCACTGAGATGTGCTCCCATGGTGCTCGGCTGACAGTGCAACATGCAGCCATCACCTTATCCAAGCAGGACACTGCACTAAAAGCTTCTGATTTACAGAGAATGGAAGAAACACAAAAGTGTCAACACATAAACTAATAATACATGATGCTTTTAAAGCCTGTGTCACCATGGTAACTACAGGCTTAGCTGCCATGTAATTGTGGCACACCGTGGTCAGCTGTGACTGTGCAGTGTCAGGCTTGTTGCAGTAAGACGAGAGGACCACCATGGGGCAGGAAAGTATTCCCCATTGCTCTGAGTTTGGTTTCAGGTATATTGACACGTGTGCATGAACACTAAAGTGTAAATAAGCCGATATGTTGCTCTAAACGCAGACGTTAAACATGTGCTTTGGCAACTTTGCATCACCTTTATATGTGTTTATTCAGCTGTGTGTTCGGGCAACGGATGCAAGAACATGGGACGTTAAAGCGGGTTTTGAATAATGCTGTGACGTGCTGTTGTCTATATTGAGCTCCAGCAGGATGCACATGTGAGACTTTTCTCTTTAGGCTGTCTCACATATCCTAATTTTTAGCCCTGCTCCCTCTGTCTGGGTCACTCCTCCCTTCTCACACTCCATCTCTAACACACACACAAACACACACACACACATCAAAGTGCTGCTCTGAGTAAAGATGGAACAGGCTCCTTTGATCTCTCCCTGCCGACTCTGATTAATGTGTGGATTTACAGTGCAGACCTACAGGGACCTGGCAGCCTTGACACCCCTCTGCTGCACTGGAATGTAGTTTTCTTTGCAAATAAGTACAGCCCTTTATTTTATTCATCATCTCAGTCATGTTGCTCTCAGTATAGGTACTTGTGAAGCCAACCAAAAGCCTTAACCACCCAGCTCAGAGTCTTCTTTGTCCCATACAACATTTTCCTGTACCTGCGCAGTCGCAAATATTTCACAATTTTTTTGTTTTGCACAGCTTTGCCCTCAAATTCCAAACACTTTCGTCTTCAAACAGACAGGAAGTTTGTTGGCACGATAGAGCCGTGATTAATGTAGTATAATACAGCCAGTCTTGGCTGTCATTTGCTATTGTAGTTCATGGTGTTGGTGTTTGGTGGGAGGATTGCTGATGATGGTGGAGCAAATGTTGGAAAATTTTTTGCATAAAGCATCAAAGTGTTTAGAGAGCACACAGTGTACATTGTGCTTTGTCCGTTGCCCATTGCACCCACATTTCATCACAAGGCAATTCAAAATAAGTAAACAACTCTCTTGAATTTTTCTTTCACTCTTTCCCCCCAGATTCTCCTCTCCATGTCTTCCTCCCTGTGTCACTTTCTTTCTCCATCCCTTCTCTCTTCACTGCAGTGCAATGCAGATTTTTCACAGGGTGGAGGTATGGTAGAGATAGGCGGGGTCCCATGAATAATTGTTGAAGATATTTTTATTCTGACCCACTTTGGAATCCCTTTCATTCCTCCTTAAAGGTGCCGCAGTCATAATGTACATTATATCAACACCGAATTAATGCTCTGTCAATATTAATGCAGCAAAAATTTGCAGAAATGTCACAAAGATTTAATAAAAAGCAATGAATTGTTTTAAAATTAGGTCTTTATTTGATACAATTATGAATAAATCACCTTCAAACCTTCAAACTAAACACTACTCCCTGTAGTAACAATAACTAATACTGCGTTTTCCATAAAGCTATTTTTATCATTGTGTTCAGACTAAATGTAAATACATATGAAAGTGAAAGTATACTCTCTTTTAATTGTACATAATCAGGACATAACAAAGATTAATCTGGTCTTTACAGAGTTATGAACTGTATAACCCACAACTGGATAAAAACACATTATATATTTCCATGTGGTATTGTTTATTTAAAGTGTCATCAAAGCATCTCTGGCTGATTGAGATGTGGACTTTAGCTGAGCCACACTTGAACCCTTTTGTTCTTGCTGCTGTGTTGAGATAGTTTTCCTGTTGTGTGACCCAGTTCAGATAAGCTGTAGCTGTCAGTCAGATGGTCACAGGTTTGCCTCTAAGCTTTGGCATCAAGAGGAAGTGATCATCAACTCAATGGCTGTATAGTTCCCAAGTGATGTGGCTGCAAGACAAGACTAAATCATCAGCGCTCCTCAGTCTGTGCAAGGTAACCGTGCTGACAAGTTGTGTTTAGTTAGCTTTGCACCAGATAAACTATGTATCATGTCTTCAATTTGGTCTCAAGTGTCAAAAATAAAGGACAGAAGTCTTATAAACATTAGCCAAACAGGAGTATGCAGATATATGGGTGACATTATTTGGCGCCAAATCTGCTGTATTGAAGATGAACAACCAACAAAGTGCCTACAAGTCCCAAAACAGTTTAGGCCCAGAATACTTCTGTGATATGTTCAGAGAATATAAACCAGGCAGAGCTCTGAGATCCAAAGATGCAGGTCAGCTGGTCCAGACCAGA
>JBAMHV010000014.1:8508483-8520169 GCA_037177535.1 Pseudomugil gertrudae
CATCCATCCATCCATCCATCCATCCATCCATCCATCCATCCATCCATCCATCCATTTTCTACCACTTATTCCCTGAACGGGGTCACGGCTAACATCGGGCGAGAGGCTGGGTACACCCTGGACAGGTCGCCGGTCCATCACAGTGCCGGCCATGACAATGTTCATATAAATACACACATCTTATTGCATGGTTGTAATGGAATATATCTCTTTAGTACTTTAATCCTAATTTGCTTTCTGGATTATAAATCAAGGGAGTGTCTCTTAAGAAAATGTTCTTCTAAATCAAAGCAGATTAAAAAATTATTCCTATGGCCATAAGCAATGATTACCACTTCCTATTGGTTTAATTTGGACACATGCTATAATGTGTTATTACCAACTCTGCTCATTAATATAGTTAAATGCTGACTTATACTATGCTTTGAAAATTATTGATCCTATTGTGGAAACAATGGTTAATAACAAAAAACAATTATTACAATAACAACAAAGATCCAAGCAGTAATCATCCAAAGTAACTTCAAGTTTCTATTTAATGTAGAGAAACAGATTTTAAATTTTGAGTGTGCTAAACTCAGTTTTTCTTTTTTTTTTCTGAAAACATGTCATTAATAGCTGCACGTGGATTTTGTACATGTGTACATGCATGTGTGTGTGAATGACAGAGTTCTCCCCACTATTTTATTCACTGCTGACTGAGTGTGAGGCCGAGTGAGACGACAGAATGGCTGGCCCTCACTGATAACTATGCACAGGCAGAGCTCTTTATTCGAAACACACATGCACACACACATACGTTAATTAATCCAAAAAAAAAAGAAACTGGAGGAAAATCGAGAAAACACCAGCTCCACTTTTAATTGGACTGATTGTCGTCCAACCATAAAGGCAAAACAAGCTCAATCATTCTCCTCCATCTTGTCGCATATTGAATTATTGATAGACAGAGAGCACTGCACTATAAAATGAAAAAGGTAGGTCGTAGGGGGCTTGGGCATGTTTGAATGAGTGATAAAATCTGATTATTCATATGTGATGAAAGTCATTTGAAATTTTGTAACAAAGTGAGGAGGTATGAGTTCCTCCATCATGACTGAAAAGAACCTGTTTGTGCCAGATGAGCCAGCTGGTATGTGTCCATGCAATGCTACGAAAATAAAGAAAAAACAACTGATGCATAATCAGTGAGACGTGACTAAATAACCACCAAGACATATTTGAAACTGTTAAATGTTCATCTACCAGTCAGCACAGATTACTTTTATATCTTGTTACTTTGTTTACTTAGTCTGGTGGTTAGATTGTGTATGTTTTGAAGCGAATTGTATTGTTAATTTTATAGCCTCTTTTACTCCCGCTCTCGAAAAGCCTTGTTTTTTTGGCAAAGCTGTAAATAAGAATTTCCCAAGTCTATTTTGCCTGGTTGCATAAAATAAAATAAAATAAATTACAACCTTTCCCCTTATGCTCTAACTTTTTTGGATAATTTTTGCTTAGCCATAAACTCTGAAACACCTCTTTCTTTTTTCCACATCCTGTATTAGCTGAAAGGTTGATAGCACATATCACACTGGCTGTTCTCCAGCAGTCACTGAGATTCTTGGCATGTAAGCATTTTTTGTATTTATTTACAAAGATATCCCCCTCTCATATGTCAGGGTGACAGAAAGTAGGCTCTCTCTCCAAGTTCACTTAACTGATATCTCTGTCCAAATGAAAATGCAGTCTAAGCAACTAATTACATCATATAGGTGATCTTTGATGAGGTGCATTAGATATACCATTAAACTCCTATTATTGATAATAATACTCATATAAAACTAATAACATCCTGTTTTATGGACTTTTTCTTAATTCACAACACCTTAACAGAAAGATGATTAAAATTTTTGACCTCTGATGTTTTGATACCTCAACCAGATAATGAGAAAAGGGGAAATCCCTGAATAGTGGTCTCTGCTTTGACAGTGACAAAACATGTTCGATTTAAACTTCTAGAGGCCAAATAGAGACCTTGAAATATTCCCCTCATCAATTAATCTCCATTCAATGACACACTGCTTTACTTAGCCAACCATTCAGCCTCCTCTGACTGCTATAATTGTCCTAGTTAATTGCTTTTCAACTCTCTTTGATTACAAGGTCGGATCTGAATGGCTGGTCTATATGGCTTAAAGTTGGACGTTACTAACCCTTTCCACCTCCTCCTCCTTCTTTAGCATCCATCTCCATGTGTCCTCCAACCTCCTTAAAGCTCTCTGTGGCTCCACAACCCAAGGAATCAGTGCTGTCAAAGATGTGATTTCCATAAATCATCATGACAGGCATGTATAATGATGTCCCTTACCTTTTATATACTGATATATACATACATCTTTACACTTTAAAGGGGTCCAATGCAAAATATAAATAAGGTCTTATTGGGAGGCATGCTCTATATAATCTGTGAAAAAAATAATCAGCACAAAACCCTTTGAAGAAACTTTTAATCTGCTAAATTTCTTGTAATGGCATAGTACACTGCACCAAAGCTAAAAAAAAAAAATAGGTATTTTACCTAAAACAGAAATGACTTATTTCAGCTATAGGTACCAATATAAGGAAACCATGTAACTGCACAACTGCTTGCAGGTGTATGAATTTAGATAAATGAATTGTGGATGATGACAACATCAGTGCTCTATAACTGTTCCTGAATGTATGTACTCATGTGGTCATTTGGGGAAGCTGCGCCCATGATAGCAAAACAGACATGGCCTGGTGTGTGTGCATTTGAATGTGTGTTTTTCTCCTCTCCCTTCACAGCTCACACGGAGGCGACAGAGTTCCTCTCATTACAAAAACAGCACAGTCCCCAGACAAAGGCTCACACACTGAAAGTGGCGAGTGTTTAATACAGATAACTAGTGTGGCCTCTCATTTGAATGAGCACACAGTATTGGTCTTGACATATATTCATGCTAATACACATGTGTACATAGAAACAAATAAGCATTAATTAAGATGCAAACTGGAAATAAATACCATTAGGTCTTCCATTAAATGCAATGTACTGATATGCTCATCACCAAACTCTTGTTTTAACAATGTGTACTGGGTTACTCTTGAATTTGCATTCAAGCTTTTATATTATCAGCACATCCTTTTGTCCTTCAGGAGGAGAAAAAAGTCACAGAAAGATGTCTGACATCAAAGGGCCACAACAAAAATAGCAAATTGCAAAATACTAACTGTGGTTTTAAGGTACGCCAGTGGGGCTGGTGCACATGAAATTCCCGCAAATAAGCAACGTGCTGTTATTTCTGCTTGACTTGAATGTAGTTTTCTCCTCATCTGGCCTTCTCCACATTTCACACCTGGCTGGTTTTATGTGCCACTGGGCCTGCAGATGTCTATGGAGGGGTGAGCTGCAATGACAAAGTGAACACACACATATGTGCATTTATGAGACAGACCTTTGCTCCTAAAAGACTCGTTTGAAATAGGTGGTGTTGAACAGTAAAATGCTGTTTTAGATCATCAGACATTTTTTAAACAGGTGACCATTAATTGAGGTGTTACTATAAATAAATACTATTCTCTTTTGTGGAAAACATCAAAGCAAGGTTGCTGAAATGTATCTGCAATCTCTGTTTCTCTGTCAGAGAGTAGCTTATGAATCTTGCTGTCCCAACATAAAGTGAAATATCAGGGAGCATAAAAGAGGGACTTCAAATTGTTTTAAGTTCTTGTGCATGCACATCAATATTGCATATTATTGGCCAAAGTAGATGATTTTGCTTCTATTCATTGTGCTGTCACTATGTCAAACAGCACTTAAATGCGAGTGGATGTGTCCCATTTTCCAAATGTGTTCAGGGATGTGGAACAGAATAGGTAAATTTCAATGTGAGGGAGGAGAACATGGAAGGGGAGGAGTGAAAGAAAAGAAGTGACAAGAGGAGGAATGCAAGAAAGGAAAGCCTAAAATATGCATGTCATCACGCATATGTAAATGATTGATAGGTTCATGTGAAAGCCTCTCTTGATGTGGATGCATGAAGCAGGTCTCTAATTGAGCCCTGCTGCCAGTCACAAGTGTTCGTTGAGTATTTGGATGTGGGTGTGTGTCTGTATATTTCCAGTGCTATGTTCACCCACTGAAGAATTAAGCAAACACACAGAAGTCTGTCTTTGATCATCTGAGTGAAAATGCTCTTTACATGTTGTAATTAGCTTGGCATTGAATTAAAAATGAAGCAAGATCAAGCAGTAAACCCAACAGTAGTACATAGTGTGTAATGATTACACAGTCAATTATCAATACTAGTCTGCTGTGCTGACCATCTATCATCACTAATACTTACTATAAAGGCCCCTCACAGCATGGAATCTGGGTTATTAAAGGTTTTTAATGATCTCTGTTTTATTTACTTTGGATCTCAGTTCTGCTTTCTAAACTGTTGATTGTGCCATTTTAATTTATTTCCTTCAACAAAGTTTTGGAATCAAAGGAACTGTGCTTGAATGATTAAAAATCTTATCACACTGATATAAGTTTTTTTCTGTAAATATTCCCTTTCCTCTTACTTGTGGAGTTCCTCAAGAGTCCATTCTGGGTCCTGGGTACTCTTGTTAAATGGTTCTTTACCGTTTTCTTACCATTGCTACGATGACATTAAGACATTCTTCTGAAGCAAACTCCCCTAAACACTGGTTAAATGTTCAGAGTCTATATATTCTGAGTAACTTCCACAAATAGATGAAAAAAATGACTGAAGTTGTGTTGTTTGGGCATCTAGACTATCCTGACACCCAGAACTTTATCTTGGGCCCTTATTCCTAAATAATAAATGAGCCTTGGGAGTATTTTTTGATAATGCTCTTTTATTTTATAAAGACTGAAAGTTGGTAGTAAGAATCTCCTTTTTCCAGCTTAGAATCCTCTCTAAGGTCAAGCATTTTCTTTCCATCTCTGATTTCGAATAGGTTATCTATGGTATTCATCAAGATTTGATTATAATTGACTGCTTACGTGTGACTTTCTTCTGACTCTGCTGCAGATTATCCAAAATGGTGATATCTGGTTCCTAAAGAGAGACAATTTCACACTTGTGTTAGCTTCTTGCACTATCTCCTTGTTTATTTTAGCATTTATTTAAATATTTTATTGTTTGTATTTAGGTCTTAAACAGGTTAGCTCACTCCTTTCCCTCAGATCTCCTTTCAGATAGTTGAGCTCTGTACTTTAGTTACTCCTTGCTGTTCTGAGGCCAAAGCTGAAGTAAAGAATGGAAAAATCTTGTTTTCAGTTGTTGCTCCTAAATTGTGGAAGAGCATCCTTTGCCAAATAAAGACTCACAATCAGAATTAAAAAAAAACCCTGTCAACAGACCTCATTTAGTTATCTTGCTTTGAAACCAGACTTACTTGCATTGTTTGCCCTTCTTATTGTCTTATATTTATGCTTTTTTATTGCTATTCTCATTTGTTTTTATCCATTTGTGCTATACTTTGGACAAGACTTGTCTTTTGAAAGAGCTTTATCAAGAAAGTTGACTTGACTTACAATGAGATTCTGTTATTTATTTAATAGTTTTGTGGTTACTTTTCCAAAGCCTGTGCTTTGTTACACGTTGATCCTCAAAGACAACAGTCCTGGAGGTTGTCAATGTATTCCTGTTACAACACACCTGACTCAAATTTAATGGATGCAACAACCTATGAAGTCCGCACATTGACTCATTAATTTGAATCAGGTGTTTTGGAGCAGGGACTCATAAAAAATGTGCAGGGGTTTGTCCCTTGAGGACTGGAGCTGGACACCTATGTCACATTTGTAGGGCTGGTACTCATTTAAATTCTATATGAATAATTAACCCAGCCAGTGTAAAGGATTTATGCATTTTTATTTATAAATGATCAAAAGCTCATCATAGCATCAATACACAATGACCACAGTGCTAATGTGCAATACAGCCCAAATGCATCGCTCTGTTGGGAAATGATGAGTTAAGCCTAAACTAAGGTTATCAAAAACTTATCAGATATGTAACATTTCTTTTTTTGTTGTTATTACGAGTCACAAAGCTTTACAGTTCTTTCTGAGAGCTGCAAAAAAACATATTTTTGGACCATTTAATCTATTTTCATAATCATGATGACCTCTATCCATCCATCCATTTTCTATTGCTTATTCCTGGAACGGGGTCACGGGGGGGCTGGAGCCAATCCCAGCTGACATCAGGCAAGAGGCAGGGTACAACCTGGACAGGTCGCCAGTCATGGGGACCTCTATTCAAAAATATTTAAGTCTTCCTGTTTGACTGGAAAATATATAAATAAATTGGTTCAAAGTTACTGCAAATGTGAACACAGGCAGCCCTCAGAGTGATAGCAGTGTCTCCCACCTACCCAACATCCTTTACTACTCCTCTTTTTTCCAATCTCCCTCTCATGAATAAACATCTTTTACACTCTGTGTGGGCATGAAATGGCCACACAGCCCCTGGCACACGCGGGAATAATGCTGCAATCATTATTCCACTGCAGTGGTCCCACACAAGCATATTTCACCAATCATGTGGCTCTCTCCCCTGGCTTTTGTTTGGATGACTTAAACAAATGATGTGGCAGTGAGGAGGGCCTGCGTAGCAAAGCTCCCCCTGTTAACACGGCAACCGTTGACACAGACACAGCAAAATTTGCATAAGAGTACGCTTGAGTGGTACTGGCAATTCCAACAGGAGTCCACAGATTTTTCCCTCTCTTTCTGTGGAGGGTGGGGTTGAAGTTGGGGGTGTAAATTGTTGGGTGGTGTGTTATTTTTAGTCTCTTGCTTCCTTCTTTCTTTTCTAGTAATGAGAGATGCATGCCATGAGACTGGCTGGGCTGAGATAGAGGAAGTCTACTTGGCAGAGCTCCTGAGCACATACAGGACGATGGTGGCATCTAAAAATCAGCACAGTTACAAATGACTCAGACCTCATGCTGGAAAGCCTCATATTCAGTCACAGATGTGCTGCACTGCTGGGGACAAATAATGATACTACAGTCTCTTTGCCTTAACTAACTCATCCACAGAAGCATTTTGTAAGAATTTATGGAACAGTCTTGCTAAAAATGACTATTGTATAACATTGTCAGAGATGTTTTCAAATTGTTGTTTGATGCATTTAATAAGGACAGTAGGGCTGAATAAAATGAGGAGAGGAGAACAATCATGGTGATGATTATTTCTGTTATTGCTTTAATTATTGGTGCTAAAATCTGAAAATAGAACAAGAGCTGCTGCTTTCAGAGAAGTTAATCAAGTAGCCCAAGGGGCCTATGTTCTATCCTTTTATATGTCTGTCATGTTCCACATTTCTCCTATCTCTATCTTGCCTTCGCCTTATCACACCCTCCTTTAATCACAGTATATCAATGTGACTGATACATCTAAGAGATCTATTTACGTATTGCTAGCTTTGTGAGAAAGTTCTGTCTGAATTCCACTATACTGCTCTCGTTTGACTTTCAGGCCTCTCGCAGTGAGGCAGTAGCTCATGGGAATATCAAAAAATGAAAGCAGGCAGCTTCTTCTCAATAGCTTCTGCAAAGCAAGTTTGCTGTTTGGCATGTATGTCCATGTGTGTTTTCATGCATGTGCACAAGCAGAAGTGAGGCTGCTGAGTCCTTAGGGTGGATGTGGCACACCACTGTTCAAAGGTTGTCTCCATGGTGATAGATGTGGGTCATCTCCATGGCGATGGATTGGAGTTGATGTTGGCCGCCAAGGTCGCAGACCAAGGACAAGACAAGAGTGATTGCAGCCACCCAGACAGGAAATCGAAGAGGCACACTCCAAGGGGGAGACTGGAAAAAAGGTGCAATTTCACAAGCCAAATTACTTCTGGGATGGAAGAGAGAAAAATATCACAGCAATAACAGCACTCGGGATGAGAGGAAAGAAAGAGAGGGAGGGAGTGGAAGCAGCAGGAAGAAGGAGGGAGGTCCCAAACAAAAGCTCAATTATCAAAGTCATCAAACATTTATGTCTAGATAAGCAAATAAAGTGACATTCTATTACTCTGATGGTGTGCAAACTTTCTCTCACACAGGGGAATTTTTGGAGGAATCTGTCAGACTTTGTGTATGATTTTTACTGTGCTTTATCAAGCTTTGTTTATTTCTGAGACTGATGCCGGCTGTGACTAGAAAATATTGATTGGATTGTGCAACATGTTCCACTGCAGTCCTGCTGATTTGTTTTTTCTGTTCTCTCCCTTTGCTCCTCCTATGCTCTCTAGTGATTCCACAACATAAATATGTGGAACAACAGCATAACTGTAAATTGTTAATGAGAGCAGGCAGTGAATAAATGATTGCAATAGTTTCAAATGTTTTGCCTCTTTATTCAGGGTTTCTCTCATGCTCATTCTGTCTCAGTTGGTATGTCCTCTGTTTTCTGTGTTTGGCCATGTGTGTGCATACACGTTCGTACACAAGTGTCTGTATCGGCAGACTGAGTGCATTGAATCATTAAGTCCACAGTGCCACTGTGCCCATTGCCTCGTTGCACCTAATTAAGCCCCTTTTGTCTCCTATCAATTAACATTGTAATTAAAACTGCTCGTGCTTCTGTTTGCTTGAGTCTGCTGATTCAAGGGAAATGACACTCAATGAATTATATGGAGGAATTTAGCTTAAAAACACCTGTATTCATGTATGTGTGCTGGGAGTACTGTATCACTGCAAAGATACACACTCACACACATATCCTCACATTATTTTTAGCATCTGTTCATTTGGGCTTCTCATTTTGCTCAAGAGTGTGATAGAACAAGGAGTGCTGATGGACCGGGGGAATGAGAACAAGTGTGTGTGTGTTTGCAAACGTGTGAACCACTGTTGAGTCGTTAGCTGAACCAGGGGATTCACCTCCTTATAATCACTCTCTAATCACCTAATCCTCCATTCCTCAGGTGAACAGGAAAGAAGTACTTGACAAAACTCACCCAGACAACTAAACATTAACACATACATACAATATGTTGTGTATTCATGCGCATGTATGTACACAATAACAAATGAATAAGTCAGGTAAATACGGGCTAATCTGTAATCTGTAATCTCCATCTTCCTTAACACCCAAATATACCCAAATAAAATTAAAAATAAAAAAATACACCCTATCCCCCTGTTTCCATGGCAACACACTAGAGCTGTGGGTATATGAAGTAGAAAGCAGCAGACGAAATCACTGAAGTGAGAAGCGTACTGGTCTGTCACCTCTGCTTCCCCAGAGAAACAATACCTCATACTGTAATACTGTATTTGCTTCCCTTTCCCCCTGCTTCATCTATCACTCAAATTTTCAGAATTTAACTGTACACACACACACATACACACACACACACACACACACACACACACACACACCATTGCCTACATTGGGCTGCTGGGCCTCATGGCAAAAGAAGTTAATACGCCTGACATTTTTTTTCTATTCATCATAAAACATTATCATGAACTGCCACCCTTACACCACCTTTCCTCCTCCTTCTCCTGTCAGGCACGACCACTGCTGCTGCTGGAGGCCGACCTGTCCTTGGGTGCAGTAAAGGATTACAGCGGCACACACAATGTGACCTTAATTCCCCCAGCTTGCTTTTGATGCACCCAGCCAATGAGGATCAGGAATGAACGAAGCATGTATAGTGTGCGCATTTCTGTGTCTTTACATGGGGAGTGCTGTGTTTGTCAAGTGTGGAGTATCTACTCAAATGGCTGGATTAAGTAATGGAAAAAGGGTTTTTGTTTGTGAGCGATGTGGCTGCTTGTGTTTTTGGAGAAAGGGTGATAGTATGAATCAGCAGGAGCAGGAGGAACACTCACCCTGGCACGTGTCCCATGTTCAGAAGGCATCGTTCATCCCCAGCAACCCCAAAATCCCTCTGCTCATTCCCCTCACCCACAAGCAGACCTCAACCCTCGACGCAGTCGCCACCATCAGCAGGCTCAGCTGGTGGCTGAGGGAGGAGGTGGTTAGCAGAAACATGGAGCGATGGAAGATTGGGGGGGTGGGTAGGGAGAGAGGGCGCACACAGTTAAAAATATTCAGTAAGAATCCATTTTTATATTTCATGGGGTTGTGTTGCATTTACATGAGAATATTGCTAAATAAAACAGGAATAGTGGGGGGATGGGGTCAGAGGGTGTCTGTGTGTGTGTGTGTTAGCAGGGTGTCAATTAGATATGGAGATCAGACAGAATGAGCAGCAGTTTAAACATGAGCATTACATCAGGGGAGGCGTCTGGCTTTTGCCGTCGGTTTGCACCCGCCAGATAAGGTCTGCAATGCTTTGTGTGCGTCTGAGCAAGCACATGTGGGCTTCTTTGTGTCTGTGACGCAGCAGAAGCCGCAGACGTAACAGACGCAGCACCTTCCTTCATGAGACACCCAGTGTTGTTGATGACCTTCGACCTTAACTAAACCTTGACCCTGGCAGAAGGCACCTGATTTACCCAACAAAGACAGACAACTCGGTGCAGCCTGAAGCAGGCGCTGCACTCTGACCTCCAGCACTGCAATCCTGACCCGAACTCTATCTGAAGCCAAACACAAGCAACCCTGCCAACACATGCACACATACTCAGATAATTGAGAAGGACCATTGCGACACCCATCCATCAAAGCAACAGAAAACCAATACCTTAAAATAGCATACATATTTAAGTGAGGCTTTTATTATGCTAAGTATTTCAACTGATTTTTTTTTGCTGCCTATCAATTTAAAAATGACTACATCTGTTGAAGTTGTAAATGCAACACCATTTTTAAAGGTGTATATAGATGTGTGAAATGAATAGGGAGCAAGCTCAGCAGATTGGTCTTGAGAGTCTGTGTGACATATATGATACATACAGTTTCTGAAACATTTGGCATCACTTTATTGTGAAATAAATTGTTCCAAATCTTCGGGGAACACCATCTGATTTCTATCATCTGATCGATAATGGACACAAACAATTTAATTATTACACTTTTAAAATTTTGCCATATCACACAATAAACTATAAATATCCTATAAAATTTTATTTTTTACATTTTAAAGGGCAAATACAGACTTCATATTTTAAAAAAAAATTTTTCTGGAATACTATTTTATATGTATGGTTTTTTTTTTTAAAAAAACTTAATTTATTTACATACAAAGAAAAGATTATGAGGTGCAAAAAGAAAAACCTTTGAAAGCAAAGTATTTCCTCCAATCTGTTTGACATTCAGATTAAACCATTAGTGTCATGACTTTTCATGTGTTGCCTACACCAAACCGGTTGTTTGTTTGACAAGATCTTTGAAACATTCCTAAAGTAGGACTCAAGAAAAATGACAGAAAAGGCTATGCTAATACCATTTCTGCAAAAGCCTGTGTGTTTCCCACAATATATGATTGTGCTTTTCTGCCTCTTGATTTAAAAATATTTCAATCATATGCTCTAAAAATGTTCTTATTTACAAAGAACTCTGAACTTCTACTGAAAAGGTTTTCTGCAGACAACGCCTCAAATCAATTTAAGAATGTCACATTAATCTTAAAAATAAGGTTGTACCTTCCAGTGATATAATGTGATATTATGTTTATTGTAAGAAAATGATGGAGATGGAGATGTTACAACCTAGAAGTATTGGAGCAAAATACAGTTCATGGAAATATAT
>JBAMHV010000014.1:8544646-8555960 GCA_037177535.1 Pseudomugil gertrudae
GGCCTTAAAGCGACTCCATCGTTACCTTTAAGGATTAAGTCCCTTAAATATTTAACTTACAGTTATAAACTGCTCTTGTAAATACTTGCTCAGATTTTAAATTAAAATTTTTTTTTTGCTCTTAGGGTAGAAAGTTATGATAATAAAAATTTTAATTAGAAAGCGTCACAATGATTTTATTATCAAAAAGCCGATATTTTATTCAAACAAATTCAGATTCTATTAATTTTTGTTTTTTACGTGTTTTTCAGCTTTCCATACAGAGTAAAACAGGTTTGACTCAAAAATACAAAACAAAAAGATGGCTATTTTTTTTAAATATTAAAGAAAAACTAACCCAGCACATACATATCAACATAAAATTTATTTTTAATTCAGATTTAAAAAAAATAATATATAGGCTACTTTGGTTTTTACATGATTTAATAGCCGTTATATATGAAGGTGCAGTGCGCGCGACACATTTTTGAAGAGGTGATCAGCTCCGGTGTGTGTTTGGCTCAAACCCTATAGTTAGCAGCAGAAGCCGCAAAGAAATGATATGACATAAAATGACAACGGCTGCAGTGTTTGGTTTGAAGAAGTGGATCTATAGAGCTATAAGTGATCCAATGCCACCTATGGGCATCCATCCGACAACGCATCACTGTTCTCAAGGCTAAATCCGCTCACAAGGTTATAATCTCTTATAGCCTCGAATTTAATTTATTTTCACACTTCTATGTTGGGGAAAATGCCCATGTCCTCTCCCTCTGAGTATTAGACCTTTGTTGGGTCTCTGAATGGTATTTGAGAAGACCTTAGTTTTCATAAGAACCTGAATGTGAGCAGAATGTGTCTATTAGTGAAGCATCAAAGTAAAAACACAAAATACATCATTATATTGACCAATTAGTCCTTTAAAAAAGTGTGAACCACATAACCAACAATAATACTAAGATTTATACCTACATGGTTTGATGTTTGACTTAATTTGCAACATTACAAGAAATATACATGTATTTTTATTCTTGTTGTTTGTTAGTGTGTATTTTAATTTTATTTGTTGCTGAGCTTTGGGTCAAGACTGAGTGTATGAAGAAAGATGTGACTAATAGAATAAAGTTTAAATAAGATCTCTACTTCTTGTTGTGATTTTTTTGGGAAACTTTGCGACATGACTTTGGTATTTTGGTAATTTAAATCAGTTTTAGTTTTGTGAATAAAAGACTAAAATGTACAAATCAACTTTAGTATTGTAACAATGTTTTTCCTTCAAATGTTGCTGTTAATCTGTAGATGACTCGGACTGAAAACATCTTAAATTACATTTTATTTAGAAAATAAAGAAATGTGATTTAAAAAATGGAGAATCTTACATTTATATGCATGTTTATTGGTTACTAAGAGTTTCTATGAGTTCTAGGTAATCTAGAGATGGTGCAGATTTCCTGATGTGGAGTATAATGCTGATAGGAAATCAGGACCATGGAGAGCTCCTAGGAAAAGCTAAGAGGATCTTCTGAGGAACAAATAAATATAACATTAAATATGTATTAATCAGTGGTACTAAACTGTTTTAGCACTATATATATATATGTATGTATATATACAGTGATGCAAGTCAATGCAAAGCATTTTCAGTGATTCCCTTTCCTTACATAAGCAGAAATTCAACTTGAGCATTTTTTTGCATTCAGTCTAAAATGGTCTCATTGAGTCTTTATAACTAAACAGTCACAAACACAAACTGCTGTTAACCCCATTAAACTGTGAAAGATGTGTGCTTTGACTATGATGCAGTATTTATAACACTGATAAAAACCATGATGGGCAATGTTTAAAATCTATTGGGAGGAGGGGGGTAATAGAAACGCTCTATGCTAGGAAACCTCGATATTTTATTATTGGGTATGCCCTGCAGAGCTTCCTGTCATTCCTGTGCCTGGGTAATTTAGAGTATTCATGAGATCAAGACAGAGTCATTTCTGAACAGACAGTTTATTAAGGCTTGATTTCTTCTATAAAGAAAAACCAAGATAGATACTTTGAACAAGGTATGCCCACTACAACTGTGGCCTATAAGATAATCACTTTATTATTTCATGTCATTGATCTTTTGTTGTGTTGACTTTCATAGCTGACCTGACATCCCACTTGCACCATACATCTTACAGTTTTCATTGACGTGCATGTAAGCCCTGTACTTTAATCACAACCAGTTCATGCTTCCTGAGGAATAAAACAAAATAATACTTAAAAAAAAAAACAGAAGAAAATCATCTGGCTGTGATACAGTCTTCGGTAGCATCCTTTTACCTTCTCACCTCCGCCTGACTCAACGCTGCAGAGAATGGCCAAGTCAAGGCAAATGTGAAGAGCATCCACCGTATTGCTTGTATCAGCCTAGCTATCTGTTAGTGCAGGTAAAGGAGAGGATGAAGAAGCAAGGCTACTGTTAGAGGACAGCTCTTTACAGAACAGGGTATACACTGGCCAGGTAAGAATACAATGCAGCTTCACACACCTGGAAATACACACGAGAAGCATACAGTTCATACTCAGTCGACCTTAGCAAAGTGCATTATTTCAGCCATGTTACCATTAAAAAGGGAAAACACAGATCATAGAATATACATTACCTAATATAACTTGAAAACATAATCTAGATCAGGGTGCATTACCTAAATAAATATAAATTTAGTTCACATGTTTCAAAACAGAAAACTGTGAGTGGACCTAAAAAAATCGAATCGAGTTAATGCAGGCCGCGTCAGGTTAAACTTTTACACGGTTACATAAATGAGATCCCTTCAAACAAAATCAGCCCCGTCTATAACCAGTTTTTCTCTGTTGCAGTAATTTGTCAAACATGAATCAACCCAGTGACAATCTCAAAATATTCAAAGGGAGAAATTTCAGAGATTACAAAATGCTGCATTTTGGCTTTAAATGCTTCAAAATGAGCGACACATAAACACAAGCTCGTTCTTTTTTTAACTGATAAAAGCACCGTCACCTCAGAGACGAGCTGCATCTTCAGCACATTTCCCTGCACGTGCACATCTACCAATGGCCTTTGCAATTTCTCTTTTTCTTTAAACATACTTCAGAAATGACCGTATCATAATCAATGCTTTCAAGCTAAAACAAACTATAGGTGCAATGCCCAAAGAAAAGAGAAACCCACACAGAAACCACATTTCATTCTCATTTTTTCTTACTCCATATTAAATCAGTTACATTAATTTTTAGGTTATACATTTTTAGGCTTTCTCCATGAATATATAGGCTCCTACGTTAAAGCTTAGCATTACGACCAGCACGAAAGACTTAGCAAAAATCAAATTCAAGAAATCAAGAAAAACAAAAACAGGATTAAGACAGAATGACGGTGAATGGACAAATATGTGAACCCTTCCCCTTTTTGTGGAACAAAAATGCAACAATTTGTCTTCTTTTAAATTCGCAGTTGCAATATAAAATAAGTGTGACAGCAATTTCAAACAATGGCTGCAAATATTCTCAGACTGGGTTGTGTACACAAGCAGAATCTTCTGAAGAAACATACAAAGACCCCTTAAGAGCAAACATAAAAAGGAGACATAACAGAGGGGTTTGAAAGGTGTCATTAGTACAATTTTTGATTTAAATGGTGAGAGTTCTGGTTGTGGAGGACACATTGGTTATTTCGTTCCCAGAAGCCTTAACAAGTCCTCTGAAATGTCTCAAGTCCCATGTGACTTCGCACTATCCCTGATTTCTCCAGCAGTGTCACTGTTTGAGCAGTTCTCGTTTGACAATTAGAAGAAAACAAAAAAACTTAAAAGAAAACATTAAGGCTCCAGAAAACAGGTTTCTGAAATGAAAATTGTCAGTAGTAAGCCAAAAAATAGAGATTTTGTTGATTTGAATGAAAAATAGATAAACCATTGAAGTTTTATTATCGCACAGTTCCGAGTCTAACGTTGCCTTTAGGATCCTCCAACCCTGTTGGCACAGATAAACCTAAGAAGCATGGCAATGACGCCCCCAAATGGACAAGTAGGGGCAGGACACATCTGTTCCTGATTGTACTGAGATATAAAGTGGCAGATTTTTTCTTTACTCCATGGTGCAGTCAAACCCTGATTCAATTGGAAAGAAGAGGGGACAAGAGAGAATACCAGTCTGGAGAGAGAAGAGTACATGGCAGAACGGGACAAAAATATGGTTTTCTATTTTTTTAAAAAACTGATCTATATAACTTGGTGACTGCTAGGTGATACATTTAATCAGCTTGTTGTCCCTGCACAAGAATTGGTGGTGAATGAGGGGGGGAGAAAAAAGCACAAGTCTGGACAATGGCAGAGATTCACCAGGGTTAAATAGAAAACAAAAATGAAGGGCTTTGTTGCAATTTCATATTCTGTCTTTTAATCAAGTCCTAGTGTAACTGTTATCAAGCCAAGGGTTAATGTCTTCTATTGTTTATTCCTGTTTTGGCGCTCCTGTTTAAAAAAAAAAAAAAGAAAAAGGCATAATCATTATCAATTATTAAAGTAGAATGAAAGAGTAAAAAATATAAACATTTAAAACCGGAAAAATACTAGACCACTTTCACACAATCATGGGTGAATAAATGAACATAAATGGAATTAGCACACACTATCATCTATCTATCTATCAGGAAAATAAGACAGAAATGTTTTTTACCTGATCCAACCGGGAACGGTTCTGTATCTGAGCAGGTTCAAAAGTCTGGTAAAAATGAAAGAAAGCAACAAACACACAAAACTATTAGCATCTTATAGACAAAGGAGCTACCGGATGCTACCAACTCTGTACACACAGTTTATTTAATGGCTTCATTACTGTACATACCTTGCGCACCTCGTCCTCCTCTTCCTGCCTCCTCTCATAATGAGAGAAATCATCAAAGATGGAGGTGGTGTGTTTGTAGGTGGCAATGATCTTGAGCACCTGCTTAGCCTTCTCCAGAGGAACTTCCTGTGTATCACGGGAGTTGGTCACTGGCTTGTTGTCGTTGTTTTCCAGGCGGATGTGGCGCAGCTGGCTATTAGGCACGTCCTTAACAAACAACCAGTCCACATCAAACTTGCCCTTCCACTTGTCCTGCGCCCAAACTCCAGCACTGGTTCCATAGTCCACTGGCGATCGCATTTCTGCCACGCCGCAGAAATGGCCGCTGCCATTGACACTGAACAGCAGGTACACAGGACCTTTACCGTTCATGGTCCGGAAGGCCGAGTCCAGCCGCTTGTTACCATGCTCCGTGCTGCACCAGATAGAGTACTTGATGGAACGATGAATATCGTCCTCGGAGTAGCTCTTAATAATGAAAACACGACCGTTCTTCAGGTTCCATTCGAAGTCCTTGGGGTTGTAACTATGGGAGGCACGCAACTTTTCCAGCACTGGGTGTGACTCTCCACCAGATCCCTGATTAGCGGATGCTTGAGGGCCATTGTTCCCACCACCAACAACACTCATCACACCACTTCCATCATGGCCAGGGCCACCCTGCCCGTAGCCTTGGTTGCGGTTGCGTGGGGCAACCCAGCGGGTCTGAGGTTGAGGTGGCTGGCTGTGATTTTGGTAGGGCTGAGGAGGTGGCTGATGGTGCTGATGATGAGGAGGCTGGGGCTGTAAGGCCATAGGTTGCAATGAGGGTTGCACCAAAGATTGCGGAGGAGGTTGCATGGGTCCTTGCTGCATTGGGCCTTGAGGTGGCATAGCATGAGACAGGCCAAGAGGCTGCTGCTGCAGTGGGGCTGTGGCTACTTTAGTCACTGGGCCCTTGTCCCAGGTTCCAATATTCATGTTGTGTTTGATGGGTGGAGGGGGAAGAGCTCCACCTGGATTGGGCATACCAGGCTTCACCTTAATTTTCAGCTGCTGAGGTTTGGCAGGCTTGCTTGCAATGGCTGCCCATGAGGTTTGTTTAGAGGGAGGCATTCCTATAGCTGTGGCTCCATTTCCTGTGGCAGCCACTGCTGCTCCACCAATCACAGACCCCACAGCCTTGACTCCTGACCCTTGACCGGAAACATCCCCTCCAATCTTCAACCCAACCATACCCTGCTCCAGGCTATTCATACCGGGGGCTTTGTTTAGGGTGTCATTGTGAAAGCCTGTCTGACCATCAGGCACCAAAGTGCCCCCCAGAGAGCTCGGAGGATAGCTGTAGCTGCCACCATAAGCTGAACTTTGAGTCTGCTGGCCCTGGGAGCCACTTGTGCCCCAAGCAGAGAAGGCAGGATTTTCTGGGAAAAAGTTAAACCTGTGGGGGTAGATACTGCTTCCCAGGCCCCCTGGCTGGCCAAACACTGTGTCCGGCATAAAATGATGGTCTCCATTACTCAAAGGTCCATAGGGCGTGAGATATGGAATAGGAGGGTCCCCACCAGTGGACCAGGGAGCCTCACTTAGTGTGTATGGAAATCCAATGGAAGGAGCATAATAGCTGGACAGGTAAGGATCGGTGATGGACTGGTAGCTGTTGTTCTGAATAGAAGAAAGCAGAAACAAACAAATTAAAAGTTATATTCAAAATAATCTACAACAAATACAATATATAGGAAGAGAGAGAGAGAGAGAGAGAGAGAGAGATTTTACCTGAGTGGACTGACTGGTAAGGTATGGCTCAAAGTCATTGTCATGGACAGTCTCCTTCTGATGCAGAGAACCATTTTGCACTGCAAAAACACACAAAATTACATCATATATTTTATTACTTTGTTTCACAGAGTTTCCCTTTAAAAGGGAAGTTAGGGAAGACTTTCCAAAAAAAATGAAAGTTCAAGGCAATAAAAGTATCTGAACACATACAAATACACATATATGAAGAGTAGTCATTTATATAAAACACAGATTAAAAATTTTGAGTTCAGCTCCAATTTCAAGTGCTTGTCTAAAAAAAAACAACATTCAAACAAGATAATTTTAATCTAGCAAGTCAGGCTGAAGAGTTGTGCTGCCCTGCAGAAAATCTTTATTCTGTAGGAGAATCAGCCTGTGGCCTGCAGCAAAACAAACCTGCACATGTGGAATGACTAAATACTTGTCCTTCACCCCACCTCATCCTACAACTGCAGTAGATCAAAGATGACACGAGACTGTAAAATTCATGACGAATGCTAATGCTGACAGGGGAAGATTAAATACCAGTAAATCATTCTGGGCAACTAGTGATAGAATTAAGATAAAGACGATTGCTCATTGGTGTTAAAGGCGATACCCCAACATATTTCAGCGAGTGACGATCAAACTCATTAGTTTTCTTTACTATCAACATGTGTGCAGGATGTGAAGCACTTAAAAAAACGAAGCAAGCTACAATATTTATCAGCTGGATATTAACTGATACACACAGATGCAACTATGAAGGCGACATGGCTGAGTGAGTCATTCTTACAAGATAGATTAGGATATAATATGATGACCAGGGTTTCAGTTATTGATCAGTTTCCCTTTGTAAATATGCATGTAAATCGATCACATACAGGTTACAACTCCTTATGCAGTATTGGAGGAGAGCATCTCAGCAGTATCTCATTCACTTCTTCATATTCTGTTGGATTCCTTATGCGAGAGACTTCCAAAAAATAAATTAAAGCAATATATTATTTTGGCTTCCAGATTATAAAATTAACATTATTTTATGACTAAACTAAGCAAATAAATATGTTTTCAAAAACACGTAAGTGTAAAGTTTCTTGAAGGGATGCTGCTGCTGATTTAAAGCCTATTAAACATACAAACAGAACAAATCAGCCCACTGCAACCTTAACTGTGTGCTAACATAACCTATTAAATCTTTTTGCTCAAGAAAGAATAAATATTAACTGATGTAATAAAGCCATGGTCAACACTGTTCCCCTACACACACCATGTTAGAGGAGCTTGTTAATTCACTTCTGTTTGATTAAACAGTGATCAATCTGATGCTATTAGTCCTACGGTGTGTGAACCAACACATAAGTTATATATTAGACTCCCAGAGCAAAGTATGAAGTTTATGTATTTAACTTATGTAAGTATAGGTCTGATCTGCAAAGGTAAATAGCAACTTTACTATCTAAATTATCTATATTACATTATTTACCTTAATCTTTTTGTCACTGCACATTAAGTCCAACACATGCTGTAGTTATTATCCCAATAAATGAAAACATAGTAGCCATATCACTAAACAAATAATGAAATTCAACTTTAAAATATCTATTAAAAAGGGGGAAAGCTTGAATGACTTGTCCAACACCCACCTTTGGATGCTTGTCCCTTTGATCTCTGGGTCCAGGTTGCATCGGAAGGACAAGGAAACACATTGATTATCAGTCATTTCATATATAAGTAAAGATGCAGCCTATGTTGCCTAGTCTTAGTTAGAAGTTACATATAACAATACTTCTTAAGAAAGACTACAAAACTTTTTTTTCTGTATTTAGTTCACATCTAAAGTCTATTAACCAGACACTACTAGCATTCATTACGCACAGCGTCGCTTTCTAAAACGGAGCCTTAAAATGGCTTTCTAAACACAAACAGCTTTAATGTAGCAAACGATTAAGTTTTCCACATAAAGGGGCAAATAGTAGCCGTCGCAAAACGCACAGCAGTTTATTCTACAAGTTACCATTCATAAAGTACGTTAGCAAGTATCCTTATGTAAATCTGTTTACGTTTACTCGCTTCAGATTTTTTCGTGGGATGGGGCTTTTTCCCCCCGGTTACAAAACCCATTGTTTCACTAGTAGATCCGTTGGGCATTGTGGTAAATTCTTATTATTTAGTGTAATTTTTTCCACATGTCTATAAAAACCTTTATCAATTTCACGGAATGTAGCCAACTTGCTAAATGCTTCACCGGCCAAGGCTAGAGGCTAGCTAGTAGTTCCGAGGAATAGCCATAGCCCAATAAATCGTTAACATTAGCATATAGCTAGCTTGCAAGCTTTCAGATTGCGAGGTGCGTCGTCCTTCATACCTGAGGGTCAATGCTTGTGGTAGACATAATTCATTAAGCAAGTCCCTGGATTCTCACGGAGCCTGAGCTTGAGACTATAATTCAACTCCCGTGATTTGAAAGTAACTTCACAGCTCAGTTGCAGTTAGCAGTGCCGCTTAGCGTGTAGCTAGCAGTTGTAGCGCAGGCTCAGCTAAGTATTTTCCGCTGTGGGGACGTATCCCAACTTCCACAGTTGAAGTCAGTCGGCTCAGATACTGTGTCCCAAAGCAGTAAAGTCCTTGTTCGGCTTTTCAAGGTTAGGATATGTGTCGCCGAGTAGGACTCTTGAGATCTTGAATATTTCTGTCTTCGGCCGCCCCTTACTTAGTCTTTTTCTTTTTTTATTCCACAGAGAGAGCCCTCTTCAGTTACGTTAAAGCCCTGTACACTTCCCCAATGGCTGCCTCATCCGGGCTCTATGCCGCCGCTGTAATTCACGCTGTTCCCCGCGGGGTGGCAAAAGTTTAAGTATCTTCAACAAGGTGATAATAAAATGTCTCGTGCTTTAATGATTTTTTACAAAAGGAACCAGTTCAAATCATATAAGCAAAACAAGGTTTGCACCACCCTTTAGCAGTCCTAAGGTGAACCTGTAATGTAAAGTATACAGCATATACAGCACCCCCCCCCCCCCAAGCAACCCAAAAAGGTCAAATATGCCAAAATAAAATAAGAAAACATATATTGAGAAAATGCAATCATATAACGCAAAAACAGACAGAATACTTTATGCAAATGGGAAAGACAGCAACTTAAGAAAAACATCAAATTTGACATCTGTTGAAAGTTTATGATCTCATTTTAGAAATTTCACAAAGCAGAATGCCAAATGTGCAAAAACTAGACTTAAGATTTCACTTAACAGAATTAAAACGTGTAAGAAATCACAACAAGAAGAAATAACTTTTACTGCAATGAAAATAACCTATGCTATAATGTGTTTTATGATCTCTGTTCACTGCTGGTTTACTTTTTAATCATGTTTTTAAAAAATACTATTAATTTATTGTCTAGAATTTTATATTTTCTCTTTTATCATTGTGTTTTTTCCGGATTTTTACTGTGTTTTGTTTAATATTCTGTACTAAGCAGTGCATTAAGATGTTAACAAGGCCAGGAGGTGTCAGCAGACTGTGGTTTTCTGCAGGGCCCCTGAGGTCTGACACCTAAATTCAGCTTCGTGCTCATGTGAGACTTGCTGGATTTTAAAAGATGATAGAGGGTACAAGAAGGCCACAGAAAATATCAATGAGATCTCTCATGAACAACAACAACAAAATTACAACTGTACAGTAATGCAGAGTCACCGTGGCTGCTCTGACATCTGGTTGTGAGTCTCTAATGTCACTCATGCAACACAAAACAGCTTGAAACTGAATGCAGAATAAGTTTCATATGATGGCGAAGCATAATGCAATAAGCTAAATCCTCAGCTAGTTGAATATTTGTGTGAGGGGGCCTGCTCCAGGTTCTTACTTTTGTTGCTTTACTCCTGGGTGGTTACATTATGTAAAAATTAATAAATACTGTATAATTCAGTTACAGTAAATATCTTAAATAAAGCTATGATAAATAGCCTAATTAAAAATAGAGTATACCAAAACAAAACAGTTATCCTAAATAGTTTGGTTCCATCTGGAAGTGAGTGAAATTGTTTAATGTATTAAAACACACGAATGTCAGCGTTTCTATGAGCTTCTTTTTTGTAAACATGATTATTTTAGCTGTTTAATTTGCTGAGCCTTTTCTGACACTGCCTCGACCTCTAATTCTGACTAAGGAGATGTTACCGTTTTCGACCACTAGGTGGCAGCAAAGACAGAAACACAAATTCCTAAAGTCAGCCAAAAGTTTCTTTTTATTGTACAAAACATAAACACATTTACATGGAGCCATTGTTTTACCGGAAATTGTTTAGATTTTTTAAGTATTATAATTATTCCTAAAATAACTGATTGATTTTTCCTATCTTTTCTTAACCATCTGTGTGATCATCTTTCATATATGCCAAGAACTTGTTTGTTTCAGCATCACAAGCACAACTAGAGGTTTAAAGCTGCTGTCTTATATAAAAAATAATTAACATTACTTGTATTATATTATATTATATTATATTATATTATATTATATTATATTATATTATATTATATTATATAGCTGGGATTGGCTCCAGCCCCCCCGCGACCCCGCTCTGGGATGAAGCGGTTGAAAATGGATGGATGGATTATATTATATTATATTATATTATATTATATTATATTATATTATATTATATTATATTATATTATAATGTATGACATTTTCAGTAAATGTGTATTTATGTCT
>JBAMHV010000014.1:8556060-8568461 GCA_037177535.1 Pseudomugil gertrudae
GGTTCGATCCCCGGTGTGAGCGGGGCTCCAACCGGGATCCTTTCTGTGTGGAGTTTGCATGTTCTCCCCGTGTTGGCTCCAGCCCCCCCGTGACCCCGCTCTGGGATAAAGCGGTTGAAAATGGATGGATATAGTCCTATCAGTATACATAGAATATGCTTTCACACTAACAATGTATGTACATGTTTAAGCAGAAGCATTTAACCTGTTTATATTTTCAAACTATGGTTCAGTCTTTACCAGAATCAAACATTTTATAAGAATATTTGTATTTGCTGTGTGTAATCTGTGGGTGTTTGCTGTGATCAGGCATTTCACAAGCTGAAAACAAAAACACCTCATATTTTGCTGTGTTCTTATGATATATGGTTTTCAGTCAGACAGCTTTTAGCCAAAACATTTCTTCTTGTGCGAAGTATGCTTTTAATATGATGTTCATTTTAGTCATTTTTAGTTGATAGAATATTACATGGTATCTTTATCTAAGAGGCAGAGGAACATGGCATGTTCAGGCTGTCATTCAATCAAGAATCAATGAGCATTCATTCTGGCAGTTGGGGGAGTTTCTGGAAAGCAATCTCCTGTAGGCTGCTGTGCAGGCCCCCACACCTGATCATACCATTTCAGCTGTTGTTCTGCACTCACCTTCAGTGTGTGCTCCACTATGGACCACAAAAGGGATGACTCCCACAGGATACAAAGAGAGAGGAAAGCCTACATGCTGCAGAATGATGGGTGACATGAGAACTATGCTGCACATCCTTGAGGAGCCTCAGATGAGAGGAGAAGGGGAAAGACTTCAAAGTTTTCAGAACTGGCCAGAAGATGCACCTGTAACGTCCGGAGACCTGGCCAAAGCAGGTTTCTTCTATTTAGGTCCTGGGGATAAAGTTAAGTGCTTCTGCTGTGGAGGGATTTTAAGATACTGGGTACAGGAGGACAGCCCAGCTGCTGAGCATAAGCGACATTTCCCTACTTGTAGTTTCATACAAGGTCGATCAGTGGGCAATATTCCACTTCAAGCAGGCTCCTCAGACTCTGTGGATGGCCAGCTGCTGAGTCAACTCCAAAGGATGACTATGGATGACCAAGGAACAGCTGGACAAGCAATCTACCCTGAGATGGAGGCTGAGGATTCTAGGCTTACCACTTTCCACAACTGGCCCACTGAGGCCTCGGTCCAGCCAGATATCCTCGCCAGAGCAGGATTTTTCTACACAGGTACTCAATGCATTACTTCAAGAAACTTCAAAATATTTCCTATCTTTAACAAGCTTAAGTAATTCTGAGTATCCATTAGCATGTACAGGACCCAGTCACTACTAGAGTGACCTCCTCTATGTGAGAGTTCATGCTACAATTGTCCTGCTGAGTCATGATGTTGTGGACAGAACAACCTGGACAAAGCTGGGGCTGCCAACGAAGTACAGCTTCAGGCAATACACGGTGTGGGCACAACATTATGGAAACTTAGCTAAATGTTGTGTATTACATTTCTTTGTAACGTAGCTTTTATCAAAACAGATGTCGCAGATGTGTTAGTTTATTTGTACTAGTTAAAGTTTGTAAAGTCTGACCCACAGAATGTTTTTTTTTACTTAAAATCAGATGGTAATGTGAAATTGTAAAAAATCAGGTTGTGTGCTGTTATCATTGTTTCACATTAGTTTTTCATTCAATCTTAGGTCATGGTGACAACGTCAAATGCTTCTACTGCGATGGAGGACTGAGGAACTGGGAGCCAGGCGACGACCCATGGCAGGAGCATGCCAAATGGTTTCCACGGTAACAAAAGGACTTTTACAGCGCTTTATAAAGACACAGGCTAAAAACATTCACCGCTGCTCTGTAAAATTGAAATTCCTTGAAATGTGGTGTAGCAGAAAAAGGTTTGTCTGCCACCAAATATTGTCAGGAAGGTGTCGAATAATGGAATGAGTTTAAGATCAGATGAAGAGGCACAAACAAGACGGCAGGACGCCAGCTTAATACTTGAAACACCACACACAGGTCTGGCTGTAAGAACTACATAAACTATTCATGTTTTTAAGCTATAAAGTAGTCACAGTCAATACTAAATTGTTTTGGGAGGTTAAAATTCAACTTTATTTATAAAGCCCTTTAACACAATGACAATTACTACAAAGTGCTGAACATAAAACATAGACGTATTGCTCACACTACTGTTTTCTCTTTTCATTCGTAGGGCTAAAACTCCAGCCTTTGTACACATATAGCCCATTTTTTGTTGCGTATCTATAAGATAATCGTTTTGTATTTTTCAGATGTGAGTTTTTAATCCATTCAAGAGGGCAGGAGTACATTAGTAACATACAAGATGCTCATTTCCATCTGGATGACACTGTGGTAAGAGTCCTTCATATCTACTCAGAATTATATTTGTTTGGAATATCAGAGGCATTAAAGCCAAATTAATGCTGCTTTTAAATGAATTCATGGGCATGTTGTTGCAAATGAAAATGCAAACAAATTTTCCAGGGAGGATCACAGACATCCACAAGTGGAAACATTGGTTCCAGAAATGGTGAGTCGAACTAAATTTAAATATGGCAGAAAAAATACTAAGAGTAAAAAACCAAGGGGTTCAGCTAACGCCACAAAGGACATTTTATAGAAGCCCTCTGTTCTAATACAGCACACATCCTTTCCTCAGAATCAGTGTTAAAATGCCTCTGTGTCATCACACACCATTAGGATGAGCAAACATGTTGAGTTGCACTGCAGCAACCACAACTTCAACCAGTTATGATGTGCAAGCTCTAGATTTGATGGATGAGAGCACACCTGGCATGAACTTTATTTAAAATGTTAAATTACCCACCGAGCAGGCCCACTTCAGAAGATAGCAGGTCTATTTCTTTTCATTGTCAAGCTTTTGAAAATTGAATACATTAGTAGGCCATTACCTGAGTTAATGTTGGCTTCAGGACTGCAGTAATTAGCAAACACTATGGAAACCATTATTCTGTTCAGTGATGGAAGTGCACTGTTATAATTTAGCAGACAGACACGGGGGTGTCTATTGCTTGAATTTAGTAATATATAAAAAAACTGCAGTATTTGTGATTAATTTGGCAAAGTATGTTTTATATTGTACATTGTATGGTGCTTGGATTTATGTAAAACTCATAGTATCCACTGGGTACTCACAAGTCAGTTTCTCATATCTTACACACATTTCTGTTCCTATTATCCTCCGGATATAGTTGGAGGTCTGGGAGCTTCATCGGCCATGTTTTCTCCTGTGGTGCAAACTGTTCTCCAGATGGGCTTTGAAGCTAGCCTGGTGGAGAGTTTGGTCCAGACCAAATACCTTCTGACAGGCCAGTACTACACATCTGTATCTGACCTGGTTGCTGATGTACTGCAAGCGGAGGAGGAGGACAGACAGAGAGTTCCAAACAGCAGAGGTGCGAGCAAATATTGTGAAGGGACAGTGAATATAGTGTGCCTTATAGTATAATTTGTGCTGTGCATCAAATCAAACTTTATTTATAAAGTGCTTTTCATGCCATAGGCAACGCAAAGTGCTGCACATGGTTAAATCAATTAAATTAAAACACCAAAACAAGACAACATAGCAATGACCCCACCCCTCATTAAATTCACTGACACGCAGGCATACACACAAAGACAGACAACCCCATGCCCACCCCATAAAATCTACACCCCCCACCCCCAACATGACTCCCTACCTTCTGTTTCTTAACTGAAACTTGTTTTATAGTGACTAAAATATAAAAAACACAAATAAAAGTAAAAACATCTGGTCCTGTACTGATGTTGATGCTAGGAAACAATATCATTGGGATTCATCCACACCAGGAGCCTGTACCCCCACGTACCCCTACGTTCATTGAGGCTGCTACCACTGCAACCACCCAGCATCCAGGTCAAGCCAGGCCAGGGTCCACCCTGCAGCCGTGCCACCCAGACCGGGGCAGTCCCCATGGTACCAATCCCAGACCAAGAAGGCAGCACCCCCACTGTGGAGGATCCCCATGAGGCGAACACTGGAGTTTAACAAAATAAAATACCCTTAAGAAACAATAAGAGCAAGTTAAAGCAAAAATAATAAAATACATACACTGAACTTTATAAAATATTAAAAATAAATACAAATAAACAAATAGGCAAATAAAATTAATAAATAAATAAACAAATAAGTGAAATTCAATAAAGCAATTAAATAAAATATCAGTTAAGATATAATAATTTAGTTATAAACTAGGTTAAAGAGGTGGGTCTTAAGCCCCTTTTCAAAGCATGGACAGTCTCTGCAGCCTTGAGGTTCTCTGGCGGGCTGTTCTACAGTCGAGGGCCATGATAACAGAAGGCGGCCTCACCGTGTGTTTTAGTTCTGACCTTAGGAACACATAATGTACATGAGTGTCTTATTGCGACTTGACTTTTTGTCAAGAAACACATTTGACTTAATTTTGATTCAGAGGTAAACTCGTGGAATATTTATCCAAAAAAGAAAATGATTTTCTGTCTTTCTGCTTTGACTATCTCCCAAACCAAGTTGTATTAGTTGCATAAAAGTGTAGATCCAATCTATTTGTTTGGGCACTCTTCTTAAAGTCTTTGTAATCAGGTGGAAGAAAATTATGTCCAAAAGTCAAAAAGCTGAAGATGACACACCATCAATTATATTAGGGTAAGAGATAAGAGATTGGAGCTCTCAGATAATATTTTATCAGGACTATGGCTTGTTTACAGTCATCATTGAGACAGACAAAGGAATGCATATTTACAGTGGTTATTTTTTTCTTCTTTTATTTGATAACCCTACTCCTTCAACATCATCCCAAGAGCAGGCAGTAATGGGATTCTCTAAACATCTTATGACCACAAAGCAGGCAAAGGTTACGAGAAGATGTTCATATAGCTGTTACATCGGCTCTTAATCAGCTTTAGAAATGGTAGTTAACTAAAACAAGGGATGTTTATTGAGGTCTGGAGGAGAAAGATAGCGAGTAATGTGTGAAGGACTGCTTCAGACAGATTCCTCAGAGTTCCAAACAGTGGTGCAATGCAGCAAAACCCTGCAAAAATATCTCATTAACATCACAGTATAGCTTCCTTGAAGGTCCATGAAAATTTAGTCAAAAGTTTGCAAATAAATATTGAAACAACTATGATGCATTGAAACAGAATGCAGACCGATGGAATGACAAAAGAGTTTGTACTGAGCAAATGTGTGTTTGAAGAAAAGCTGACAGGTGTTTTTATGAAAGTAATGCTGCTCCAAATTTATAGTACAAACTGAAAAGACTTTTACCTTAAAAAAAAGCTATGTCAGGAAATTATAAAAACTGAGAACATCTCAGTTTTATTATAATGTCTTGAAAATCATGTTTTCTCAAATAGCTTTAAAATAAAAAGCGTTTTGGTAAAGGTTGCTCAAACTATGCACATCACCTGAGAATCAATTTTATGTAGTTAATATTAGTGTTAGGCTGAATGCTTACACAAGGAAACGGTTGCTTAGTGAAAGGCAATGTCCTTGCAGGACCACTTTTGAAACCATTTAATTTGGTACTTTAACTTTGCAGGCAGCATCTTGCTATTTGTGCAGCGTTTTAGATTTCAGTCTTATTTCAGTGCTTTTACTGAAGCATCAGAAAATTCTTTTTCCTTTTGTAACTGCAGAACTTTTCATTTTGCATCCAAATTAGAGCTGCTAAAAGAACAACTCAGTCATTATCGACAATCTAAAATGCACTTATGCCTCAGGAGTTTGTCCTCTCTTGTTCACCTGGTGCAAAATTATTCACTCACATGGTGGTGTTGCACTAAGCCCGGTGGTTTTATTTGTGTCCTTCAGAGCCAGAGATGAGTCAGGGCTCCAGTGCAGGTAATGTAAGGACACCAGCACCAGTCAGAGAAAAAGGTTAGTTACCACATTACCTAGTTGAAAAATCATTGTTCTTTATTATAATAACTTCAACCATTTTTTAAATGTGTTTTCTTTAACAGTAAAGGATCCCAGTCCCGAGGAGCTGCTGAGACAGCTGCAGGAAGAGAGGACCTGCAAAGTGTGCATGGACAAACTGGTGTCCATTGTCTTCATTCCCTGTGGTCACCTGGTGGTCTGTGGTGATTGTGCTGCTAGCCTGCGTCACTGTCCCATCTGCAGAGCTGTCATTAGAGGCAGCGTTCGTGCTTTTATGTCTTGAGGCTGCAGTGAAAAAACACCCCTCTACAGGTGTTACATGAAGTGCCCTCAAGGTTTAATTGCCCCCAGATTCCCCTAAACTGATGAAAATAAAACATTTTAACCCATTGTTTTGTCACACCTTGTAGATCATTTTCAATAACACACAATTTCAAGTTCCACTTGTGCATCATCACTTTTTTATTTATTGTCACATAAACAAAGTAGCCACAAAGAATCATTGAAAGAGCACAGTCTTTTATTAACAAACACTTATTTACATGAAACAAATCACAGTTCTGCATAAATAGGATTACACAATCGGGTCAAATGAGGTTGGAGCAACAGAGGAAAGAAGAAAAAAAATCTTTCTCACTTCCAGTATAAAGAAGAAAAAAATTAACTACAAAGAGATGCACGACCATAACAGGCTGCAACTACTACCAGTCATAGTTTATGGAAACTTCTATTGCACTGAGAGGAAGACTAGTTTACACATTTTAGTAGCATGAGTCTACTAATATCAGTTATATTACAGTGTGAGGTGCTTTGCTTTTAACCCACTAAGCAAATAAGTTTAAATGATGGTAATGGCATTTAAATTATGCTATCTATCTTATAAAATGTAACCATTTCAGGCCAAACTATTCATAATTTTTATTATGAAGTTAGCCAGCTGAAAAGGTCGGATCATTTTCTAGATTGTAAAAGTTGTCCATTGTAGTGGAGCACATTTAATATCACAGATCAATCTGATGGTATTTATTTCTGCTGACAGACATAAAAAATAAAAACAGAAAACTATAATCAACTGTTATTTTTAAGTATTTTTTTTAAGAAATATCGCCCATGAACCACATGTTTATACTGATTATGAGGTGATCTGTCACTCTACACTAAACCCAACAGGACATGTCATAAAATAACTTTCAAGATAACCAATTCCAGTTTTACAACCAGCAGAAAAAAAGTAACTTTAAGACAAAAAGCATAAATTGAGACGTTTACAGGATTGTGTAGATGCTCCTTAACCTTGTACAGGAACACTTTGAACAGCAGAGGGCAGTAATGATCTATATCAACAATAAGGCAACAGGGGATCGAATAGTATCCAAGCACAGCCCTGAATGATAAAGACAAAAAAAAACGTGCTACCAATCAGTATGGGAGATATGACCCATGTGTCTTGACCTTTGTAGAGGGAAAGCTATAAAACTGCTGGGTCAGAAAAAGACATCAGAATACAACACAACCCACCAGAAGCTTTCGGTTACACTTTACCCAGCTTGTTAAAAGCCAGTTCATGGTATAAAAAAAGACGTTTTCTTTTATTATTTGACACTATGCACACAAGTTTAATTCAAACTTTGCTTCCTTTAAAAAGAAAAAAACACGCTATACTCAAACACAGCTGAGAATGATTGACCATTTATAGAATAAGTGTTGATCTGACACGAGTGACACCTCGGATCTGTTCAGTTACAGGCCTAATACTCTTACACTTAATACCAAAACAGCTAGAACACTGCTGCGTGGAGTGTAAAAGATACAACAGCGACTGTTTCCAGGTTAAAAATATGATGAGTAACTTTTGCTTGAATGTGTGAAATGACTGACCCTGCCAGACCTGTCAGCTGTTCAGAAGATCTGAAGTGAAAACAGAGCTTTCAGCTCGCCAGATAAAACAAACACCTGACGCTTCAGAAATTCTGACTATGCCGCTGGTAAAAAATAATGACAAAAATAGAACATAAAAGTCAAATTTGCATGCCGTTCTGTGTGTTTGAACACCTCCTGCAGACCATCGCTCTTTTGCATTCTTGATAATTCACATTTCAAACTCTGCATTTCATTATTTACATTTTCTATTTTTGGCAGAAGCCCCCCTAGGTTTGCTGCTTTTGTTCCCTCCCCACCCCCTGCTCCCCCACTTCTTCCTGCTTTGCTTCTGTATTTTTGCTCACAGATCCTAAAGTAAACAGGCAGCACACAATAGCTCATTCCAGACTCCACTGTAATTCAGCCCTACAGTCAAGATCCGAACCAAACCCTCAATAATATGCAAAATCAGAATCCTCTAAGACAAAGTACCACAGACTGAAAACGCTGGGAACTCTCTGAGTGCGTACAATATATTAGCTGTACTTGTAATACACTGTTTGGCCAGTAATAATCCTTGCTGAAAACTCAAAGAAAAAAAATGGATAAAACATCTATAAAAAAACACAATATGTTGTGCCTCGTTCCCAAATCCCGTCACATTGATGCTTTCTGAAAAATGTTTGGTTTTCTGGGAAGCACACCAGAAAATGACATGTTTAAAGCACTGAAATCATGAAGAGGAGGAACGTCTTGTGTGCCGATGTGCAGTTGGATGTTGATGTGAAAACAGCCATTTTGGCTGGGAATTTGCTGTATCACCTTCCTCACTGGATACTGTTCTATTTACGTAGACCTGGAGAAGACAGAAACACGGAGAGGGCAGAAGATTAGCTTTTCTTGGGTTCCACATAAAAACACACCGGCATGCACGCATCCCTGGATGAATTTATTCAGGATATAACTCCCTTAACATTGGAGCGAAAACATCCTCCTTCCCATTAGAGACAGAGCTGATTAAACTGTCAAGATGCTAATAAAATATTCATTTCACGTTGGACCAGAATTAATGCACAATTTCTCGGGCTCATAGCAGTTAACTTCTGCATATCTTAATTGATCAACTTATTTTTTTAACAAACTATTTTATTTCTTTCTATTCTATTAGATGTTTTAATGTCCTCTACCAGTAACAGTTTGTGGCATGGACACACACACATTATGCACAAATACTATGAACAGCACATTTAAATGACAGCATGTTGTAGGCAGCATCTGTAACACCCAGATCTTTCAGTTCTTTGCTCACCCTGTGACATAAACTACTGCTTCCACATCCCAAAGAAATGAAAAATGTAATGAATTGAATTGAGATTATTTTTTAAAAAAATCAAATGTTTAATCGAAATGGAAAATAAAAGTACATGAACCTTTCACAATTACATAATAAAGGGGGACATACATATCGGCTACTGGAATGAGATACTTACAGATACATGGGCTTTAGGAGGAGATGAGATGGTTTCTCATTGACATGGTAGAGTGGGTATGGATCAAATCCACCAATAAAATCAACTGAAAAAAATGAAGACATGATTTATGGAGTAAATTAAAAGATGGATAATTACACGAGACAGTAAAAATAGTAACATAAATTTGGACTGAAATGGGAAAAAAAATACTGAATGAGGACAGATGTTATGAAAGTAGAGGAGCTGCCAGAAACGCTGCACTACAAAGTAATTTTCACTTTTAACTTTAATAAACAGACACACACACAAAAGGGGGGGAGGGGGGTCCTGCTTGATAAACTCATTTCAGCTGTGAATCAGCCTGGAACCAAAAGAAAAGCTTGGTAACAGGTGAAACACTGCCAGCTGTTCAAATAGCCCAAGCCTTTTTATCACGTGGAAACAGAGATGACCTCCAGCCACCAAACAGCTACCCAGTCCTTCCTGTTTATGTTCATACCTAAGAGTTCAGACTGTAGGCAGGGTGGAGATGAGCCTGTGATTGTTGCAGAAAGACATGCAGGTAGCAATTTTTTTAGACGGCATGAAAAGCTTGCAGCCTTGGCGAGTACACAATGGCAGGGTGGGAGTAGAGGGAGAAAGAAACGGGAGAACAGGATGTGTAACGCTTGTCAGTCTGACCGACGGGGGTTGACCAGATAAAGTCGAGGGAGTGTTTGTGAAAAAGGACACCATGTCCAGGAACTGTGATTTTCCTATAAACATCAAGAGAGGAGGAAAAGGAAAAAACTGAGACTGAACTGGGTTGAAAAGATACCAAAAGACAAAAAAAAAACAGGGGCAGATTTGTTTCTTGCTGGGAGCAAACTACTGTCAGGGAAAACACACACAAGCTATCTGTGGAAACTACTGTAAATCAGCTCCATCCTGATAAGAGCGGGCCAGGGTGGTCTGGTGAACACTGATAGGTGCACCGGATGAACACAGGGAGTCAAGAGGGGTTGTGCTGTGCTGTCATTTTCCTCTGACCCTGCTCTGCTTTCCTGGGATTCCCTTTTCCATCTGCACACACACCAGTAGCCACTATCACACACTAAAAAACCTCTTTTCTGCCATTTCTGTACCAAAAATAAAAAATCTCATTATAACCTGGTAGAAGTTCATTCCCTGCCATGTTTAATTATGCCACGGATACCACTAGATGATAACTTAGTCATCATTTTTAGACACACTAACAGCTCAGGACACATCAGTGTTGGACTGATTCATCCATCAATCTGACTATTTCTGGCCATGAAATATCATGACAACAACGCATGAAAATGTGATATTAAGTGTAATCCTCTGATTTGTTATCCAGCAGAAAAAGAGATTGAAGAGATGCTCAAGTGCCACTAGCTGTTTAAATGTGTCAAAACATTTGTTAGTACATTAGCAAGCACCTGATTTACAACTCTGATTACCTTCTCTGCTGCACACGAAGAGCGGCCTTGTGGAAACCTTTCTTTCTATTAATTACTTCATGATTTTCTTTGACCCCAAATCAAAGGTTGGTCTATAAATGTGTTCAGTTAACCCTTATGTGGTAGAAATTAGTGAAAAAAGGTAGTATTAAAGATCTCGCTGTGTGTGATTCAAATTTGGAAAATGATCCTGCAAGATTCGATTGTCATTACCATATTATTAAAGCACGTTACTGACATTTTGAAATTTTATGACAGAATTTTCTTTATGTTGGCAGAATATTATCACATGTTGTATAAAATGAACAAGGTAATTTGTTTACCTGTGTGTGCCAGGTAAATGAAGTTAAAAGTATGCAGGTTTGTCGTTGAGTGAGTCAAAATTTGGACACAATTTCCCATCAAATCCAATGGGAAACCTTTTGGCTGGTAGTGTATTTGGCAAAGGAGAGATGTAAGAAATGAGTATGTTTCAATTAAAGTAAAAACTGATTAAAATCAGAGGATCAATCCATACTCGGTGTTGCACTTTGGAAAATAAAACTATGTGTCTGACTTGGTGAGCTGGCAACAAAACAAGGCAGGAAGATAAAAAGGAAAAGAGCAGGAGGGCAAAACAGGGCTGGTGAGAAAAACAGCGTAGCTTTGGGAAGATCAAGGAAAACATACGATAGACGAGACAATGAGTGAGATAAACAGCAGACAGATAGTTCAGAGCCTGTCTGTTACGCTGACTGTGCATGTCTCCAACTCAGTCCAGAAACACCATTACACAGCCATCATTGTTGCACAGACTACTCATTTACTTTAAACACCAGTTGAGCTGCTTTACGCTTAGTTGTTTTGCATATGAAAAGTTTGGGTGCATTTGATTGAGGGAGCATTTAAAGTTAATTAGCTAGCAAGCATGCAAACTATGCAAAGATAAGAAAGAGAAGTTTTTTCACTACATGTGAATCTTTGATTTGTATTCTCTGTCACGTGTATATGACCCATGTTTCAATCCAATAAAAAATTACTTAAAATATGTTAATGTTTGATGTATTATACAGCATTATGTAAAACACTTGCGCAGATAAGGATGTCTCAAATACTGTAAGATAGGCTATATTTATCCTAAATCTTGAGCAGTTGTCAGGCTGCATGGTTTTGTTCCCTGCAACCCTGCAGAATGGATCCATGCCAAACCAGTTGTATCTCTCTAAAGCTATGTGATGGATAAGGCAGTACTTTTCAGCATTAGCGACTGCTGAGCTCGACTATGTTTCCAGCTCAATTTGCACAAAACGCATCCCCAAAACTGAAAGGAATTCCATCATGCTTTCCTGTGACTGCAGACACTTATCCTTGTAGCTTTTCCCAACGCTTCAGCAATCAAACAGCTTTCTGTTTGAGCCAACTATTTCAAATCAGTGCAGAACACCTGTGCTTATCTTTTTTTTATTTGCTTCACTGTTTCTTTGGCCGACCACTGCTGTCTCTTTGAGCTTTTGCAGATGAGCTCGGACAGCAATTATAAAAACGGCAATCCACTGTACATTTGTCTGGATTGATGCATAACGGCCAGCTTTCACCATGGCACATGGCAAAAAAACATAGTGCTCTGTTCATATTCTGTATGCTGTGACGAATTTAGTCACCTCAAATTTTAAGTATAACTTAAATGGTGCATATACATACACATAT
>JBAMHV010000014.1:8573819-8594702 GCA_037177535.1 Pseudomugil gertrudae
GATGGATGGATGGATGGATGGATGGATGGATGGATGGATGGATGGATGGATGGATGGATGGATGGATGGATGGAGTTATTTATTATTGTCTAACAACACTGAAATTGAATAAGTCTGTAATAAAAATTGGGCACCTAAATGTGTCCTTCTGCATGCTAGCTTAATAGGTGAACACATATATATTTAAGAAAAATGGGTTCTCTTTGTTAAAAATTAATATTTGAGGTTTAATTAACTCCACTCACAATGAATTGTGTTTTTAAAAGAAGAATCAGAAAATCAGCACAGGCAGGGTGTATTGACATGTGGCTCTAGCATAAAAAAAAGCCAATTTCAAAAACACAAAAACAAATCAAAACACAGAAATCTCTTGGATTTATTAAGCTCACATGCTGCAGTTGTGTTAAACAGTTTATGTTTGCTTTAGTGTTGGATAAGCCTTGGATGCAGAAGACATAGTAGATCTGTATATGCACAGACCAGACAGCAACAGAATAAGCACACAAATAAGCATGAGGACCACATTTAGGCAAACACACATCTCTGAGAATAGCCCATGGCACTGGCAGATGGCTGCCATCGACTCAGAAGAAGACAGTGAATCTCTCCACCTAGCCATCCATCTATCATCTGGCACTCTGCCATTCCAATTAAAACACCATTGGGCACACTGCCCTTCTCACACACTGGGTTCACAAACACAGAACCCAAGGGTGTTATCGTTGTGTGTGATGTTGATGATTTATGTAACATTTATTAAAATTAAATGTAGCCTGTTTCATGTAATCACACTGTAAATGGAATATAGATAACCTGCAAAACTATGACTATTGTTTGGGTTTCACTCTACTTTTCATGTAAACAATAAATTAGCTAAAGATGATTTGATATAAATGAAATGTTTTATTCATGAATGAAACATAGGTGACAAGTCTAGTAAATGAGGGAGCAGTTCTGGCTGTGTGGGCCAGATAAGATGCACAAGTCTTTTTTCTGCTTCTCACACACAGGCTTTCTCCTATCCAATATCTAATTACTGGTCTCACCCCATCCATTACAGTGGCGGAGAAATGGAGGTGAATTAGCATATGTATAAAGGCGATGTCAAACATAAGATGGTGTTAACAGCAGGGACACACCCTGTTTTGTGACTGTACCTTGTCTATGTGTGTGTGTGTCTATGCATGCTTTTGCTGTGTGTTCTTGAATGTGTTAATATTTATGGATGAACACTTTTCTTTCATTTTTGTGAAAGTGCTGTTTTGAATCAAACATTGAACAATTAATATGAGACTTGAAAAAAGTGTTTGTATTAGGGTGAGGCAACATTTAACAGAAGTATACACACTTTATTTTAGTGTTGGATATGGAACAAAGAATATGGACCAAAGAAGTTAGTTCTTTTTAAAACCTTAAGTAATTTTTTTATTGTAATTTTACAAGATTTAATTGACCAAAGCTTGAAATGATAATACTAACATAACATATAAAAGAGGCATTTTCAGCTGGTAGATTTCTCTGTAATTTGTTCAGATAATTGTAGTTTTTATCCTTTTCAACTGAGTTTCTTAGTATCATCTAACACCAATTAGTACTTTGCATTGTTGTTAAGAGAGCAAAATGCTTAATGGAAGCATCTTTATTAGTACTATGTTTGTCCTGCTAATCTAAATAGTATATAAATAGAGGACTATATAACAGACGTGTTTCAGAGGATGGAGAATTTGATGTATTTACAGAGAATGTGTGAGAATTTAAACTCATACTTCTTTACAATGTTGCTTTATTTGAGGGTTTAGGCATTTATTTAAACCATTATTATAGTGTTTTTGATAATGTGATTTGAAAAAACATCACGTTTGTTCAAAAGGTGCTAAAAAGTCTTTATTCAGTAGTTTGTTAAACTACAGCTTTGCAAACCTAAGCTGTGTTAAGTTATTTCAAGAAATATTTTTTCTCCTGAAAACCTGTCAAAAGAAGTCATACTTATTAAAAATTCCTTTTTATTGTTTGGTCAACAACTTTTTCATTTAACATGGTAACTGATGCCTGTGAGGTCTGAAATGACATAGGTAAGCTTCTGGAAGACCAAGTTTCGAGTAAGTCCCCAATGTGGCAACAAATGGTAAATCACTGTGGGCTTCTGAGCAGGGCCCTTCACTGCCAAACCATTCCCAGAATATGGTAGCCCACTGCTTTTGAGGAAATGTGAAGATGGGTAAAATGCACACACCATCATCCCATTTTGAATTAATAAAGACAAACGTGAACGTTACATTTTGAATTATTATACTTTATTGCGAGGAACCTCTGGCTTCTACTTACCCTCTTACTTATAAAAGTGTAAGTGTGTACCTTTTAGCTGGTTTTTTGCTGCATAGATTTTTAAATTATATAATATTGCACGTGATGATATTTATCTTTGGGTGGATGAACTCATTTATGGACCTTTAAAAGGACCTTTTTTATTACTGTTTTAAAAACCTAATCCATAAAGTCCCAATTCTGAAAGTGTGCCTGTGAAAAGTCAGTCAGTGGAATCACCCCTATCTTTCGTTCCTCTACTTATAACTACTGACAGTTTGAAAGTTAGTGCTGTGCTTGGGGCGCTAATAGGATCAGAGAAGTCTCCATTTGATGACATTTTGCTGCAGGGGGCGGCTAATATAGGTCAGTGTCCTCAATAACAAGTGAAAATACCATTTATAAATGATTGCACAGTAATGTCTTGAATTAAAGACAATAAAATGACTGTCTCTAAGTCTCAACTATTTCTCACACACACACGTACAGACACATTCCCACATGCTTTCTTCTGTTTGTTTGTTTTTTCGGTCACTTTGAGAGATCCGGGATCATTTAAGAAATTGATGTGATATTAATTAAGCTGATGAAGACCCTGCTCTGTGACTCATACTCAGCCCATCTGTAAGAACAAGCCACACTAAAGCTGAATCATTTGGCTGCCAATCCTTTGAATTCTTTTCTCAGTGTCACTTAACGGACCCAGCTCCATCCGCACATCTTTAGTCGCTTTACTTGGTTTTCATTTCATGTCACTATTATCTTTTTGAACACTAAGCACCACTCTCCTCTTTGTTTTCTGCCAGCTGGGTTCTTTAGGAGCAACTGGTCTACACAATAACAGACGGCATCAAGCACAAAAAAGCCTGAATCACAGGCTGGAAGCAGATAGGAAAATAAAAAAGAAACAGTGCCAACAAACAAAGCTTTTGGTGACATTTAATATACTGCAGGGAAAACTATGCAGGTATTTGTGAAAGTTCAGCTTAATCTGTGTTCCTACCCTAGGTTAATGAGGCCAAAACGAAGTTAAGTCGCAGGTGTTGGGACTGTGAGAATGCCTGGCTGCCGAGCCAGACAGAAGGGTTACCTATATTTGCATAAGCTAATGAAGGCCATGTTTATACTGACTGTGTCAACCCAAAAAGACACACTCCCTCCTATGACGATACATATTCATCCATAAGGATCAACCCACTGGTTATTTGACTGTTGTATGGTAATTTGATTGCTGTCCTTATTAAGACATATAACATATGGACACAGTGAATAAGGTAGATCTTTAAACATCAGCTAGATCATTTCACATATAATGAACAAAAATACTTTTAACTCAATCCTGATGCTACAGGACCCAACACTGATCTTTTTATAAGGACAACATGCCACCCTTCTTGCCACGTCTGTCGTTGTGATAAGATGTAAGCTGTTGATTTTCTGATTTACATAATTGCAGTTTTAATCTTATTATTATTCACGTCAGCATCCAACATTTGCGCAGTTACACAAGACTTTATAAGATTAACAGATTATTTAAAACATGTGACATTAATTATTTAAGACATTAATCATCAGTGGCAGCTTTCATTTTTAGTCTTTTGTCTGGTTGTTTCCAGAATTCTTGAGATGCTGTCTGTATGCAACTAACTAGTTACAGCTACTTCATAAGTGTGGAGTGAGAAATATCTGACTTGATCAACAAGCTAATTAACACACAATTGATTATGGCTCTGTGTCAGGAAGAGGAGAAAACTCACTGGAGAAGAATTTGTAGGGAAAGTATATCACATGGGAGAGGAGGAGGGAAGGGTTGAGACAGAGATGGGCAGTGAAACCTGTAGGTTAATTACACAGGACTTTCTGGCTTGCAATAAAACGTGCACTGCAGAAAATTAGATGTGTGTGTATGTGTGTTAGCAGGTGCATGTTTAATGACAAGCCACTGATGAGATAGGGCCTGCTGAGACCACATCCACATGTACTTCTCTACCATCCCCCTCCCCCATCCATGGAGACATATGTAATACCACATGGAGTTCTTTGGAGCCTTTGTTGCTGATTTGCATCTTCCACATCAATTAGGAGCAAGCTGATGTGACACACAAGCACATCAGCTAATAAAAGCTATAGCTTGTTCTCTACTTGTAGTCAGGATTTTGTAGGGACAAGAAAAAGAGCACCTCCGAATCTGAGACCATGGTTTTCCACCAGAAAAGGTTGGAGTACCCTCTAAGAGTAGGGGAAAGGGTCCTGCCCTGAGTGGAGAAGTTTAAGCATCTCGAGGTCTTGTTCACAACTGGGAGCATGAGATTGACAGGCAGATTGATATGAGATGCCACACCGGTCTGTTGTGATGAAGAGGGAGCTGAGCCAGAAGGAGCTGAGCCGGAAGGCAAAGCTCTCAATTTACCGGTCGCTCTATGTCCCTACCCACACCTATGAACACAAGCTGTGGTTCATGACCAAAAGAATGAGTTCCCGAGTACAGGCGGCAGAAATAATTTTCCTCCTCAGGGTGGCCGGTGTCTCCCTTAGAGAAAGGTGCTATCCGGGAGGGGCTCAGGGGCAGCTCCTCCACATCGAGAGGAACCAGATGAAGTGGCTCGGGCGTATGGTTAGGATGCCTCCTAGACGCCTCCCTGGTGAGGTGTTCCGAGCACGTCCCTGTGGGAAGAGTGCCCCGGGGAGACCCAGGACACGCTGGACTGATTACATTTCGTGGCTGGTCTGGAACGCCCACTGATTCCCCTATTCAACTTGGCTGGGAAGAGTGAAGTCTGGGCTTCCCTCCTTAGGCTGCTGCCCCCGCAACCCTCAAGTGGCAAAAGGACGGATGGAAGAAAAAAGAGTTCTGTTAGAATATAAACTACAGCATATACACGCTCAAAGAGAAAAACAAGCAAGCTCTAGAGCAGGGCTGCTCAAGATCGGTCCACAAGATCTACCATCCTGCAAACTTTAGCTGCAGCTCGTGTCCAACACAGCTGAATCTAATGAATGGCTCATTACCAGGCCACTGCAGGGGTGGATGACATGCAGAAGAGGGAATTCCAACATTTCATTCAGGTGTGTTGGATGCATCTAAAAGTTGCACAATGTAGAGGACTGGATCTGGGCACCTCTGCTCTGTGTGAGCGTTGTCTATTATACACTTTCATTTTTTACTCTGTGCTTTCTCTATTCTTCATAATTTTTTTAAAGGTTTGAAAGGAACCAAATATAATACAGTAAACTTGGAAGGTAAATCCATTTTATGTCATAACAGACTAACAATCAAAGCTGTCTGCAAAGACAGCTTATTGAAGTACAGTATAATAGCAGACCGTCATGTTTCAGTGACACTGCACATAGCTCGACAGGCTCACTGTGGACTTCTACTCTTTTTCTCTAGTCTGTTCTTGGAACAAGCACTAATAATCACTCACAGCGGGACTATAAGCAGGTCTATCATAGATTCAATATTTATAAAAACATCAAAACAAATGTTGTAAAAGTTAAAATGCTAAATTAGCACTAAGTTTTACAATCCTCCTTTATGCCCAGTTATTATAGTAGACAACACCAAGCAAATGCTGGGCTTCAAATAGAGGCACATCAAAGCTCCTCTGGGTGGCTCGCCTGCCATGTACATACAAAAAAAAATCTAAAGAATTCATCCCTTGAAATGATGGTTGCTCAGTGTGAGAGTCTGAAACCAGAATGTAGTCTAATGGAGTCATCAAAGAGAGAACCCTGACCCCTTGATTGTATGACAGGGTGGGTGGGGGGATCGTAGTGTTTTCATGTTGATGAACTCCCCGACTACAAAAACACACACCGACCCTGCAGGCAAACACATCCTCGGGCAGTAATCACAGGGGTCAGCTAGAAGATATACCCCCTGTAATTTACTAGGGGGTGTTATTCATTTTTTAAAAGACCCTTGTCTATTGGGGCTCAACAAGCCAAAATTTAACACAGGCAGTTGAACAAGACAGGGAAAAGGATGCAAAAGGACAAATAGAGAGAATGAAAATATTGTCTCTTATTCAGACAGAAAGGTCAAAAGAGCGTTATGAGGGCAGGAAAAGGAGAGAGGAAGACAAAGTGAGAGGATTGTGATTTATGGGGCGGGGGGGGGGATGGTTGGGGGTAATCAGTAATGTCTACAGATGTAAACACGACATCACAGCTTGCACCACTTTCTTCTCTCTTTTTTCCATTTTTCCTGACTACCCTTCATCTCACCCAGACAGCTCTTTTACTTCACAGGGAGGGTGCACACTAAGATAAGGCAGATAATGTACCTACCACATTAAAGGAATTCAAAGTCAGTATTGTTGTGACAATTGAGGAAAACAGCTATACATGAATGTGGATACAGTAAAGGAAATAAAGAACAGAAAAGCATTTATGGAGGAAAATATTCCTCTAAGTGATAAATTAATAATATAGTATCCCAGCTTGAAAATGACGTCTCAACTTTAAGTTCATTATTTAAAGTGTAAAGTTACTTTTTGACTTAAAGTTGCCTGCAGCAAAATGAACCAACAAGCTTGACTTTACTCCTCTAAAAGCTTCACTTCACAATTCTTCTCTATAGCTTGCAAATCTGAGCAGACAACACTATAAATCCTTCCATAACTAGTTGTACATTTTTCATCTTAATGAAACATGTGCCTTTGAGCCCAAACTAAATATTTAATGACCTCTTTCTGTGACCTTGAACCCCTACAAACAGATAAAAGGAAACTTCTCTTCCTTCATTGTTTTCACATTTATTAGCTCAGTCTTAAAAGCACATTTAAAAAATATACTCTTGTTCACATGTCAAACGTCTAGTAGTACACAAAGCATTGAAATTGAGATTACAACCATTTTTAGCCACTGAACTTGTGCCTGCAGGAACACATCATGTGTATTAAACGTCACTGTCTATGACGATATATGTTTTTCTAACTCTAACCAAATTTATTCAGCAATACATATGAGACAGTATCACATATGGATTTAATCAATAAATTCCAGTCATATTAAAATCTTAACTGAACAATCTTATAAGTTTACGTAGAGAAAAACTGTCACGTTGACTGGCCATAGCTTTGGACATATCAACAACTGATCAAAGTAATTTGTGACCTGGAAAAGCAGCTGCTCCTTCTGTCTGACCCTCTTCTCATTCAGAGAAAAGGAAAAATGCAAACCAAACAAACCTTGAACACCCCAAGATCAATTTCCCTATTCAGGTCACTACATGTTCATTTCAAAGAAGGTAAACATGCAAGGAAAATATGTCATTACTGACTCGGATTGCTGTACCAATTCCCCCGCTCCTCTTTGGAGCAGCTCACATGAAGGTGCGGTTGAATGCATAGCTGAGCAATATCATGTCAAATAAAAGCAAAAGGGTGCTGCCATCCCCTCATATGGGGGAGCAGTAGCCCAAGCGTGGCAAACCATAAACCAATTCATTGCCAATAGTGCAAAGGGCTAATGAGGTTCACCGAGAGTACTGAGTGCTGTAAAGTGAGGTCAGCCATTTTATTACCATTCTCCATGGGCTTGATGGGATGAATGATACAATCTACTGATTCCCACCACTTGGTCCATCTGACAGCACAGAGTTAACTGCATTCACAGTGCTTACCCAGTTTTAGATTATTCCATGATTGGGTGAGAATGAAAGCCAACATGTTACCAAAACCAAATCTTTCTCTCTGCCACTCTTTGCCACCTACCTCATATCAAGAAATGTGACAGTGACTGACAAATATGTGCGAGTGTGTGTGTATATCTCTACAAATGGGTTAGTTTAATCTTAAATCTTATCAATGAATGCGAACGTGTGCAAGTCATTAGTCGTGTCAACACCTATGCCGTTAGAAGCTTGGAAATAAGTTTCGGGCTTGTGTAAAAATGACAAAATCAGTCCTTCTGTGTTTCAGAATCTTAGTAGCACCTAGGAGGTTTTACCGTAAAGGAGACAAAACAAAAGATCCATTTTTCAGTCAGTGTCTAAAACAGAGGAAGGAAGATTTGGAAAGACAAGACACCACCAGACCATGGAAGCACACTGATAAACAAAGCCTTTGTGGGAAAACATCACCTTCCTCTCCATCGTGTTTCCCTTACAAGAACAAAACTATTACAGCTCCCATGGCATCCCCACTGAACGCTGTACTTACAGCAACTAGAATCTGTGTGCTGCTATGCATAACCTCGATGTACTGGTAGTCCACAAGGCAGCCCATCACAGTTATGTAGGATTGGCTCTCTGTAGTGCGGACCCCAGGAGCTTGCGTCATCTCCCCCCTCACGCAGCCAGGACCGTGCTCACTCCACCAGGAGTGATGGGCTGAGATGTTAAATGTCAGCAGGTCGCTGTCCTGTAAAGAGAAAACAAAGGAAAAAAAAACATTATCCCCTTTGTGTGGTTTGTATTAATAATTCATGATTAACATTTATTAATTCTTTATAAGGAATCCTTCTTTGCTTTATAAGGCATGTTTTTCAAATGTGTAATGATCTTAATAATGAAAATGTATTTATTGATTTTTTTATGACTTTTGTTGCTGAAAAACTTGGTTAATCTTTATTCAGACAAATGTTCGTCTGTGACCCGAAAAGCTTTACTTATGCTAGTATTTAGTTTAAAGCTGTGCTAACCCTAACACTCCCATATATGTTACAAAGGTACAATGTTTACTACTTTTATTTATCTTCTTTTATGTGTCAACATGCCACAATTAACTAGCAATAATACCAAGATTTAACTGAGCAAAAAGGCAGGAGCCTCCCACTGGATACTGACTGCAAGGATGATTATATTTCCACTTTAAAAACATATCTAATAATAACTAATACTAAGTAGCTTCAAATTTCTTAAATCGCCATGTCGGAAGACAAATCCTGGTGTCATGTTTCTGAAAAGTGAAATTACTGACAAGCTTCAAGCCATAAAACAATCTACAGAGATCATTGAAATTATTGAAATTAGATTGAGAACAGTTTGATTACAAACTAGAAGGATACCAGGGTACTATCATTGCTGAGAATAAATCATGAATGATGATCACTTAAATATTTGGTGAAATCAAATCGTAAAAACAAAAAAACAGTAGAACTCAGAGCTAGCCTCATAGTCACAGTCAGCATATTCAGCACAGTGAGACAGGTAATCAAGGAACTGGGAATAAGCACTTGTGTAGCCTTAAAAAAACACTTATCAGTGAGACTAATCTGAAAAATTGCTCCAACTTACAAGGGAGCAAAAAGATTGGTCTGTGGGACAATAAAATAAGGTCTGAACCCTGATTTACCCTGCTCCATGGTGATGGGTGCATCAGGTTAAAGAGAGCCAGATAAATGGTTGCATCAATCGTATCAAGTCCTACTGTGCAAACCTCTTGGGAGCGGTCTAGAGTTGCTGCAGTTGGCCAGGTTAGGATCAGCAGTATTACGTGATAAAAGGTGAGGTCAGCTGACTTCCTGAATATACAGAATGACCAGGTTATTCCACAATGAATGTCATCTTCCCTCATGGCATGGGCATAGGAAGTAAATGAGAATGCTAGGATTCATTCACGGTGAGACTACAGGTGTCGGTTTCAAAGCTGCCACTGTGATCGAAGCTGCAGAAAGTCACTTTAAGTACTGGTGTCGGTATTCACATGTTACATCGGTTTTGTGGCGAGAGGAACATCACCAGACTCGAGCCTGAAACTGAGCAACACGGTTTTAAGAGGCAGATGGAATGAGAAAGGCAGAACAACCATGCAGAAATGATTGCTTTCCAGCTGTCATGGATGAGAATGACCAACAGCAACATGAGCCTGCCCCTGGCACAGCTTTCACGTAAATAGCAGAAACGTTTGAGAGAGAATAAAAAAGTTTGAAGAGAGATGAAACCGTATTTAAAGTTAACATTTTCACTTTGACCACAAAGAAAAATATTTGAGATTAAAAAAAGGCTGTTTAAAATTTTTTAAAAGAAATATATTTTTTAAATGTCAAATCTTTCTATATATTCTATGACAAAATACTTTGTCACAAAATATACTTTATATTTATCAATTATATCAATTATATAGTTTTCCTTTCGGATTGCCTGTTTTCTTGCATTCAATAAAAAGACCAATAAAACTCCATATAAAAGTGACCACAGAGTTCAGACCTTTATCCCACTGAGAATCTTTATGTGCTGTAGAAAGCTCAAAGGACCTTCCCATCATCTGGATGAACAATGAATGCAAATGTGGAGAGATGGTTATTGTGACACTGCAGAAGCTAATCAAAACAATGCCACACTGAATTTGTGCTGCAACAAAAGCTAAAAGCTGTCAAACTAAATATTGAGTGTGGGATCTTTGTTTTGGAATGGACAGCATATATTAGTAGGTTTTCACAGGAACCTCTCGCTTTATTCAGAAAGCCCCATGTTTCAGTGTCACGGTCCTGGTTGGAGACATTTCCTTGAAATGCCCACATTATGAGATCCTAAGAAAGAGACGGTGGAGGAGACCACCAGTTAACATGGCACAGTTTTAGTTGTTTCATTTCACACTACTTGATTGACTACCAACTGAAAAAAGTGAAATGAAAAACTCAAAGGGGAAATCTTAATCCACATTTTAAAGAGTTAGTGTAAGAAATATAAAGGTAAAGTAAGATTACCATAGGATACTGGTCTCTTCCCTCTGGTAATTACCAAAAAGCACTATAAAAATTAAAAATAGTAAAAATGTTTATTTTTTCATATTTCTTAAAGATTGAAAACCTCAGATATAAAAAATCATACACAGTTGTTCTTAAGTTGGACTTTAAAGTGTTTTTTTTATTTTTATTTGACATAAACAACATGAAGCGGGTAAGCCTCTTCCAACAGACTTCCTGTTGATCAGTGAAGATTAAAACTGAATCATGGTCATAATGCAAATTTTGGAGTCAAATATTCAATTATGTTGCTCTTGCACACCATGCTGAGGTTCATTTGGGAAGCCGCCATGCGAGCCCAAGTGTACATCCCCACAGACACTCCAGCAGCAATCAATACCCCCAATACAGCAATCTAACCCTGCATCTGGCCCTCAGTGACAAGACATGCATTATTAACAGAACTGTGCTGTCAGGAAACATCTCTGATTCCTATCAAGCCCCGCTCATGAATACACATCAACAACACATAATAACAAAAAGTAGACAGCATTTAATAATACATCTGTGCCATCGGTGAAGTATCCAACAGAAGTCATGAGTAATACCAGAATAGTCATATTATTCCCCCTCTCCTCTTGATGATGAGCTATCACTCACTGTCTTTTTTTCCTTCTTTGCTATTCTGTCATTCATCACAAAACAAGGACAGTTGAGGGTCATCGTTGGACTGCAAGAACTAATGACTTGACAGAAGCCATTGATTGATGCCGCGAGCCTGGGAAAACCAACTCTTCCCAAGCTATAGACACATTCATGACTGCAGTCGATACAGAGGAGGCTGTTGGCAACTTATGTCAGGAATAGTATTGTGATACTCCCTTGCACCCCAAAGCACAAATCAATCTCACTATACTTTGCAAGGTACGTTTACTTATAGTAGCTAAACTATTTCCTCCCCTACAAGTCAATGTGTTTAGACAAAATCCTGCTGGTGGAACAGAGATAAGGCTTTACAACAAATGATTTTAATCTTATTTGCAAAGACGGGTGTCTTAAAAATGAAACCGATTATGTGTGATCTCAGTGGGACACACTGGGTGCTGTAGTTTTTTTCTGATTAAGGCCTCTAATCTATTTACATTTGATAAACAAATACATGTTCACTTGTGTTCTGATTGAAGAGTTGGAAAGGTGTGCTGTAATCTGTAAGAAAAATCTGCAGTCACAATGAATGAAGATGAAAACTGAAGTAGACGACAAAGGTTTAATGTATTTTCATGATGTTTATAAAACTCCTGAACATCGTAATAATCTTTCTTATAGATCTTTATTTATGTTTTACCCTCTGAAAACCCAATTTAGTTCAACTTGTGCAGGGACTTTTCTGTGCAAACAGGAGTTGGTTGTATCAGATCCACAGCAGCTCAGTTTAGGCCATTCAAGTAATATAAAAATACCCTTTTAGAACTTTTTTAGCTTTATCTAAAATTTGTTCGAATATGAATGATAAAGCGAATAAAGAAAGAAAATGATTTAGAAAAACAATCCAGAGCTAGAGATAAAAACAATGTTTTAATCTGTTTTATATCAGCAATAAAAAGTAATTAATATAAAACGTTTTGATTATTTTGGTGAAAGTTGAAAAAAACTAACAGAAAAAAGCTATTTTTTTATACACTATAGTGTCAATGTCCGAAAAGTCTTACTGTCTGTGGACACTGTGTGAAAAGTGTGACAGAGAATAAGTAAAAAGAGAAGCAGCGGATGGGGGAAACATTTTAAACAGAGGTGTGTGCAGAGTAGCAGAGGTTAGTCCGTTTTGCATTGTGGAGGATGGGGGTGAAGAATCAATAGGAGGTGACAGGGCGTGTGGCATTTGACTCTCTGAAAACCTGCCACCCCCACACTTAGGGCTTCGCTCACCCACTGGTCACTTGAGGATACATACAGCTTGTACAGTATCATCCTCTCAACATCTGTCAAGGCGAGCCAGTAAGAATAAGGTGACTTTGTTTTATTATATAAGGTGTTGGGTGAAAGGGAGGTACACTTATAAGACGACATGTCAAGTTTGGTTGTGCATGGGTGCACGGGATGTTTGTGTTTATATGTGTATGTGTGCGCTCCTTCAGCCAGCTTTCCTCCTGGCCACCATATGCAGAGCTCGGAGGCCAAGCTGGCTCCATCTGTCGGGTTAATGCGCTGCCTCAGTCCCAAGCAGCTGGCCCCTACAAGCCTCATTATTCTAGCAGGAAGCATGCAGGAACACACAATGATACACACACACACACACAGACAACACACGCAGACATATGCAGTGAAAGACAGGCACACTTGATGGAGCCAAGGACCATCACACAATGGCAATGTTGCCATAGCCTGAGAAGGTGTTTCTGAAACTCATTTTGGCTATATGAGCAGGTGTCTGTATGAGCAGGTGTCAGATAAATTCTGCCTGGACTCATTATTCTCAGCGGTCAGCAGGCAGTTAGGTAAGGCAGTCATGAATGAAGGGGAGTACAATAAAAAAATTAAAAACCCAAAGATTAGAATAATGAGATTTTAAACACCATCTAAGGAGCAGTGAGCAGAGTGAATTAAGATAAAAATGAGGAATGGGGGGGTGTAAAAGTAGAGGTTGCTGAGAGGTGACATTCGTAACATTTGCCATTGTTATTGCCAAATTATTATGTGTCTGATTTGTATTTAGGAACTGCAGGAAAAGCTCTGAGAATTACAAAGTGTTGATGTGTTAGTGACACACGAAGCTGAAGAGGATTGTTCTAGATTAATACGTTTTAGGCTCACACTTTAAACTTAATAAGAAGGTAATTATTCCCCACAGGTCAGCAGAAACACCAGAAAAAACATTAAGAAAAACCAGGAAACATTCTTCAAGGCCAAATTAGAAATCTGCTGAGCTGTCGGATTGTTTGTGAATTCCTTACGTTTTTGTGAGTATTTATAGTTTAGTATTGGATTTATGTAACACACCCATTATACTGTACACTGCATATTATTGTGTTTCTTTGACGGGGATTGTAATCCCATCAAGACTTTTAAGCTTTATGTACAATGAAAAGCCTGGTGGCAATACAGCATATTAATTTATATCAGTATAAAACATATCCAGTAGTGACAAGGTTGAAAAAGAATTTATCATGTTCATATATTTAGTGGCGCTATACAAATACAATAAAGTTGTATTTAATTTAGTGTCAAATAGCATACAGTATCTGGGTGCGATTAAAAATAGAACAAGGCCAGGGAAGAAATGAATAATAGAATAAAATAAACTGTGTATTGAGACGTTTTTCTGGCAAAAAAAGAGGGCAAATACTTAAACTCATTGTGCTCTACTTAAAACTTAAGATCTTAGTCTTGAAATCAGTTTGAGAGGAAAAGACTTTAACTGAGACAGAAAACATTTAAAGACACATTATTGTACTTTTGGATTTAGTATGATTTTTTTGTGCTTTTGTTTTCTACTTTTTAAACATTTTTTGTCAAAAATCACTGTTACATTCTAAGAAAAGATATTTCTCATATTACACATTAAATATTATCTTATCCTACTGTGTTAATTACTTTTACAACTATGTTCATATCAAATTTAAACAGAAGAAAACAACAATAAATGTAGATGGTCGATACATTACAGAGGACTTAAGAATTTAATATTAATATCTAGAAGTTAATAACAGAAAATGTTTTAAATAGTTAACAGCACATCAGGAATCAAAGTACTGGCATTCATAATTACCACCACAAATGAAAGCTTTCTCACATGTTTGTATGCAAAGACAACAGATGTGATATTTATACATTCACACAGTCATACCTTATGATACCTTTTTAAGTGCCCGTCTATTTAACTTCAGGACACTTGGGAATTAATCTGAAAACAAGTTCGGAATGAACAGTTTAAGTCTGCATCAGTAATGACAGGGTTTGTGATGCACACAAAGACTCCCGCAGCAAAACTGTCACAGTTATTAGAAAGAGGAACATAAATCAGTCAAACTCCTCAAACAGCTTGAAGCTATGACCTTAGAAAGAAAAGAATGTTAGCTACAGTATAGATCAACTCTTTTACTCAGCTAGCATGTGCACGATGTAAGTTTCAGAGATAACACAGATATTCAAGTCTCACCTTTGACAGGCCTCCTACATCCAGGTAGAAGCAGATGACGAAGACATTCCAGGCTACCCAGAGAGCGGCCCAGATTATGTACTGCAAGACAAAGCATACAACACACTAGCTCCATCAAAACCACTGTGTATAAACTGAAGTGAGCAGAAAATGTCAGCTACTTCATAAATGTTAGACTGAATGAATAAGTTCTAAAAGAAACAGCTGGTGTCCATGAACTACATGGAAACACCAAACTCGCTTATAAATGTGAGAACCTCACTTTTATGAGGATGCCAGTAAGTTCAGCAAGTGTGCTTGAGCTTTGTGGGAGTTGTGGGTTTTTTAAACTGCTGAAGCTGAATAAAGTTCACGATTCAACCATTTAGAAAAGTGTACAGTCAGACATCCAAGTGCTGACAGACAGTGACACTGGGTGGTATTCGCTGACAAAGTCATCAGAGTGAAGGTTGTGAAATCCTCTGACTCACAATGAAATGTGTGTTTAAAATGTCAGAGGAAGAGCGAAGGGCAAAGGAGTTTCTCCATAAAAACATACATGTTGAATCATGAAACCCTCCAGCTTGCTCTCCCATTTTCCACTTGACATGAGACAATAGCTTCAACTTTTCCTCCTTTCTCTCTTCTATTCAGTTCCTGTTTTTCATCTCATCCTGTGTGGCTTCCTTTAATGCTGCTTTATCTCCCTCGTCTCTCTTTGTTTATGCTCTTCCAACCCCATCCTATCGCTTTCTGGTTTCTATATTTTCTTGTCATTAACATCACCATCTGTGCATTCTACTAATAATGCTGAAAATACATTTTAATCTTCAGATATCTGATAAAAACTGAAGTGAACAAAAGCATGTTTTTAAGTTTCATGTGGACAACAGTTTTCTCATGCTTTGCTTTTTGCTTCATTGAATGACCTTCTCTGTGCAAAAACATGAAACTAAGTTTAAATCTGATGAGCTCCTTAGCTCCTTAAAAATCCCACCCCCCTTAATTAGGCCTAATTACCAAAGGATTAGAGTGATTTAAGGGTGTCGCTCAATGCACAAAAGCGTGCAGCACAATTTACTGTTAGAAGAAAGGCAACAATATGAGTATTCTACAGTACAGTCTGTGCAAAGATGACATGGTTAACATGATGTGCAACAGCTGAAAAAAGGAAAAACAAACTATGTGAGCTAAAAATTACTTGTGATTTAAGTTACTCACCACTATAATGTAGCGTGGCCGATACTGGATGGTGCCAAACAGGCCGAGGATTACGATGATGATGTGGAAGAAGTTAGCAAGAATGGGAGCCCACTGATAACCGAGGAAGTCAAATACCTGTCTTTCTAAAGCAAACACCTAAAGAATGAGAAAAATACAAATGTTTTTACATTAATATAAGCTGAAAGAAAGTTTGTTATAGTATATTTCCTTACATGTAAACTTATGTGAAAATGCCAGTGTAGTGAGTTATAATGATGTTTCCAGGGCTTCATAATGCATGAAAAACCCCCAAAGTCACTCAAGAGCACAGTTATCTACTAATCACATTTTAGTTTTTACTTGCTCACGCTTCATAAAATTTAGTGAAAGTCATTTAGACTTTGCATCATTATGCATACTCAGGGTGCAGTGTTTGCACAGTAGGAATGTCCCTAAGACTCGGGCACTCGGTTCAGTTACAGGGTGCAACATTCCTCTTGACCACAGGGAACTTTCATGCTGCACTTCTCAAATTAAATCTGACCTTTTAAATAACACGTTCCACTCTGCCAGAGGTGGCACTTTACAAAGAATTACTGAAAGTGAAGACAAAACACACAACAACGAGGGAAATGTCTTCAGTTTCTAGAAAAAAACAGCTAAATATGGAGCTGCATCAGATCATAGAAAACTTGGTTTCATCAGAATTCTAGCAGCAGTTTCACCAAATTTTTCCACAGGACATTTCTACCATACGCAGCTGCCTATTGGAATGTATGTTTTGATTGTGTTTACCCACAATGCCTAGCGGTGAACCCATGACACACGTTTGTAGTCTGGTCTGCTATAAATGGACCGAAACCTGCAAGCTGACCAAAAGTTTCATTCACAATACCCCAAACAAATGGACCTTTTAAGTAAACTCACTATAATATGCATTTGAAATGCTGGTAGAAATGCCCCCTCAGATGCAAATGATACTGACGGCACACCTCAACTGAAAAATACTTCCAGACACAACCATTTATGAGTCAATGGGTTTTTTGACAGCGAAATCATTAGCGTAGGTCAATTGTTACATTTTCATGAAGAAACAAATGAAGACAGTCGCAGGTGCAGTGAGTGAAATTGTTAGGAAGCAATGAACACAGACATCATAACACTAAGAAAATACACACATATAATTAAGCTAAAAATAGATATTTAAGTTCTTATTTCTTTCTTTTATTGAATTTTAAAATTTTATTAATACCATGTCAGAAATGAACCACATCACAGTGAGCAGTTTAAATAATCAGCATCTGCAATTGACATTGAAAAAAAATCATGTTAACCACTATTGACAACACAGTCACAAGGTCAAATGCTGACAGTTTATCAAAGTTATATTAGCAAGTAGTGTGTGAGGATGCTAGATTTCTTGTTTTTTTTACTTGTCTTTATGTGGACATAGCACATTAACCCCACTGTGAGCCCAATAAGGCAAATATATTTTTCAGTAACGCTATGTAACACACACAGAGACACAAAGGGCCTTTTTCGACCAGGCTGGTTCCCGTGCTGATTCGGTTCTTGAGCTAGAGCCAGAGCTTTGCTGGTTCAACTTCAGTGTCCCAGCTTCCTCTCCTATTTAAGCTTTTATCATATGCTGAGCAGCTGATCAAGGCGCCGTTTGTAGCTGCGGCTGTCTCTCGCCGCGGGCTTATCCCGCTGTGAAGCATTCACTGCAGCAGTATCTAGTTGCGGCTTCTTGAACACAGACATTTACTTTGAATCTCCACATGTGACAATAAAGCCAGGAAACACTGAGCCTCCTCCTCAGACATATTCTGCTTTTTCTTGAGTCCATTTCTTTGTTTTTATTAAGATGTGGTTCCATGTTTCAATGCTATTATTTTGGCCAGGTAGCCCCGCCCCCAGCTGCGGACGCAAGCTGCGTGAACCGGTTCTCATCTCTGGCCCAGCAACGAGGTGGTGCCTGGATTGAACCAGTTTTGAGAACCAAGAGCCGTTGCTCAGGCGGTCGAAAACCAAACAATCGGTGCCTAATCTGGCTCTGACTCCGAACTAGAACGGGAACCAGCCTGGTCGAAAAAGGCCCAAAGGGATTTGCTTTAGAGGAAAAAGCTTGGGAAGGGTAAGGAAAAGAAAATGGTGGATTACAGTTTTGTACAAATAGGCCTTACAAAATGGCTCTTTGCAAATAGTTAGCAGTGATCTGTTATTGTGGGATTATTGTATAATCCAAAATCTGATAGACAAGGAAAAGTGAACATTTCACTTTTCGTTGTTGTTAATATATGCTGAAGTCAAAACAATTCACCGGTTCTTTATTGAGGCACTCCACTTGCACAGCTTGATTGTTTACCTCCCAACAGTGGGAGCACCCAGAGGGTAAAGGAGAAGTTTAGCTAAACAAACAATGACAGATTTATCGATTCAACCCCTGCTCAGCTTAAGAGGAGATCACTTTTTCCAACCTTCCTGCCAACGGCTGTCAGAAATGAAAATGCTTAGGAACTTTACGGGAGGTGAAGGCCTTCCTTATTAGTACCACTGCAACGAGCTTAGGCACTTATGAAAATATGTGCTCAACAGAAACATATTGACACACACACCTACACAGCCATGAACAGGGGTGAACCCCCTGCAATGAATAGTAAAATTCCACACTTCCAAGTGCTCACTTACCCTCTCCAGTCATCAGTAATGATTTGAGACAGATGTCTTTCTATATAAGGAGGATTGATGCAAGTCATAATTTAACTACACACAAAATCAATCATCATCTCCGTACTTTGCACCCAACATATTTTAGTGCAATGTTTTGTGCATCAGCGACAAAACAAAACAAAACAATTTGAATCCTTACATTTGCATGTGCTTAATTAGTATGCTATGGGTGTTGGGGAGGGTGTGTACGCTGAGGGGTGTGAACAATTTCATTAAAATTCCATTGCCAATCCAAATCAATTCATTGCTAGTGCTAGTATGTGTGTGTGCGAGTCTGTAAGAGTATGTGCTCGAAGAAGCCGCATGTTCTGTTGTGAGGTGACATGTCATTTACAGCAAAATGTTTGAAGATGGATGAGGGGGGGAGAAATGTCTCTGCTAAAATGAAGGGAACACACCACTGAACACATTTACACAAACACACACAAATCACTCACACACGCATCGCACCAAGCGGTTGCTGCTCATGTTAATGTAATGGAAATGTTACCAGCAACTTGATGAGATGTAGTGTCAGGCGGGGTAGGGAGATGATCAAATGCTGAGTGATAATTAAAAATGAACACTTCGTCTTATGGAGTACAAAGGTAATAACTCCACGGGCGGGGTGTAAAGTGACAAAGGATGCAATGAGGGAACCGCCAACATACACTGAGATTTATCGAACTAACGTCAAGAAAAATTCCTTGCAGTAGAAGTTAAAACATTTCCCTCAGATGAAGGAGAAAAACAAGTAAGGAGTGACAGACAACAAATAATGAGTTGGATGAAGGAATTACTGAAACAACAAACGTGTGAAACAAAAATGTGTAGAAAAGCAATGATGAACTATGTTAATCATTAAAAGACTAATAACCTCTGTCTATCCCCTGGATAGTGAAAGAACTTCAAGCTGAGAGAGTCGTACATTTTCTGGTCACCTGTGGGTCATGGATGGAGAGCTCAGTAAGAAATTACACTGGAGGATTTCAGCAAAGATGAGAAGCATTGGAAGGGCAGTTACAGTAATTAGGTTGGGGCATGTAAGTCTGATCTGGTAAACTGGCAACATCTGTGGTGTTTTAATCAAGCAATGCATTTTAGAGCCACCATTTTTTAGCCTTCCAGCATGTCATGGGTCTGCCCCAAGGCCTCCTCCTTCTCTTGGCATGACATGTCTCCTTCTCTAAGAAGCCGTCTGCGAGGCATCTTCACCAGATCTCTTAACCATTTGCTCTTATTAGGGTTTTTTCCGACCAAGCTGGTTCCCGTGCTGGTTCGGTGCTTGAGCTAGAGCCAGGGCTTTGCTGGTTCAACTTCAGTGCTTCCAAAAAACCAGTTTTGTTTTCGACCGAAAGAGCCTGGTCGGTTCTGTGTCATTAAGTAATCTAAATCATGTTTACGTGCGTAATAATAAATGTCACAGCCTCCCGTCACATATGAGTAACACTATAACAGCAACACTTACCAGACTTTGTGGTGTTAAAGTTATGAGTTTTCACCACGTTATTTTCCACCATGGACAGGAGGAATAACTCAACCATGGTGGAGTTTAGGGTGCCGGTTGTTTAGTTCACCAGCCGTTGCCAAGATCAGAAATAGGATTGCGAAAATGCAGGTTGCTTTTGGATCGCTTGTTACCATGGTGTCCCAGCTTCCTCTCCTGATCTATGAAATCTATTAAACTTTTATCAAATGCTGAGCAGCTGATCAAGGGGCCATTTGTAGCTGCGGAGCTCTCCCCGCAGCAGTATCCCGCTATGGAGCTCTCACCGCGGCCGTCTCTACCTGCGGCTTCTTGAACACAGACTTGGTCCAATTTTTAATTTACTTTGAATCTCCACAGGTGACAATAAAGCCAGGAAACACTGAGCCTCCTTCGCAGACATATTCTGCTT
>JBAMHV010000014.1:8611260-8651881 GCA_037177535.1 Pseudomugil gertrudae
GATCTTGACTTTAAGAGCAAGCCTCTCCTCTCCTCTTAGGGAGCACACAGAGGCAGGGACCACCTCCTCCATCACTAGCTCAATAAATCTTTTAAGCGTCGGCGGACAGAGTGGGAAAACACTTCAGATCTCATTTCATCATGCACTCCCACTTCCTTTCCTTCCTATACAGTACCTCCTCTTCTTCAGGACCACATAGCCGATCTCCTCACCTGAGTCCAGCCGGGTCAGAACAGCTCCTCCTCCCAGTTCCATCGCCCAAAATCGTTTTCAGGGGTATTTATGTAAGCCAACAAAGTGGCACATGCTATTTTTAAGTGTAAAATCAATAATCAAATAATTACAACTAAATAATAATAACAATTATTTTCTTCCCACAGTAACTTTGTACTGCTGAGTGTATTTAAAGTCAACTATTTGTCATGTTTGTAGTTTTCTCATGTAGAAAGATTCCTTATTCACAGCTACATTTCTTATGAAATTATCAAAATGTGCATATGCCATAGGTTTATGAGTGTGTGTTTGTGTGCATGAGTGGGTTGATGCCTGAAAGTGAGTGAGACTGAAATGTGAGGCCATTCTGAAATAAGGTCACTGTTAGTTCTATCAGATGGCTTGATGGAGGTTTTGTTATTTGTTCTCATTTTGTCCATTTTGCCCAACACCTCTTTATCTCCTTACTTTGTGTGTGTGTGTGTGTGTGTGTGTGTGTGTGTGTGTGTTCCAGTCACTTCTTTAATAACAAGTGTGGCCTTCTGGGGCTGCTGTTCTCCACAAAGACATTAATGTGAAGTGACAGGACAGCCAGTGGTGCACTGCTCGGAGCAGACCTGCATTGTGAAGGAGACCCAAGAGTCTGGCACATAGTGGGCAACAATAGAAAAAAAGATCTCAAAAAGACAGGGCTTTTCTCTCTCTGAAACAGCCTTAGGCTGTCGATTCTATAGTCCCCACTCTTGCTGCTTTTCTCTGTTTTTTTCTCTTCACACATTTTGGTGCTAAAACTGGTGAAAATACCTCTAGCAGACATGTTAAAGAAAAAGTTTCTTTTTATGATTATTAAACTGCCAGTTCATCATTTTTTAAGTTGAAACATTAAGACGTAACAGATCCCACCTGATTTTATGCAGAGGAACTCCAATAACTTTTCCTAAAATCATGATGGCTGGTGTAGCAACACATTACATTTCTAAGACCAAAGCAGATTAAAATAATGGTGCCATTCAAAGTGAAACAAAGGGCATCTCATGGGGATCTGCTTTGATTACCAAAAAAACAACACAGGGTGTATTAATGCAAGTGAACTATTGCAAATATTTACATTACCATTACTTTTACTTTTGCATTACCAAATTAGGCTGCTTCATTCTGCTCCTTCGGGCATTTATCAATCCTTACACTGCAGCCAGCACTCGCTGTCAGATAAGCACGAGTGCTTTCTTTATTTAGGCTTGTACTCATGAAAATTTAAACATTGTACACATTTCTTTGCAGGCAAAATTGGATTTCTTTATTTTGCAGAGAAGAAAGTTCCAGACTCAATGAAGAATGAGAACAAAGTATATTATAAGAAGCGTGTCGATCATTTATTTTGGGAATATCAGGTTTGGTGACGAAATGTTTGTCCCCAAAATATTTTTAACGGTGTAATTGTAGCCGTGACCGCTTGTGGGCGCTCTCTGTGAGGTCAGCTTTGATTGAACGGTGCCGTCACAGCAGCATCAACGCAAACACGGAGCGGAAAATACCGGAAATTTGCTGCATTTCTTTCAAAATAAAAGCAATATGTTTGCCACGCAGCGGGAGATTTTTTGCGCCATTTCTGTCCTGTTTTCTGTTTCGTTTTATTCCAATCTGCTTTTTTCCTACTATGTATGCCGAAAGTCATTTGAACCTGACAGAGGTTTAGGTTAACATGGGAGAGCAAATGTGTAAAGATGAAATCTGATTCATGTTCAAAAGCCAAACACAAACAAATAGGCTTATTTACAAAACCTCAAAGCATTAAGCTCTGTATATCAGATCTGTTTCTAGAGCTGGGTAATATAGGTCACTCTGTTGAGCATTTAACCAGCTACAACAATGTGATATAAGCCTACAGCTTTCTACAGATCAGTGGTCTGATGTATGAAACAGCTTTTTGCAAACAAAAAGGAATTTTATTATTTAGTTTTTATTAAGTTTTTTTTAATTAAGACACAAATAAACATATTTAGAAAAAGCTGCAGAATTTGTTGCTGCTCTTTGCAAACCAAATGTAAACATATTTTTGCTTGATTTCTGCTGTCAGCAACAGCAGTTTTCTCTAATTAAAATGAATAAAAACCTTGAGACACAAAATAACAATTTTGTATTATGATTATTGTTATTATTATAATTTTTATACCGTCTTATTTAATCTTTGTTGAATTATATTTTGCTTAGAAAGTATTGCCCGGATGTCAGCGGAGCTACTGGTTCTGTCTTAACAGCCATCTAGTCACATGGTGCTGCCTTAGCAGAGCTGATGGAGCCAGATGAAAAAGGCAGGAGGCGAGCCCCTCCGGTTGCGCGTCAGCATCCCCTCAAATAGAAATCCGCCTCTGTCACTTCTGCCCTGCTTACTGACAGACGGACGCCTGCAACCCTGAAAAAGCAAATTACACAAGGCAAATTCCATTTAGCATGCGACAATTTTCAATGAATACGATGCCAAAGAAGGAGAGTGAGGTGCAGCTGTAAGGGGGCTGGAGCATTACAGAGAATGATAGTGAAGATCAGCGCGCGCTGTCCCAGGAGAACTCATCTGAAGAGCTGGCCGTGAGAGACCGGGATGCTCCTCTAACAGCCCGGAGCCTAGTGAGTACACACCGTTCGATCCCCGCCTCTTGTATTCTGCTGACACTTTGGCAACATCTGGACACTTCTGAATGCTTGCCCACCTGCATCGCCCATGAATTAAACCATGCTACATCGACCCCCACCTGTCTGATCAATCATTAATGCGCTTCCTAGAAAAGCGCGCATAACCCTGGAGTCAACGATGTGTGAAAGTTGCCTTTTTAATTAGGAAAAAGGAGCACTTTCCGCCTGCGCACACCGGTAACTTGCAGTAATGCATGCACGCATCGCGGCTGAATGCCACGCACCGTGTTTCACTGGGTGATTGCGGGGGTCGATCATCTCTCTTTAAAGTTTTGATTAGAGTGAACATGTGTTGCACGCAGCGGCCACTGTAGTTAATTAATAATGCCTTTGTAAGGGGGTCTCTTATCCCAGGCACTCATCATTAATCCAATGATGGCCCGGAGGGCGTGGATAGCTGTAGTGATGAGAAGAGGAGAGCACCAGTCCTGCTTACACACTTGGGTTGATTCATTATGGACTCAGAACAAATGGACCGAGTCTGTCATGTGCACAAGGCAAATAGACAACATGCAATAGTAGCTCTAAACAGGACCATTCATTGCTGACACTGGACATGATGCTTATGGTGAAGTCTGTGATAAAATCATTCATAGATTATACTGTTATCATGCATTAGTTCTAAATGCACTGCAGCTGCATATCTGATTCAGTGTGTAAGGATTTTCTCACCTGGAATAAGCCACAGAATGGAGTGCACCTCTGTGCTGTTAAATGTGTGGGTGTGGGTGTGAGTAGAACTTCTACATCAGGCCCAGTGCATGCAGATGAATGAAATCCACTTACTATGCTGCAAGAGTCCAGCATGGATGTGTGTGTGGGAGTTTGTGTATGTAGTTCACCTCATTACTCTCTTTGTGGTGACTTAAGCAGGAGGGTCACCCCTGAGGGCCCGTTCTCCTGCCTCATTGAGGAGTGATGCCCTGAATTACACCACACTTGGAGTTAGGAGATGCATTTCGGCTTTTCACGTCAAGTTCACGGCTGTTTTTTCGACTGAGGCGTCATGTGTGAGTGTGGTGTGCTGGATATTTCCTGGCGCATACGTCAGAGTATTACACAATCACCAGTGTGAGGCTGCTCCCCACTCACTCACAAGGGCATTTTGTTCAGAAGTGCTTTTATTCTTGGATATTTTAAATTTTGTGAAGGATTTCGCACCGTAGTTCCAATTATATTTGCTGCCTGTCCATTTGTACAGAAGCGTCTCTCCCACTTAGTTTAGCCACAAACAGAACAAAAACTCTCACCCTTACAGCTTGTGTGCAGCATTTTACCTGAGGGCTTTTTAATATTCTTCCTTTGTATGTATTAAACATCAAGCATGTCGGACTGCAAACGCAGGGTTGAGCATTATAAGGCAAAGTCAGCCTTCTGTTGAGGGTGACAGAACAGTCAGATGGCCCCCACAGGGCAGAGAACAATTCCTGCTGCTGATGCACCCAAGGCGACAGGATTGAAGCGCTACCTTCTTCCTCCTCCCTACCCATCTCATCCACCCTCCGTCCCATCATCCTTCTCCACCTTCATCTCAGAGACATGAAAAACATGCTCTTCTCTGGTTCAGCTGCACACCTGCAGCATGGCGCCTGCACTCTTTTCTGCCTTTCTTCCTTTCGTCTCCTGTGCACGCATGCATACAGGGGCGCACACATGTGGTACACACAGATGTGGCACACACACTCGCTTTCTCAAACACGCGACATGAGTCTAAAGAGTCTTATTTGTGTGTTTGTTCCAAACATAAACAAACCTGTTGTCACACGCAGCCTCATATTTTCAATATTGTACAAGCCAGCGACACAAATTCAGTCAAGTTTTCCTGTTTATATAATCTTAGTTACACGAATGACACACACACACACATATGCACACACACACACACATCCCGCCCAATAATAAACATCCATTGTTTGGTTGCTTTATTAGGCATGTCTATACAATGCAATGTCATTTTAACAGATCAATATAACTTGTCTGCCATGGAGTCTGTCTGATGGGAGTGGTCTGCCAGCTTGGATTAACCCTCATCTGTACAGTGTTTGAGAAATATTTTAATGATTCAAGAAATAGTTTCATAGTTTTGAAGATAATCTAGACCATAGCATTTGATCTTCACTGAGCCAACCTCCACCCAGCTGAAGGCAGTGCTCTCTATCACCAGCAACAAAGCAGCAACAATACTTGTAGAATCAAGATGCATTGAATTAGCTCACTTTAAACAGCTTTAATTAAAGATTTCAACATAAAAACACAAACTTGCATTGATAATTTCCATTTCACAGTCACATTTTCTCATAGTTATAACTATGTATACTATCAACATGCAGTTAACGCTACCCCCTCACATTCAATTGTTTGGATAAGTTTAATTTTATACCAGAAATATTGTCAATCACCTTTGTGCTATTGTTTTGTTTTTAAGAAAAATGCCTTTTTATGTCATGCAAACTGTTGTTATATCGCTGTACAGAGGAACTTACTGAGGCTGTTGAAAATGTCAGTCTACGTTCACGGCCTTTAGTTGTTTATAAAAGGTGCAAAAGTGTGATGTGAGCTTCACAGATCCGAGTAAATGGTCCATGAATCTTCAAAGTGTGTATGTGCACATGCATGTGTGCATGTCAGCTGTGTGCATAATAGCCTGGGGAGAAGAGGGTGGTCTGTATATTGACTAGTCAGCCAGACATATGTGCCCTAGCCTCGACTTGGAGTGGGGGCCTTCAAACTAGCCTGCCACCCAGCATTAATGCCATGGATATGTGACCAAAGGGCTTAAGACAGCAAAACTCACTGTGTGCTTAAAATGCTCTCAATTATTCATTCCCTTGTATAGGCTAATAAAACAGACGATACATGAAAAGAAAGAGGGTATTGTAGTGTACAAAGCTTTAATCTTTTCCACCAGACATTGGATGTAATACCCACATGAGGAAATATGTGAAAAATCCAGATTTTAAATTGTTAAGCACTGTTAAAGTTTGCTATCAGTTGCCTCACTATTCACTAAATGTATTCCAGGTCCACTGCAGCCATTAGAGCAAGAGCACTGTAATTCATAATTATTGATTCATGTCTCAGCAGTGTTTCAGCATAATGTCCCTGAACACAACTATATACAGGAGCAAATATGATAAATAAAGTGAAGAGAAGGCAGTGATTTACATAGACATGTTGTTATCTTCTCATTTATGTGCCTATGATGCATTCATAATACTAGAACAAGAGTTACCATGCTTTCTGCTTTTGTTATTTCATGTACTGTAGGTAATGCACTACATCCTCTGTTACTATGTAGCAGCCCACCATGTTGCCTCAGGCAGAAGAAGCCCCTCTGCAACTCAGATATGAGCCAGTTCGTGCTTTCTTAACTCAAATGGAAGTAACACAGGTGCTTAGCAGAAAATCTGGTGTGACGAAAAGAGTACACGTAGTTTGAACTGTTTGTTTTTTCTTCATGGGATTTTATTTTATTTTATTTTATTTTATTTTATTTTATTTTATTTTATTTTATTAACTTGTGGGTCTCTTCACCAGGTGAATGTCAGGAAATGTATTTCCCAGCCCCAACTCACATCTACTTTCACCCAGGGTATTTTGATTTATTAGCTGTTAAAAACAGTGTATAAATATGCTTTAAAATGCATATGTGAGAGAATATTCAGTCATTTATCACAGCCTCTGTAAAGGTTGTCTTTATGGTTTTTTCATTTTCTTTGAAAAACCACACTTCTGCCTGTACGCCTGACACGTGTAGCTGCACACTAAGTATGAGCTAGGAACTTCACCTTCAACATAAAAGACTTCCGCCTTACCAAAATAAAGTCAAGGCAAATAAACAAAATACATTTCACTGTACCCTTTTGAGCCTTTGTAATAATGTAAATGGCATTTCATGAACCATAACCAAATAAGTCACAACAAGGCCATAGAACAGTAGTGCATATAGCAGCATACAGCTGTTACACAGTTGGGGTCAAAACATTGAGTGGGTGTCTGACATATCAGAGTCCAAGTCACGAAGTAGCTACAGATAGACATATTACAAGAGGCAACATATTGCCTCTTACTGTGCTTGAACTGAGTTATCATTTGTGACATTTGTGTACTTTTGCAGTGTGTAAGGAAACTTAGTATATTCAAATCCAAAAAGTGAATCTTTTTATATCCACTGGCCTTAGGAAACTTGACTTGCCTCGACCTTTCCCATCACTGTGAATACATGACACTGTGCACTCGTCACTCTCAGTTTTCTGCTACTCGTTGCAGAATTGTTCCTCTCACTGTTTAGGGCATCCTTGAAGAAGCCTCCCAGCTACAACCCAGTTTTTGTTTTGCTTTTCGTACCTAAAATATGAGTCTATCACTCACCGTGGATGGAAAAGTGTTTCCACCAACAGCAGTTTAATCTGCACAATCAGATCCAAGCTTTAGGGTCTTATTAGCAGGGATGTCACACACGGTGTGGTGTTCTGTGCTACATCTGCACATAATACACAAAAATACTGCCTGTTCTTACTTTAAGAAAAAGGAGCAGGTTACATAACCACTTTAATGCTCTGATTTTGGTGTCACACTAGCAACTTACTGGCTGCAGGTGCATTTCTGCAGATTTGATATCACATTGCCACTGATGAGCTTAATCTGAGTGCTTGTCAGTAGAACTGGCAACGATCCACAGCAATTACTCGCGCTATGGATGAACAAACACAGAAGCAAATTAGTCATTGGGCTCTTGCATCAGCAAATGGTGTTGATTTAATGATGTTATGGTATTGCAACCCTTATTTAAACAAATATGTCAGCAAGAATTACTAATTGTTACCTATGATTTCTTTTTAGTCTCTATGTTGGTAAATGAATTGATAATGATTTTATCACATTGGTTGTACTGTATATTCAGATGTAGATTACAAGTTTTAGTACAGTTTAGCAGCATGTTTCTATACTTTGCTAAGTCTGGTTTAGTATTTATGTGTCTGTATTTCTGTGTGTACAGTAGTCATGCATTTTTTTCTCCAAGAGACAGCACAGTTAGGTGTTTCACTGCGGTAAATGTCTCTTCATGTTTGAAACACAGACAAGTGAAGCACCTTTGCAGCAGTAACTGTTTATTGATTCTTCTGACAGTCACACAGGTGTTTCCGATGGAAGATCAGCCTCTGCACTCAAAGACAACCGTGGGGCAGTCATGCTGACTGATCTGTTTATTTATTCATTAACAGGCATTTCGCTTCTTGGGCTCTGTACCCTCAAAGGACTGATCTCACTTGTTTCACCACCTGAAGTTTGAGATAACGGCGCATTTGGTTTCAGATCTGTCCTGGGTGTTCACAATAACGGGGTGCACACACAACAACATCCTTTTCACCACGTGGCAACCATGAATGAGAGTGTGGTGACAGTGAAAGCTGGAGGAAGTATGAAGGGTGTAGCTGAGGGCTCGGGGGACCACGGTAAGACAGATCCCATATTGATTGGTTTAGAAAGAGAATCCTCAGGCTTTTAGTGGTGCTGCCTAATAAGAGCAGCTTGTGGATCACATAATCTGAACTTCACTCCAGAGGCTGGCGTCAGCTTGAAAGAATAGTTCACAGCAAAATCACAACAAACTTGAGAGCGGTCAGCTCATTTGAATTATGGTTTTTGGCTCCCAGGAGTTAGAGATATCTCTTTACATAAAAACTAAAGTTAAATGCATTGGCTTGAGATCTCTGTAAGGAAATTCATACAGCTCAAGTGACCAAAAGGGAATAGGTCAGATGTTGACCACAAGGATGTGGTCTTCCTAGATCAAAACAAAAGCAGTGACAAGTCACTGTCTGAAGCCATAATGTAAGATCATGCATGAGTCTCTATATCTTGCAGCTGCTTCGTGCATGTGTGTTCTGTGGTGTTTCTTTGCACCGACAAGTTTTTTTTTTCGTCTATCTTCCATTTATCTCCAGGTTAAGTGAGGAGCCTGGCTTCAGATACACTGAGCTATTTCAGGAGGTAGCAGATTGCGTTAAGTGAGGAAGTGACACAATGGTGGTTGAGACTTCACGGTGTCTGAAAAGCTTTAAAAATATCTTTATTTAGTACTGTGCTCCCCCGACACCTTGCAGATTGCACAGAGCCACGTCAGATAAAGGAGTAGCTATGGAAGCAAGTTGCACATGAAAGCTTAAAGATAAACAACTACTTTGCTGACAACAGCTCTTTACCTTTTTATTCTAAAATGGCATTTTTAAAAAAAACCATCACACGACTGTTTTCTCTGTAATTAGATCATTTTAGTCATTTTCATTTACTTAATATACAGATAATTAAATGAGAAGACTGCTATGAGCCAATAAAAATCTGATTAATGTGGAGCATACACTACTTTATGTGTGTACATTATTGAGACATGGGCTGAGACTATTTTGGGCTGTTTTTTTTAAAATACTTAATTTAATTATTTATATATTCATCCAAGTGGTTTCAGTCTTTTTCTTTCTCACACACTTTTCTTCTTTTTCACGTGCTCACACACAAACCTACTATACAATTGTAGTCGCCATCACATCACTGAATATTTTAGTGATCTTAATGTGTTTTTTATTTGTTTGTCTGTTTTTTGTCTGTTAAGCTGGATACACATGTCATTAGTTCATCAGTTTTTTTCCTGCCTTTGCACTTGTTTAATGAAAGACACACCAAACACACACAAAGTCATACAAACTCATGTGATCAATAGCAAGGTGGGTCTGTCAGCATGGTGGTTGTCATGAAATCTTTGCTAACCCAATTATCCACACTGTGTGCTAACTCAATTAGCAGAACCCCTGCACTGTATTACCTCAACTGATGCTGGCATGCTCGTGCATTTCACTGGCATCAAACATGCAAAGCCAGCAGGTCAGACATCAGTAAAATCATTCATTTCATTAAGTTATGCTGTAGTGAGCAGTGATCATGCGGTTATGTGTTCTCTTTAATTATTTTATTTGGTTAATTAAAAATACTGGATTACTCAGAAATGTTTATTTTCTGCAGTGTTTGGTCATTTTGAAAAAAGTCAAAATCAGTGCCCATCATGCCAAACTAATGTGATATTTTCATTCCAATTTTTTTGCAAATGCTATGGAGTGTTTTACCCTTTTCCTCTTTCGGTGAAGAGGGATCTCTGAATATGCTAATCTGGCTCTGCTCACAGCTCCGCTTGTCAGCAGTGAACAGCAGACGCTGAGTCCCTGCAGTTAGCGTTAACTTGCTCGGCTGATCAGCCTGTTAGCTTCTGCTAGTCCTTGGCTAACTTCCATGTTGTGTCTGCTAGCTTCTCGTTTAATCAGTTCCACACAGCACATGTGCTGCACATAATCAGGATTGTACTCATCTTTTACGTGCAACATACAAGCTGTCTGAGCTCGCTGTCAGGTGCTGCTCACTCATAGCATATTTCATTCAAACCTTAATAAATATTTTATAGACATGGTAATAAAGTTTTAAAAAATGTCTCTCGATGGTTGGTGACATGAAAATAACCTCATAGTTACCAAGTTCCTATACTTTTAGCACACTAATTGCCAATGCCAACTTGCCAAGTATGGCCACATAACCTATAGCAATGATGGCACTTCTTTTGTGTTAGCATATGTGTGCAGTGATAATGCAAGTCGTAGTTTAAAATCACTTTTTTTTATTTTAAAAAATTACTTTTTTTGCTTGCTTATTTTTTTAAATGTTTGTGTGTTTAATTAATACCTTATTTACATGTTTGTAAAGCTGTATTTACAGCTGATCATTGAACAATCTCTTGTCCTTAATTGGAAGCTCTGTTTTAACCCATTTCCAACTAGACCTTTTGGGTTGCCATTCAGAAATATCAAACTGCATTGGACAGAGTAGTGAGCTTTAATGGACCGCATGTTACTCAGCTTCGTAAATAGCATGTCACTGTTAACATCACTCTGCCAGAAAAAAGGACATCTCATAATCATATTTTATCAGTTATGGGTCTCAGCTCAGAGTCCTCATATCATTTTCAGCCTAGCAGCAGGAATTTCAGTCGGATAAAATTAGTCATCTGAGACTTTTTTTGTACAGTATTGGGGGCTGTGAGTAGTGTAATGGATGGCGTAGTAACTTGGCAGCAGCAATGCAAGAGTGGAGGTGTATGGTAGGTGGCCTTGAACAAGAAGTGTAGAAAAAAGCAGCATGACTCACCAAGAGGGGAGCCTGCACACTCCATTGACTAGCAACCCACAGAGCTCTCTCTCTCTCTCTCTCTGCTGTCTCATCTCCATCTGTGGTGTTGTGTAGGATAGTCAGAGAGAGCAGGAGAGTGATGGGAAGCATACATAGGTTAACATTTCAAAATTCACCTGGGTAATGGTTTTTCCATAAGATGCCGTTGTTCAGGCTGACCTGGCTTTTAAGACTGAGTCAAATCGATGGCTTCTCCTTCGGAGGAGCAGGAGAGCTCTCTGTGTCTGTGCAGCCATGATAACACTGTTCAGCGGGCACTAACCACCTTTCAAATGGAAATTGAGCATCCAGAGAAATTAGACACAGCCATCTGGATCATACCCAGAAGAGTTCAGTGAATTGAAGGTGGTAGCGTGGTGGCAGTTGAGGGCGTGTCGCGCTTTGACTTTGTTGTGTCAAAGTTTTGTTTTTACTGAACATTTCAGGCTCACATAATACTTTCATCAGGTTTTGATGAAACGCGCACACGCGAAAACACACTTTCAGGAGACGCTTTGCATACTGAGGTGTTTGCAAGTGCAGAGAGTGACTCACTCAAAACCACGGGGGTGTGTTTTAACACAGTTTGCTAACTTATATTACACCCTCATCACTGTGCCAGTTTGTTCTTCCTGTGTCTCCCTGTCTTTTTTCATAAATCTGCATCTCTCTCTATCTCTCTCGGTCCCTCATTAGCTTGCTTGCAAAGACACACTCGCAACCTGAAAAACTCCAGCAAAGGGAGTGGATTCATAAATTGCTGACACAGAAAGTGAGTGGTGTGATCAGGCTGCCTCATTCCTGTAACACCCCTACAGGGAATAGTTTAAAATAAATCACCCATGGATTATGCTGGCCCCAAAGATTAAATGGAGGAAGTAGGTGTGAGTTAGCTCTCCTAATGAAGTGTGTTTATATCTTAGTTTCTGTCCATTAACTGCCTCTGCATGTTTCTACTGAGTATTACAAGCTGGAAAGATGATGAAAAAGAGCCACTGGGCTGGTGTACTGTGTTGAATGGTTTCATGGAAGTGATGACATGTGTAACTGTTGCAATTGACTTTCCAGAGTTGTCCTGAGGGAAATAAGAGCACCGTCCCCGGCACAGATAAACCGCCACTAATAAAGCGTTATGTGTCTGTCCTATATTTGCATCTATTCACAATAGTTCAAAGACTGTAGTAAAGAGATGCAACCAGTATACAGCAGAGAAAAATGGCATAAAAATTGTGTGTTGTAAAGTGAGTGATGTAAAATTGCTGTGATTGAGGTTTGTCTTTGTGTGGGAAGGGATTACATTTATATGTACAATTTGCACATGCATATGTGGGAATAATGCTTTTTTTGTATACACCATGCTTACTCAGTATGTTTGCTCAGGACTTTCCTGGGCTCCATATGTCAGGGGTGATAAATAGACTCTAGGGGCAGCACTCGGCAGCTGTTTGTGGACTTAAGAGTAGCAGACGCTGAACAGCGGCCTTTACACTCCTGTGTGTAAAGGTCTGTGACTGGTTTCTATCCATAAATCCAACATTTACTTTAAAACACAAACACCATGCGATGGGGTTACCCCCAACTCCGTGACAGATTCAGCCTTAATGTGTCTTTCTATGCTTTTTGCTGAAGAACTTACGAATTTAGGGCGGTTTGTCTTTCATCCGCTGCAAGGTGCAAGATGGGTTTATACTAGTGCCATCTAAATCAAACATGCAGTTTAAACTGTGCTTATGGTTTAGGCTGAATCCACTTGGTATGTCCTGTAGAGGTCAGTGTATCGATTGAAACATGCTGCAAGACCAGATTAATTGGGTTATAAGTCACATTGCTCTACTGCATTGACACGGTTTTAATTAAACATATTTTAATTTTTTCATCTTTTATGGGATGTGTTTTTGAGGTATAAAAAACCACATAATTAATGTATAAATGCATTTTGACACATAAATGATCAGATCCATTTTACCACATTGCAGCTGTGAACAAATGTTCCATGTTATTGTCATTGCAGTGAGTAGGACACATGATACGATTAGATTATTATCATTATTTCAACATGTGAACGTTTGTGAACTCGTTTTTCGTCAGTTTGGAAATAATTATAACATTTTTAATTGGTTTAGAAATGATTTCTAACCTGATGTGGTTCATGGAAATAAAATTGTTTGATTTGATCAAACTGAATGTGAAGAAGCAGAATGGTCCAGACATCGGTTCCTTTCAACCCATGTTTATTTATCTTAAACTTACAGTAGTGTGGAACGCTTCAGCTTTTCACAGGGATGATGAGTTTCCAGAAGCCCTTATAAAGGGCATAAACAGCTGGTCTATCTGCAGCATTGCTGTTGAAAAGCAGTTCCCTTTTCTCCCTGTATGTCACATCAATCATTATCTTATTATAACTTCAATAACTATGACTTCACTCAATAAATTACGAAGAATAAGGATGATGTATACAATACAAGCAAATGAAGACATTCTACATAAAACGTTCTCTCTTGCATGATCCTGAGCAGTTTCAAGGCACAAGTAGTGGCCAAGTGAAAAATATTGAGAATATACTTCAGTTCTCAGACATTACAGATGATGCCACAGTTCAGGCAGAATGACTGTGATAGAGGACCCATGTATTAGTATAAAACCAACCCAAAATGCTTCATGTCAAGACTGCACAAGGTGCTTAAAAAACCTCCTGTGCTGAAAGGTTGAACACCACCGAGTCTCAGTTTAGCTGTTAACTCAAAAAAAGTATTTTTCTTTGTAACCATTGATTGAGCTCAAGAGGATTGGAGGGTATGCGGTTGGCTTAGAGAGAAGATAAGGGAACTAATTCCTTGCCTCCTTTCCCTCTGCTCTTTGATCCTCACCTCCCGCTTCATATTGCTTTGATTGCCATGTTTATGACAGCTTCTTTTTCCTCTCTGTGCCTCTTTCTCTCTCACTGTGTGGTGTGGCGTGTCAGCAGTTCATCTTCAGTTGGAGGTGTTCTCACACATGCACACACACTCCTGCTCATACGCAGACATGCATGAGGGGAACAGGCACATACACTCAGAGGAAGACGCACCCGCCTCCATCCTTACAGAGGTAAAGTGAGTGCACCAGCATCCGCAATAAATAATTGAGTTATCTGGCTCTGTGCAGAAATAGCAATCTCCTCACAGAAGTGTGAAAACATCACTTGCCACCAGAGACCTGGGAACTGGTGCTACCATGTGTCTGCAGTTGTGCTTGTATGACATGTGATTTTTGTTTTGTGTTGTTTAGTTGGGTGACCATTTTGAGGGGGCACATTCCTGAAAACCACAGTTGTTGCTGTGCATTGTGACATTTGAATCCATGTCATGTTGCCATGATTGATTAGAGAGTCCATGTGACTCTGTGAAGCATAACAATTTAAGATTTCTCATAGCCACATCTGGAGTATAATAATGTGTGCTTAATATACTGCCTATAGTTGCACACTTTAATAGAAAAAAGCTCAGGATGTGTGCGATCCACAAATTCTAATCTTTGTGGACAATTAAATGTGTAATATTGACACTGCTTTGGTTTAGCACTTTATCATTTTTGCAGCCTTAGTTTACATGAACAGTGTGGTTTTTCTGGAGTTTTTTTGTATATATTTCTTGATTGTAAATCAAAGCCAGTGCAGTAGGTCTGCAAATATGTTTGTCAGACTAAATGCCTAAACTTACATAGTCAGTGCAACATATAGGGGGAGACTGATTTCAGCACTTTGGTTATGGGGACCGCATCTCTGCAGATTATCATGACTGTTTATATCCCCATAACTAGTGTCATTAGTGGAGCTTAAGTTGTCTGTCTCTTCATGACTGTCCTGATGCAGATCAGCTACGAGGCCTGATGTGCACTCTCCATTTGAACGACTCCCAACAGTACTCTGAAGGGATCGAGACGTGACACGACAAAGCTGAAGGAGCAGAATCACTGGAAACTGACAAATAGGCCCAAATCTGACAAGCGAATTCTCAGAGCAGCTCCACCATCCAACAGATCTGTCAGCAGAGGAACGGGAGCCAACGCCCCTCACAGCAGCGGCGCTCACGAAGGCTCTTTGATAATGCGACAGTGAAAATGATCGTATAGTTGGATGAGGTGCGAAACAATGAGGATTACATCACAAACTAGAAAATGCATCGGGAGTTTTTGTACAGTATTAATATAAAGTGGGGTTTTGTTGATGGTAATAGAAAAAAAATTCCTGTTTGTCCTGAGTGGGCCTGGGGGCGGGTAGAACCAACCAGCTGTTTGGTCTAAAAGCTCAGATGTCTGTTAGGGGGAGACAGCGGCAGATTAAACAGCAATCCTGCTGATCCAGCCCACACACTTGCCCTCCCTCTTCCCCCTCCTCCCCTCCCACACCCAACATTCATCACTGTGAGGAGGTGCCTCTACGACTGACCACTTTATTTTCAGCTGGGCTGTAATGATAAAGAGATTTGGTCCATGCAAGTGACATCCTGCTGCTGTAGTAGGTAACAAACCTGGAAGGGCGGGGGCAGGATGAGACAGACGCAGATATGTGGGGTTAAATCTGGGGCAGGCTGTCCCATGATGGACAGTTTCAGCAGCTGCCAGCAAGGAGGGGGTTGACTGGTAGAGACACTGGGATGATCCTCACATTAGCAAGACTCATAAGATTGTAGAAGAGCATGAAATGTGCAAAATATTTGTTCCTAGCGTTGTTGTGCAGTTATGAAATTGTTTTGCATATGTTTGACAGCATGCTTGCGTTGGCATTTATGCTGCAGCACGTGAGACCAAGATTTAGCAACAGTGTGCAGTTTGGCACCAGGCTGATAGAAGCAAGCCTTGTGCTACTGGTCTCCCCCCCTGTGTTTTTCACAGGGTTAAGAGTCTTTAGTTTGGAAATAGTCATTAATCTGCGCTTTGCAGACAAATCAAACAGAGCTGGGAATATTATACCATGCAGGGAGAAGTCTCCCTGGATCATGTGAATCCTGTTTGAATGTTTCCCTACATTGCAGCTGAGAGGCTCAGCCGTTCCTACTCCTGCTTTTCTGCATCTGTCTCACTCCTTTTGTTCTGGTGTTTCCACTCTCTCTTTTTCTGTCTTCCTTTTTTTCCTGCCATCCTCGCTGTGACTTCTTTTCCTTTAGTTTACTTGTATCTTTTTCTGTCTCTGACTCGCTCTCTCTCTTTCTCTCTCGCGCGCGCACACGCTTCCTTCTCGTCTTTTTGGTGCCAGCTGGGGGATTGGGAGGGCTCCTCCAAATTGGCACAGATGAATAATGCATCTAAGGCAAAAGCAAAGAGCTAGGGTTGGATATACGTGTCTGTCAGACTTCTTCTCTGTATTACAGTTACATAGGGAGTTCATCTGATACTTCAGAGGAGGAAAAAGTGTTTGTCGCTTTATGCCCTGCTCCCATTCACTTTTATTTCTGTAATTAACTCTTTATTGCTCCATAAGCATACAACTTGCAGTCACAGGGAGCTGTGGTTATCGTGCAGCTCATGCAATGACACACGGTATAAAAGATTTTTTAAGTCTAGGAATTTTCTAAACAAGGCTCCTAGTTTTTTCCTACAACACACATACATAATGCATATGTGGTATTTTCATGTCATTTGTTTCCCAGTTGCCATATGTAGGATTTTGTGTGTGTGTTTCTTGCAATTCCCAAACTGCAATGTAAAAAAAAAAGCAAACTGCACTCACGAGCATAAACTCGCAGTAGAGGCATCATTAAAGTAATGAGCAGGAAGTTAGCACTGAAGTCAACCATAAACAGAGGAATAGCTGAAGAGTGAGAGAGAGAGAGAGAGAGAGAGAGAGAGAGAGAGAGCGAGAGCGAGAGCGAGAGAGAGATTCTCAATCCCATAAGGATAAATCTTAATCCTGAATGGTGCTTCTGACTCATTCTGGTTAATTAAGTCGAGTCAAGTGAGAAGAAAATGGGGTCTTGCCTTCCCTGAGTCTGTAGAATCAGCGCTATACTGTATTTGTGGCTTATGAGGTCTTTCACTGGAACTGTCCTCTGTGTGCTCAGAAAGCAGAGATAGAACAAACTGTATCCAGATTGTTCCACCTATTTTTATTAGCTTGACCTGCACAGCCGCTTTAATTGCACAAAATTTTACACACACCTCCCATTAAGTCTTAACTTTACATGCACATAAATCGTGTCTGTGACCCATTCAGCATAGGGTTTCAGGCTATGTACACTAACTGTTTCATTTATCACACTTTATCATTTAGTCCTCATTTATGGTAGATGTTATCTGCTCTGCACATCCGGCACTCAGCAGTTAAAACACACTCACAGAAACACACATGCTCATTCACACTGGAAGTCAGATAAACAAAGAAATCTGTAGAGCAACCTTTGGGATTTTCTTTGTTGTGTTATGGTGGAAATATTTCACCATGCGACAAAGGGATGAGGCAAACAACTGAAATGTCAAAATCCTGTCAAACACTAAAAATAAAACAACAAAAGGTTTGCCCTTTGAGGACATCTTCGGCACTCTAACGTGTGTGGAACGGATGAAAACAAATAGTTTGTTGTGCCCTGCAGCTTTGTAAGTGCAGCTGCCAACTGTCCTCTTCTGAGAATAGAAGGTTGATTCTGTAAATGTTATCATAGTTAACATTTTTAACCAAAAGCCTTCAAGATCATCAACATTTTTTATGAATCATCACAATAACTTAAAAATGTTGCAGGCTGTGTAGACTATATTTTTTTATTTACGTATATATTTCATAATGTTGTGGAGGCAGGAATTTCCCAATTACAATAAAAAAATATATGTGACACAAAATAAACTGGCATTTAGTGTCACAATGTTTTGAAGAAGAGCCTTTCTGTAAGTAGATTGCATTATCTCACTGACCTTGCACAGATTTCCTCCAGGAGCTTCAGTTAATTTCCGAAGTCCAAAATGTACAAGTCAGGTTTCTTAATTTGCAGAAGGTGTCTTTATGCCTGCCTATTAAATCAAACCAAACTTCATTTATTAAGGTGGTTTCACACTAAATCAATGCTAAATCATTTACATGACAAACAAATTTAAATGTAGGCAAAACTTTCACACAACAAAGTACAAAACATCAAAATTCAATACTACACATTCTACATACCGTACATGATCTGCATACATGATCTGCATACATGATCAGGGTGTTCTCCCCCCTTCGAGCAGGTTGGGATCATTCCAAGTCAAACACATACCTTCCATGACAAAGTGGGGGGTTATTGCAGTTATTGTTTGCAAAGTTCATTCAAACCTCTGTGCTTCTCCTTCTGTTCTGTTTAGAGTCCATAACAACAATAACCCTCTGGCACAGCAATGCATTTTAACTGCAACACCTGCCTCAATCAAATAGCAACCTACGGCATAAACTAAACAAACCTACAAAGCAAAGAAGCCATGATTTCTTAAACGGACACTTGAGGCTGAATTCTACACACAAAAAGTGTCTCTGCTTTAAAATAGCAAATGTTATAGGGATAAATGAATAAGGCTTTCAGTCCTACAGATAGATAGACGAGATAATGTCTGAAGAAAATGTTCTCTTTTGAGGAGTCAGCTGAAGCCAGAAACGTTTTGTTATCGTTTTTACAACAAATGCAATGCTGGCGTTATTTATCATAACTGCTGCTTTTACATACACGGTAGCTTTAAAAAAAACAGTGGAGACATTCATGGAACAGACATGTAAGCTTTACTTTAAAGTCAATCAACCAATTTAGCTATGAACCGCTGTGGATAGATGGAAAACTGTTTATGATTAAATAGTCACCTTTGACTCATGTGATTTGTAAACAATAAAAATGTAGAATTTTACCTGCCATTAAGAGACGGATAGTGCTTTAGGTGCTCTGACTCATATTTGATCTGCTAATGAGATAAGACTGCTTATAACAGGTCACTTTGGCAAAAGCATTAAATTGCAGACTGAATTTCCAAGCGCCTGTACAATGTCTTTTCCTCCAGTTGCACAAGCTTTAGATTGGCTGTACAGCTGATAGCAAAATGCCATAAGGTTAAGCTGCACCTGCACTTCCCCTACCATTTTACCTCTCTGCCTACCCATCACTCTGTTGTTATACAGCGTTCCTTTGAGCTGCATGAACGTGATGTGGCTTTTTGTCTCCTCTTGTGTTGCACATTAGGACTTCTGATTAACTTGAATTGCAAGGAAGAAATGTAATCTTCTACAGCCTCCTCTGTGCTTTATTTGTGTGCATCACAGACTATGTCCACATCGGTGGCTTGTCTGCAGATAGTGTGATTGATTGATTTGGAAGTGGGGTTAAAGGAGGGCGCGGTTGTTTACAGATCGGGGCTTAGGAGGTGATAGAAGTGGAAAATATTACATTGTTTGCATGTAACTGAGGTCTTGACTCACTGAGCAGTAGCGATTCACAAACAGACACACACACACATACAGCCCTCCTTGTATCTCAGAACTGCACAGCAGATAATAATCACTTAGTTGGATTTGTCCTAATGTGATGACTGAAAGCGGAATGAGTGAAAGCTGTGCTCGGGATGTTGGTGCGGACATTTCAGCCTTGTAAAAATCTGTCTATAATGATGAATCTCGCTGGCTTTGTTCATCCAATGTGGAGATAGATAAGATAGTTCTTGTTAATCGTGTTATAGTGAGAGCAGGCTTGAATGGAAGATGCAAGAGACAGTCATTAGGTTAATGCAAAGCTGGTATCACTTAGTAAATGTTACCTAAATCAGGTCCATCATGTGATGTGACCAGTGATTAAAAGAAAAAATAACCTTCCCTGAACATAAGCAGAAATTAGAAATAGAAGTTTGAGTAAATAAGCATGAATATTCATTAAAATAACAGAAGAGGTTTTAACTAACTTAACTCTGCAGTTAGTTTCACTTTGATTTGTTGCATTTTTTTACATGTCCATCTCTGAAAATTCAATAGAAATTTAATGGAAGTGTGTTTGTTTCTATGTGGTTGCATTCTACAGTAATGATAGTAATTTCTTTTATTTAAAGGAAACTGTTGAAATGCAAATTAGTACCAGAAACACTGAGAGGAAAATCATATCAGTATATATACAAACTGCAGGTGTTGGAACTCTTTGATGTGATTAGATACTAGCTATATTACAATAAAATGTTTGATCATTTAAGCTGTATCAGAAAAGCTGTATTTTAACTATGTGAATATTGTGAGGTCTCACTTTTTTAAGTTGTTTAAATGTTGTTGGGATTGACTGCAATACCAAAAAAATCCAATTTAAGAAGAATGGGGAATGAAATTGTGTGTTTTTGCATAAATATTTTAACTAATAGATTGCATTTATGGATTAACTTTTCATTTCCTAAACCTAGCCAAGAAGAATTTATGTGTAAGCAAAACCCAACAACTAGGAAAAGATAGAGTGCAGCCAAAGATAAACAGAGAGTTAATGATTACAGAGAAGTGGGGAACAAAAGATGAGCGCAGCTTATTGTTTTACCTGTTACATTCTAGTGATGGGACGTTTGTCTCCTTTCAAAGTCGGCTCATTTGACCCGGCTCTCTTAAAAGATTCGATTCTTTCGGGTCCCAAATGGTTCCCCATTTAGTTTCATTCAGACCTTTTATTTTAGTCTGATTTAGCAATTATGAGCGAGTCTTTTTGTGTAAATAAGCCATATTTTGTACATTGTACTGTATTTTGTTTTCATTTGTAAATAGTAATAAATAGTTGTATTTATTTTAATTAAACCTTTAAACAAACAACTGAACACAGAAAGACACCAAGCAAATCAAGTAAAAACAAAAAAAAGGCCAAATCTGTATACTAAGACACTTTAAATGGATAAAATTCTTTATTTTTTCCACAAAACCTGTAAAATAAACCCGACTTCCAGCTCTTTCTGTGTACTTGGTCTGTACTACTACACTGCCCACAAGCTTTCCTCATGTGGAATAGACCATCCATCAAATAAAGATCTGTTCCTTCTAAAGATCCGGTTCTCTTAGACAGAAACTGGTTCTTTTTATTCACTTGAAAGAATCACTTACTTTCCAATCCAGCTCTTCTTGCAACAACTGTTTATTCCTACTCATAAAATGTATAATAGTTTGCTTTGTAAATGCACTAGTAGACATGATTGTTACAGCAATTGTTCAACCAGCCATGACGTTCTCATAAGGAAGAAGAAGAGGGTGGTTGAAGCAGCTAGAGTGTTGTACTTTTAACCATGAACCTGCAATCGCTTTACTTTGGTAAAAAGGTTTTCTCAATTCCTGCTTGGGGTTATACCAAAAGTAGACAATTCATATGGTTTGAGCTAAAATACATTCTTATTACAAAACAACCATCGTAGTTTTACAGGTTGCCATGGTTATACAAATGAATACAGAACATTATGACTGGCGTTTTGCATTTTCTGGTCGGTTTAGCTTAGGTAACAGAGCTTACTCAGGGTTACAAATCTAATCTACTTGTGTAGGGTTAGAAAGCTTTGGCCTAAAACACGGATGATTCATCATCACAGACACAATTTTTATCTTTAACATGCAGTTGCTTTTACAGCCACTGGAAATCAGTTGAACATATACGCATACACCACATGGGTGTGTTTGGGGGATTAGGAGAGTCTGTCCAGTCAGCTGGACAACATTTAAGTCTACCATTTTTTTCCTCTGAAATGAGGTAAAACCCCCCAGAGGCAGAGGCTGGAGGGCATATGTGGTATCAATTCCCTACAGATATGTAAGTTTAGCCCCTGGATGGATGTATGTAAGATCCAGTGCTGCATAAGTCAGGTTTTTCTGCAGCACTGAGAGAAAATACATCTGCATTAAATTTCTGTGAAACAGATTTTTTTTTATCTTAGATTATTGTAAAAAGTTTCCAAATGCTGAAGTTAATCGTAATATACTACATACTCAGACTCATCAAAGGTAGCCAGCTCCAGCATTGTATGTTGTTGGGTTCTGTTGAAACTGAACTCAGATCTGTTCAGCCTTCCAGTAAAAGCTGCAATGCACAGAAAGCTGAGCCAACATCTTTTGACTACTGAAAGCACTGATGGCAATGTAGTGTAAACACAAGTGTTAGTGCCATCCCAGAAACATAACTTAATCAGGTTAGGCCTATTTTTAAACCTTTAAAAAAATGCCCTACATTTGAAGTGGAACTGCTCAATCCCAGTGAGATATTTCATGGTTAAAAGAAGTATTTGGGAAACAGCTTTTTGTTAATTAATTGTTCATTTAAGAATCTAATTAAACAGATGGCTAATGAAAATAATGGAATATGCTTCCATTTGCACCAGAAAACAAACATGCTACAAGGATCTGTTGAATCATAATACAATAAAAAATTGCCTTTTTTTAGGTCACTCAATATGACAACTTCATTAGATTATTCTGATAATGCTCCTGTTAAAACCAAGATCTGAACAGCGAGAACATACAGTAAGTCTCTTCTTTAGTAAGTTTTCTTTTTTTTTTGGCACATGCAAAGTGAGATTTTCAAGATTACAGTCTATTTTAGGCTGCCAAGAGAAGAATCTATAATTAGTTTTAGTTGAGCAGATATAAAAAAACACAACTGAAGTCTTGCAGTCACCAAACAAGTTCATCTGAGGTTTGTTTTGCAAAATGATCGTGTAGCAAAAATAAAGCTACGAAATTTGCAACACCAAAATGTTGCATTATATGCTGTTTGTGTGCAAGTGTGTTTTTGGTTTGTGCCTTGATCTCAGAGGAAACCTTCCACCCTGTGGTTGTGCTGCACTGCTGCATCCTGCTTTCTTTTACCGCTTGCATCCGCCCCTCAGTGAGCCTTTGCAACACTCACTTTGACCTCATTATTACGATCATTACCATCAGTATTAGCAACTGCACCCTTCATCTTTATCATGGCTGACAACTTTATCACGATCCTCCAGCATCAGACATCACTTGTGCCATCACCATCGTTGTCATCATTCTCAATACACTGTTATTATTGCTGTCATCATTTCTTCAATGTTCTGAAATGAAGACAGATGCTGAAATAAATATTCTTACACCCTAACTGTGTTGCTGATGAGCGTGCTGCAGAGGCTCTGAGGCAGAGAAAGCTTCTCCTTAACCGCCGTCTTGTTCTCCATTCGTGAGCTTCACACACTCATAAGCATGCACCAGGCATGTGCTCCCATCTTGCATCGTGTTCATTGGCAGTTCAGAAATATGTCCCTTTTATGTATTTCTCCCCTGAATATTTCAGAGAGGGTTTGACAAAATGCAGACAGAAACCAACTGCTGCTGACCTCCTTCTTGTTGCCTCCTCTCCTTTCCCCCTCTCTCACTCTGTTCTCCTCCCTGGGTTCATCTCATGTTTTCCCAAGGCTTCCCTGCTTTTTCTTCCCCTGTCATCCAAGTCTCATCACTCCCTTCTCTTCCCCACTGTTTACCCCACCCAGCCACCCCCACCCCAACTTCATGTTTTAAGTATTTTTCTGCCCTCCCGTCTTCTTCATGTATCCTCTACTACCTTTCTTTCCCTTTCATCCCACTCCCTGGCTGTTGTGTCTGATCATCTCTCCCTTACTTTTCACTTTCATTCAGCACCTTCCTCTTGTTTTCCATCTCTCCACTGTGATGTGCTCTGCCTGTCTGTCTGTCTGTTCCATAAAGGACTGTCTGAGGCCTCTGCTCTGCTAATTCATTCGCCGTGCATCGCCTCACATATCTGCAGGGTCAGGCAGACAGACATTAAGGGAGAGGAGATCAGGGGGAGGCGGGAGGGAGAAAGGGGCAAAAGAGAGAGAGGGAAGAGGACATAGAAAAAATGCAGTTTTATCTCCAAGAAACAGAAAGCTAGAGCCAGATTCTGTGGTGGCATTTTCCACAATCTCTCACTCCCAAACACAACCCATACATACATTCAGCTTGTCATGACCTGCTTCTGCACATATCTCAGTTTAGTTTTTCCCTAATTGAATACTTTAACCACATTGCTGCCATTGTCTCTGCTTCTAGTGGAAAGCACAGAATATGCAGCACATGTCTGTGTGTATTGTTGTGCCTCTGAGAACTATGGGAAGCAGACAGGCCAGGTATTTACTGCTCTGGATGTTCATGCTGATCAACAAGCAGATATAAGCAAAGTTGAATCTGTTTGTCCTGTTCAAGTCACATTTATGGTTTCTATGCAGCAAGAGCTGTTTCACTATTTTCATTCTTCATTTTCCATACCAGCTAGTCCAGTTCAGGGTCGCAGGAAGCTGGAGTCTATCCCGGCAATCACTGGGTGAGAGGCAGGGTACGCCCTGGACGGTTTTGCCAGTCCATCACATTCACCCATTTCCACCATTTTTTTAATGGAAATGTAGGTGAGTTGTGCAATATATCTTATATCTCAGCTAATAGCTAGATTCAAGCATACTTGGTGTTATTATGTACCATGTGGGATTTATTGGGAAAGTGTGTTCAAAGTTTTGATGGAACTGTTTGTTAAAGAAATATGATTGGCTCTTTCTAAACTGCACACACACTGAATCACTGAATTTTCTCTGTGTGTGCATAAATACAAACAAATCCAAAATAAATGCAAATGAGATTTTTAACTTTTCTGATTTTCATCCACTTACATTTTGATGAATTCTGCTTTTTTTCTGTGTTATTTTATTTCAACACAACACAAATAAGTTTTAATAGTTTGTTGTTGTTGTTTTTGCTTATTTGTAAGCAGAAAATTGGCATTTTACCAGTTCCTACAACAAATAACATTCCAGTATTCATAACTTATTTTGGATCAAACAACACTTTTTCTTACATGCTCGTACATATCAGGGGTAATGTTGAGGTTGCCCTGTAGGCAACAGAAAAGGTCAGCAATAACACAAGTTGTGTGTGTGGAATTTAATACATACATTTTAAACATATTACTGCAATGAGCCAGGTATAAAAAAATTTTTTCTATTTCATATAAACGAATTTAACTTTCAAATCTTTATTCATAAGCGATCATGTAAATATTTTATAATGAATACTGACCAAAAATATCAAAGTGTGCCATGGTAAACCTTGGTTGTCCTGATAGTGCAAGTAGTTGGTTGACAAACAATAGCATTCCATCACATATGCGTTCAACTCTGAGGTAAAAGGCTGAGTCACCAGCTGTCATCTGTATGTCTGCAGTAGTCTGTTGCAAAATTTCAAAAACCACAGATGCAAAACTGTTATGCATGTTATTTCGGACTGAATTATTCTGTTTTTTCTGTCATGTCCACAGCTCAGTTGTTCAGCTTTTGTTCTGTTCGGCTTCATGTGTGATTAGCCAAGTTCAGACACGGTGATCACAGTGGGTTGCTGGATTAATGATGGCTTGTTAGCACAGCTGGGAAAATGGAAGGAGTCGCACTGCCTCTGATGAAACATTGGAAGCAATAGATTGAACTGCAGAGAGAAACCTGCTTCGGGGGAAGTTTGTGTCCTCTGAGAATCCTTACTTTACCAAATTCCTGAATAAGTGAATGCAGTACAAACGCACTGGTAGCGATTTATGCAGATACAAAACAAGCAGAAACCTCCACAGTTTTTCATCATGTCAAATGTCTACTTCGAGTAATCCGATAATGTAGGAACAGCATCCAAATCTCCTCAGAGTTTATCTTGTCTGACATGGATGTGAATTGTGTACGTTTGTTGAACATTGGTTGTGCTAAGGTTGTATACCCCGGTGTGAATGAGCTAAAAAGACGAGAAGTGAAAAGGTTTTTCTGTGTGCGGTGCAAGAATTACTACATTATGTACCACTATTTGAAAAATGTAAAATCGTGTTTGAGCCTCTTCTGCAGTGTTATAGCAGCTAGTCCTACCATCACTACCCCTGTGATTTCAATTGGTTTTACCCATTAAACTAACACAAGAATCTCTTTGGCTTCTCAAAGGAATGTTTCCAGATTATTTCATCTTTTATGAAAGGAAAGGAAAAGTGTGATCATGAGCTGCCCATACCTGCTGCCTTATAAGGTGTTCTATTTTCCGTGCATTATTTGAGTGAGTCAAAAATAGAACCTGATATGTCAGAAAGAGACGGTGACAAAAAGCCAGAGGCAAACCAAGCACGCACACAGTATTTCTAAGCAAGATCCATGCAACATTTTTTCAGTTTCTTCTTATCTAGCATGTCACTCATATGTTGTGCCTCTTTCTGTTCTTCTTTTCTTCTGCCGTGTGTTTTTACAGGTTTTCCTGATCAGACAGTCTAAGTCGCAGTGCTGGAGCTTAAGTGAAAGCGACGGAGTGAGAAAGACGCAGTAGGTGTCATGGACGGAGGAACTGTAGAGAACCCTACCTACCAAAACCTGCTGCTCCTGGGAGCCATCGCAGCAGCGTCTGCCTTTGTGGTCACCATCCTTATTGTCCTTGTCTGCGTAGGCTGCCAAAGGTAAGACTGTTACATGACTTGTAGTGGACAAAAACTGGGGTCTCAATTAAAACTTGATAAAGGAAAGAGAGAGAGAGAGAGAAGACAGTCAGTGTTTTATCATATCTGCTGAAAGCTTTCCCTGCCCTCCCAGATCCCTCTCATCATCCACTCCCTCTTTTATGTGTCTCCACTTCTTCTGAACTCCTCTCCTCCCTTCTCCCAGCTCACTCTGTCCGTCCTCTGTCTCTTTTATCCCTTGCTCTGAACAGAGTGGCAATAATGAATGTTAATGGCTGTGAGTGTCAGATCAAATGAAATGATGCTTACAGGACACTGAGGAGGAGTCAGGCCAGCGTTAGAGCAGCCTCACGTCATCAGTCTCAAGCAAACTCGAGCAGCAGGCGAAAACAATCGGACACCCCTCAGTTTAAAGTGGATCAGACTGCAAGCAAGGAGAGAGCTATGGCACAGCCTATGTATTTTTTTTTCAGGACCGTCAGGGACCAATCACAGGCTGCGCCGTAGCTTTGTTGCCATGGGATACACAGATAAGGATGTAGAGAAATGTCTAACCAGCTTATGTCATAGAAATAAAACTGACTTCTGTTCCAATTTAAAGAATATGGAGTCTAAGTTCCCTGCTGGATGTTGCCAGGTGTTCAGTCCAAATCCACTTTGTCATGTACAAATACCACTCTCACCTCTATTGATTTCCCTCTATTGATTAAAAAAAGATACACTACTGCAATATATCCTCCAGTTTATATAGCCTTCCTGTGATCTAAATTGCAGGATAACCATAGCCATTCTGTAACCCTGAGCCTTCTTCTCACTTCAACAACACCTCCTCCCCTTCTCTCTCGCTCTCTCTCTCTCTCTCTCTCTCTTTCTCTCTTTCATATCATTATAAAAAATCTCCAGGGGAGCTCCCTTCACCTTCCTACAGTTCCCTTGGGGCACAATGACCATATGTTTGTTTAAAAGAAACCCAGCTTGCTAGAAGAGACAATATCTTGCTCCAGTAAAACGGATCTGACACAATTGTTCAGGCTACATGCTTAATAAGATGACATAGTGCTTCTGCACCTGTTTGCACGCTAGTGATGCTATTTATTGCCACATTGTGTTTTGCAGCCCAGCAGTTAGATTTCCTCACCATCTAAAGTGAAAGATAAGTGATCAGGATGTAGAGCAGTTCTCACATCCACATCTACTCAGAGCAGCTTTTGACTTCTTACTTTGGCTCGTTGCTCTTGCACCATATCAACTGTTTCCTGTAGCTACAGCCACCTCCAGGGATCTACAGTGATGCATAACACTTTTCAAGATACATTTGTTTCACAAGACTTTATCCAGAGGGAAACAGCATGCAGAAAACTGCAACAGAATCATTTCTGCATAAGTTTTCACAGGTTTATCTTGAAAAAATGCACTGAAGGTCGTCTTTGCTTTGACACAAACCTGAGTCATGCTCCATTGGCTGTTTGATTGGGCTTTTGTTATCAGCCAAGGACTTCTCTTCCCCAACCAAAGCTGAATGATGATAGTATCTATCTGCTATGAATGTGTGTATTTTCTTTTTCTGCCCACTGGCTTCTGTTGACCTTCCTCACTTTGATGTTGTCAGAAAAAGCAAGAGCAAGCACCCCCCAGCCGGAGAGAAAGGGACATCAGTAAATATGGTGAGACATGCTTTCATTATACTCTCTTATCCTCTCTCTCTGCCTTCTTTCCTGTCTCCGGCTACTTTTGCCCTTCTCCTTCTAAGCTGTTTGTGAACACAGATGCACATGCATGTGTTTGCATGTTTTATGCCTCCATTAACAAGTCTCTGTGTGTGTGTGTGTGACAGCAGGGTACGCTTCGGCATCCGAAACTAAACTCCATGAGTAAATCTGACACCAGGCTGCATGAGATCAATCGCTTTCCCTGCAATGGAAACTGTAAGTGGTGACTAACGGCTCCTATGTGATAATAAATAATAGACCGCTCTGAGCTGTTACACTTTATCAGTCATGTCCCCTCCAATACTTTCTTACCAATACTTACCCTCCACATCCTCCTCTTCCTACTTGTTTCTGTGTAGCTGTTAGTAAAAGCCGCCCCGCCAGTATGGATCTCCTGCTCCTTCACAGTCGACGCTCCCAGACAGACCTGAGACCGTCCCATGGACGCCAGCTCCCTCAGATCCCCAACAATCCCCAGGAATCTGGCCAGGGAGGAGGAGGGGAAACAGGAGGTGATGGAGGCGGAGGAGGGGGGGGCGGGGGTGGTGAGGCTAGAGACCACACCTACACTGAAGTGGGCCTGCGTAATAACCCCACCCCTACCCACTACCTGGACGATGGCTTATATGAAAGTGTTGGTGTTCGGGAAGGTGATGCAGCCCCCAAGGTCGTCTCTGCTCCACCTACCACATCGGCTAACACCCCGGCCACAGTCAGAGCAGCCCAAAGCCCCCCGGCTCATACTAATGGAGCTCGTAATGACAACATGCATGGAAATGTATGTACACATTCTCAAAATAAATGTATTGAATATATTTAAGTTGAGGATATTTGTTTCTATCAGTCTGAAAACTATTCAGTGAGGCAGCAGCTTCACTAGCATCTGTGTTCACTGGCTACTTAGTGTCCAGGTTTATGCTCGCTAACCTGATGAACCTATAGGAAAGTACAAACACAAAAATGGTGACAAACTTATTTAAAATGCCACACTGTCATGTTTTTATGCCTCCTAGGGTAGCAGAGGGAATGGCAGGGGGAATAATGGTATCAATGGAACAATGACTGGAAGAAGTAATGGAGCAAGTTCAGCAACCAGGTCCCCTTTGTCCTCTGTCAACTCCCTGGCTGTTCAAGATTCGTCTGCTGCTGAGTATGCTTCCATACGGAAGTTTAAAAAGGTATGGACGCAGATCTTGTTTATTCTATCCATCAATCCATTTTCTACCGCTTATTCCCTAAATGAGGAGGGGGTGCGCGCGCACTGGATCCAATACCAGCTGATTATCTTGTTAAATATCTTATTTAATTATTGTCTTGAAATGGAAGAAGTGATGTTAAAAACACCAGAAAGTTTTTATTAAAATGCAATGCTGTTGTTTATCTAATGACAACAAACATAATTAGTATTAATGTTCATATGCATTTTGTGGATGTTGACATTGATACTTTTAAAAAAGAACTGCAAAGGGAGGGGTAGTGTCTCCGGTGTATATTATGGTCTCCAAGATAATCAGAAGTCTTTGTTTTTTTTCCTTTTGGATATGTTTGAAAAGGGTACCAATAACTTTATCTGCACAAACCACAGCCCTTACACTCCTGTCATACGCATTAAAAGTTAAAACAACTCAATTCTAAGCATTTTTCTGTGCTGTGATCTTTGCCTGAAAGCTTCAAGTAAAACATATTCAATCATGGTATAACACTTCCAGGCTGACAAGTTAAACAGGAAGGAGAATAACGGAGCTGACAGCCAGTCAGACAGCCAATCGAGCGTGAGTGATTCACCCTCTGCAGGTCCTCCTCCACTGCACCGAAGTCAAGAGTTTCCACGCAAACCACTCGAGCCATTTCACCTGCACTCCTTCCCAAAGGTACAACCATCAGATAGTCTGTAAAAACCTAACCTCTCACATATTTCTCTATCAGTTGTATTTTTGCAACTGTGTGTGTGTCTGTTTACCACTAGAGGGAGCTGTACACAAATAAGCAAATGAATGTTCAACAAAGAAAACTGACTCAGTATTATTCAGTTGTCTCAGGATGTCCTCAGCTGGTATTACTGCTTCAAACAAACAAATAAATATTGTAACATTTCTGTTGTTTGTATTGTTATGTCTTATACTTGAGCATTTTTTTCATGTAACAACTGATTCTTTTAGCTCAGATGTTTCCATAAGCATAAAAAACTTTTAGAATGAAAACTACACAAAGAATGAGCTGATTAGCATTTTCTGTATCTTTTGCTAGCGCTCACCCCAACTATATGTGTTTGTTTGGCAAGCATAAAACAGGGGACCTTGCCTTTTTAAAGAAATTGATTAGGTTGTTTAAATAGTTAGGTTTTGCTGCTGAAGCCTGCCTAAGTTGCTGACCTGTACTTTAATCTGTGCATGCTAAATCCTTCATCATGCATGTGTTTGCATGTTTGTGTCTCATCCACCTCTTTGCACTGTGCAGTGCAGTGCAATATTAGAGTAAAGAGTCAGAGGATGGATTATGTAAGAGCTTGGCAGACTGCCCAGCTGCCTGTGTGTGCCTCTGGTGTGTGTGTTTTTTATATATGTGTATGTGTGTTCCTGTTGAATATATCATCAAGTCTATATAGAAACAGCTAACAGGTAGATGACAGCCGGAGTGAGGAAAAATATTGTGCACATATTGAAGTCATTTACTCTGCCCCAGCTATTATTACTCACTCTCACTCCACCCAGGAATAAGATATAAAAGTTTAATCATTCTCAGTCACATATGCTCACAGGACTTTGTGTGGTCTAATTGGTTACTAATTGATCTCAATCATCAGTAGTTTTAAAAGAGATTGCAAGAGCAACTTGTTATTTAATATTCTTTAACTGCATCTAATATTTAAAAAGGGAAATGTGTTAAGCAAACTTTCTGTGACAATATTTGCATAGTTTGTTGTTCAGAGTAAATTCTGTTTTAACTTCTCATTTAACAAACTATGACGGTTTAAGTTTAAGAAGATTATCTCTGTTTATGAAAAGTGCCTGTTTACTAAAAGCATAAATCCCTATCTGACCTCTATCACTCCTAAAACTCTTGTGAAATCGATCTCTACCAGCAGAGTTCAATGGAGGTTTTATTTTGGCTGAATTGTCTGCGTGTCTGTGAGGCTACATGTCATCAGCAGGATGTCTTTGAGCGAGCAGATTTGCATAGAACCCCGTGGAGCGGTTGGTCACAAAGCAAGAAAGAAACAAAATATCTGTCTGAAACTGTAAATGCTAAGCAGTCTTTTTGGCTCTATAACAGCATAAGCAATCTATTTTTTGAATGTGGTTTGTAAAAATAAACAAGGATTGCTCTAAAGGAAATCTTTTAGATGGTACGGATTTATTTATTTTGATCTTCAAAAAGCTGAAGCTATTTTGCAGACTTTATGCTGCAAGTGAATGACTTCCAAAACTTCACTCCCTGTTTTTTGATGATGCACACACACGTGCCTGAGTCATCCACACTATGCACTAAAGTAGAAAAGACAGATTACACCCTCATTACAATACTAACTGGAACTCTTTATGATTTTCAGGAAGCAGTGTTCATGGGCAATGGGGAGCAGTATATCTGGAAGCCTCCAGAGGATGATGACATCATCACCTTGCATCCACCTCCACTCCGTGGAGAGGACGGACAGGGACACCCGCTGCCCCCAACTGCAAAGGAGGTAGTATTTGCATTTTTTTTATTGGTAGTTTAAGGTACAAAACCATTAACTGGGGAAAGACGCCAAGCAGGCAGATAGACAAATAAGTCTCTAATTACTTTGTTTACTGGGAGCAGCCATTTGATTGGGCACGCCTTCGTAAAGCTTCCCAGTGACCTACCTGTCATACAAGGTGTCTGCTTACAGAAAGAGATAACGTTACATGGATCGAGCAACCCCCCCACCCCAACCGCCTGCTTGAACTTTGACCCCTATACTCCCCTCCCACTCTCTCTCATCTGTCCATTCCAATGTACATCCAGACAGATCAGCCATCAGTATCACCTGCTGTCTAATATTAATCATCGCTCAGCAAACGTGAAGCTGTTTGGTAAAGGTTTGCTGTTTTGCCTGATCAGGCCTGACTGAGATGTAGGCTACTAGCTGACCTATATATGGTAGAGCATGTCTGGGGAAGGGGGGGGGGTGTCTACACTCACTAATCATGTCACATACTCTCCCATATGTGCCTCCACAACCAGTAAATCCTCCCCCACTTCACCACATACAACTCCCTCTCAGTATTTGCGCTCTGCTGTAGCCAGTATTACATACTGAAAGAGCTATAAACAGTTTGAGGAACTTTTGTCATGCGTGGGGGTCAGGGGCAGCACGTCTAAGAAGGATGGTTGTCCCTGAAATAGACCACTGTCTAAAATTAGTGTTCACTTCTGTTTTTCATAATCCTCTTATTCACTCACCTCAGCTAGGATATAAATCTGAATCTTGACACAGAAGTGAAACTTGTTTTATATTCTGTTACTTTGGTTAACATGTTGTTATTTGGAAATGGATGTTTTTTACACATACTCGAAGTTTTAAAGTAGCAGAGAAACATTGCTGACTAGTTTTAAGCTGCTGTTACGTCTCTTCAGAGCATACTTCTTAATGTTTCTGGGTCAATGTTGAGTAAAATAATACAGTTGCTGTATGTGAAGATTAAGGAGTTAAGTCTGCAGTTCAGAGCTAGTTAAACTCCTCCTCTGCACATCAGAATGATACAGAGCAACTGGCCTTGACTACATTCTTCTCTCCAAGTTTACTTTTTCGTCTTTTGAACCAATCTCCCTTTTTTTTGTCTTTATTAACCTCCCACCCCCACCCCTATCCTGCTTTCACTGTTGTGTTTTTCTGTTCCAGTTTGTTGTTGCCCTAAAACGCCCCTATACTCTGGAGTTTGTCAGTTGAAGCCGTCAAAAGGTGTTGAGTTTCCATTCCCAACCGAATCTCCTCCTCTCCGCTGGCGCCCTCTCTCTCTGCTCCACTCCCTTCATAGCTAGGAGGCGTGACCTCCCCAACCAATCACGTTGCATAAAGCATGTCTAACCAGATGAATGTCAACTGTTTAGAAAACAGTTTGGAAAACAGGACTTTATTTGCAACTCAAAAAGTTGATCTCAAACAGATGCAAAATTTTGCTCAATTGCTATCGACAATCAGGTAATGCAGAAAGCGTTACTTATTGAAGCCTTAGCCAAAGCGGAGAGCTAAAAGCTTAATACACAGTGAGGGGGTGAGAAGGGGGGGGGGGCATACAATAGCAGGCTTCCTTAACAGCTGTAGCTAAGTTTTGAAATCCCCATCATCTTGTGACTTCCTTCCTCTGCTGCACAGAGCTGCGCTTTCTGTGAGGACACACACATTTAAGTGCACACTGCACATTGTCTGCACACACTTACAGCATACGCCATGGTCTTTGTTTATCCAAAAAGGTCACACATGAGATTTGTTGGGGGTGGGGGGATCAGTCCATAACAAGAGAACGGGTTAGAGATATTCACAAAACAAGTATGAGTGGTTTATTCTTTCATCACACTTTCCTAGCATAACTGATTTGTATGACATACTTTGCAAGTTAAACACATGCAAAAAGAGTCTTGTTGATTATTTCTCTGCTCCCAGGCTTCAGGTTTTTGGGAGTGGATCGAAAACAAGGTTAATCTCTGTGTGTGTGTGTGTGTCTGTGTAGGACAGAGTTTGCATAGCTAGTGTTTCTCAGGGCCAGTAGAGCTGAGCTGTTGGTAGGGGTGTGAACACGTAAGGTAAACATGACTATGCCCCACAATCCTCCGCGCTTGAGCTCCACTTGTGGAATTTTGACACAGAAATGCCAGAGGTCATAGCACTGGTTTATCGGAATTCCTCACAGGACTTCAGTAATGTTTCTCAGTTGGCAGTCTACAGTAGATATCACTGTAAGCATGCATTACAGAATTCTATGTTCGTGAATGAGGTGACACTTTCATAAACCTGAAGTGTACTGAGCTCCAAACATTTGTAGGCGTGTCTCATTCAAAGCAAATGAGTGTTGAGCAAAGTCCATTTGTGAACACAAAACTTTTTTCCCCCCAGCACATTACTGTTGTGCAGATCCTTTACACATACCCTGTTTCGTTGTTAAAACCAGTTGTGGTGAAATTTTAACAGGTTCATCTACTGCAAAGCTAACTTTGCCTCAGCCTAGAACTCAACTCGACTGATAACATAGTTTATTTTGTCTTATCCTATCTGGTCAAAATAGGTCAGGTTACAGCACAGATCAGGCTCTGTTAACACATATGCAATCTGCATACTTAAATCATATGCACAGAAATGTTTTCACAGAAAAAATGCTGTTGTAAATATTTCCCCATATAAACAAATCATTGAAGTGGCCTGTTGCCCATGAACTGCAGCATGTATGTACTGCAGTGATATAAACTGACATCATATTCTACTCTCCTCCTGTGTGTGTTCTTAGATTGCAGAAACCTACTCTATTGTGTGTAAAACCCAGAAGAAGAAGCCTCCAATGGAGCACTATGGAGCAAAGACCCTCCCACGTTCCTTCGGTGGGGAGAGAGGAAACACAAGTTCCCGAGGCCGTGGCAGAGGTGTCCAGGGCCAGGCCCGGTCCCAGGAGGAGCCCTGCTATGAGCCGGTAGGAGACAGATCATGGTCTTCTTCAGTGGGTGAGTCAGATCCTGCGTATGCTTGTATCGATACCCACCGGAAACGTGAGCAAGGGGGAACCAATAACAGCACAGATGGGGGTAGTGCCACTCTGAAGAGGAAGAAGCAGACACCACAGCAGCAGCAAGCAGCACCAGCGGCACCTCAAGGCTCAGGACCTCCTGCCATTCCTGCTAAAGGCCTCCCTGGTGGGGAAAACTTCTATGAGACCATCAGTGATGTTAAACAAGGAGCCAGCAGTTCCAGCACTACCACCATCTTTACGTTCAATGACGGGATGGAGATGTATGTTACCGGCCTGTAGCACACGGGGTACATGGAGAGGGCCCAGAATCTTCCTGTTCACTGGCCACCAGGTTGCTGTAAATAGACACAAAACAGGCCCTCTATTGTCAGTCAATGTGAGGATTCATTTTGTATTGACATCAGGTACAAACAGGGTCTTAATCCAGGTTCAGACTTCCTTTGATTGGTCTGTATTTCAGAACCAGCCTAAGCCTAGTCCAACCCCCAAAATGGACCAAATACATTTAAACAAATCTAAAATAAATTTTTAAAAAATAATGGAAATATTCATCTTCAGTGTTCTGTGTTATTGAACATATTCACATATGTGTATCATTTTCCATAATATTTTTATTTTTATATGAACACTGTACTCTTAAAAGAGTATGTGGTAAAACTCACATCCTGAGAAAAACAAGAAACACAAATGCACATATATATATATATATATATATATATATATATACAGTATATATATATACAGTATATATGTGTGTGTGTGTGTGTGTGTGTGTGTGTGTGTATGTTTTGTGCAAGCTCATGGAAATCAAATGTGAAATTGATATGAAAATGTATATTTAAGGAGAATGAGGCGCGAGTACAAATTCCTGCCTCACCCTTAGGTAACTTAAGCAACATAAGCACATATATGTCACAGATTTTTGTGGTGCTTCGCTTTCTTTAAACAAACATGAAACAGGTTTTCGCTGACCTGTTGCCGGGCAGACAGCGGTGTGGTGCATTGTTTAAACATAGCTCCATAATTTGCAGGCCTGCTCAAACATAGAAGTACATGACGATAATCATCTATATTTCACAAATCTTCATCAAGGTGCCCCAGGCTCATTAGTAGTTATCAGTTAGAACTAGAAAAACACTGAAATATTGTCTTAAATGAAAACAATGAAAACAAAAGGTAGAAATTCAACAAACATCTGTAGCCAGAGGCATGTTGACACACCCCAATACCCCCCCTCCCCTCACACACACACACACACACACACAGTCATGCAAGGTGAAGTGATCGGGTCAGGGGCAGTGAGTGGCTTGTGCAAGAATTTCCCCACAGTGATGTTTCATAATATGAGATCTTAACTGTATTACACTGAGACATTGGAGAGATATGTTTACCAAAAAAAAAGGGAAGTGAAAGAATTTTCAAAACAATACAGATGCTTCATTTCATGCAAATAATTTCTCCTGTCTCCTGGGAGATGTAAACATCTAAATTTATGACCATTGTGATTTTGCACTGGACAGCTGCAGGGCTTAATTGTGCATTAGTGTATCATGAAGGGTGTATCCAAGCTCAGTTTTGATTCGGTTTCAGAATTCAAGTCAAAGCCAGCACGCCTCATTGTTCACCAGACTTGAATCTGGTGGTTGAAATAGTAACAGAAGGTTTCGACTCCAAAGAAAATAAAGAGCTGTGCATAAAAATTACCATTGAGTGTCCTTTGGAAAGTTGCCCTCTCCTTCTTCCCAACCTTGTCTCCAGCCTCCATACTGAGTTCTCTTCTATTATAAACAACATCTTTCCCATGTAGCTTTGGGGAACTATAAAAGAGAAAAAAAAACACAGGAAGAACAAAAAAGTGGGACTGAATAGATGGGCATAAAGACAAGAAGGTTTGAGGTATACAAACTGCTCACTTACTGTTGAGACAAACTTTCATAGAGAAGAAAGGATTATAACATGAAATTAGAAATGCTTCTGTATCAAAGTATGTAAAAACAAATGCACACTGTATTTTAATGCACTGTTTATTTTTATGTTATCTAATAATATTACAGTTGGTTAAATAGCTCACACCACTGCCATGAAAACCATATGTTTTTGTTGTTAATGCAATTTTTCCTGCTTGATCAAATAAGTGCATGCTTATATATATATGGAGATGAAAAGAAATGTTGTGGTACTTATTTTATCTCTTGTTGATCTATTTTCTTTGGTTTGTTTTTCTTTGATGCCATGTGATGCAAAGCAGCCCTCAGTTTTCCAAAGCACCTACTTTAAGGTGTAAGAGAGAGGGCGATGCAGATGGAGAATATGGCAGAGGGTTGTTTACTCCCTGCTCTGGGAGGCGAAGAAAGAGTGATATCGTTGTGGTGGAGGATGTGCAGCTTGTGTAAAGCTGGATTAGGATCACTGCAACTGGACACAGACCCAAAGGGCACTCCCCCCATCGTATATTTCCATGCTCACATAAATACAGTGCAGCCATGTGCAGTTCAGGTTTATAGGGAGGAAGCACATTTTGCTTCCACTGGATCAGCAGTCCCACCCTCAGTTCCATCCATCCTCCAATAACCAACACTGCCCTTTATTTATTTTTTTTTTGCTTCACCTTTCTTCATGCATTGTACAGAAGACGGGCCTTTGATGTCCAGTTCTGAGGGACTCAGGGAGTGATATGCAGGTCAAGAGGGGGGCAGAGGCTGTGGGTCAGGCCAAACCCAGCCTGATATCAGCAAGGCACCAACGGCTCTACTACTGTCTGATATGAGAAATGGCCAACAGCTGAGATGCTTAACAAGCTGTAACAAGCCTTCACTTTAAAAGTGCTGACTAGAATATGCTCTCACACACTATATATATTTTTTTGTGTGGCTGTCACCTAATGTGTCACATTTTCCTTATCCTGAAAGAAAGCACTGATCTGATATACTTTGTTGAACGCTGTTATACACTGACCAAAACAGATGTTCATTGCACAGCTAGTATGATAATGTAAATGTGTAATATACTCTGTTACTGTTCCGATGTTGTTTCAGTGTAACATACAGTATAAAATATATTTGTTGACAAAAACGATGGTTATCAGAGACACATTGTACTTTGTGGATGCAAAATGTTTCATGCTTTCCATGCAGATACAAATGCTGTTTGTTTATTGTCTTAAAACATAATTATGGGCCAATACTGCTGTGACAGCTGTAGCCAATGTTGTATGTTCTAAAAGCACAGGGTTTAGTTGAAAAATAATGCATATAATAAAATATAGTGTGAAAGTGCAGATATGCAAAAGATTGTAATGTTTTATATTACCCTTCATAAAATATTAAAGTAAGTTTTTACTTTTCTAATAAAGTGGCACATTATAACATGTTGGTTTGCCTGTCACCTTATTGCTTTGTTAAGACTATCAAACTAAATCAGCATTACTCGGTTTGCAGCACCTAATAACCCAAACTTGTTTTGATACAGCGTGCTCTAAAGTGTTTGCTTTGGGATTTAGAATTGACACAACAATGGATGCTTATTTAGCATCTTTTAGCAATACATATTAAATATTGATTATAGATTAATTGTTTTCAACAAGTGTGTCAAAAGAAGATTGATGAAAAAAGAACTAACTTTATTAAAAATGTTCTAACAAGATTCTTGGTAATGTATATCCGCAGGAAATAAAACATACAATATCCAGGAATCACTGAAACTACACTTTGAAATGCAATACTTTGAAAAGTATTTCAGCTACTGAGTAAAATTCAGAAAGAAAAACCACTGAAATGATGATTGAAGGTCTTAAATCTTCAGTGTAAGTTTTGAAAATAAGTTGAAATTAGATGGGATTTGATGGAACCAAAAGGCCCATGTATTTTGATAATAAGCCGTTTAGAAAATATTGCTCATGCATCATCTTTCAATGTGTTAAATCCCCGTTTGACTTGTAAAAACGCAAGTGCGCAGTTTGTGGATGAGGCCTGCAGGCTTTCCTCCCCTCGACGCTCTCTCTCGCCTGCCTAGCAGACCGGCTTGTCGTTGACAAACACCGGCCGGTAAACTGTAGGGCACGCCCCCTCCTCGCTTCCTCCCACATTTCTTGGATTAGAAAAAAACGTGATTGGCACAGTTAAAGTAGCCAATAGGATACGGTCTTGTCGTGGATGCCTGCCAAAGTGTAATGTTTATGTATGCAGCGGACCAATAGGAGAGCAGTAGAGGGGGCGTGGCATTGGTTTGGAGGAAAGAGGCAAAACAATCTTTTATCCTCCTAACCGGGCGGCTTTATGGATATCCTGGGTTAGAGTGGTGAAAAACTTTATATTTAGCGTAGAATAGAAGTTAAGACACAGGTAGTACCTATCAATTCGCGACAATCTTGATAAATGTATCTAACTCCAGCAATTTGTACTAAAATCAGCAGGAAACCCGTTTTATTTTCTTACTCTCAACTCGCCCTCTCTTAATATGGAGTCCAAATACATTTTGGAGAAGTCGTCGGCTGGGACGAGGGTCGGTGGTGCGGATTTTAACTGCCGGGTAGGCCGCTCCGTGCTCCGCGACACCCGGGTCCCCGTGGTGGAAAAAAGCAGCTCCATACCGGCGTACACACACGGGCCTATCTTTTACAAATTTGTAATGGACGGTGGCTCAGCTGCGGAGGTTAAGAAGGAGAAAACCTCGGGGAACGGGGTATCCCTGGGTGGTCGAATAATGCAGGACTTGGAAAAAGTAAGTGCTGAAGCGTCCACACACAATTCTGCCAGCCACCACACACACACCAAAGTATGAAGACAATATAAAGTAAGCAGCTTTAACGCCGTGTGAGTTAAAGTTTGATAGTTTCTGACGGCTTGCATGCACCGTTAGTGCGCGTGAAGGGCTGGGACTGTGATGCTCACACGAGACTTACTACTGTAGGCCTGTATGCTTTTATACTGAATGTCTGATAATGACAATGCAACACAACTTTCTGAAGCGTCAGTAATTTCAGTAACTGCACAAAAGCTAGGTCCTATATATTTACCTCGTATTATAGTCGCTTTAAATGGCGGCTCGTGCTGTGTGCAAAGTTTACAGAAAACGGTGGGGGGGTGGGGACTCTCAACTACAAGCCCTACCCCTCCCCCCACGACTTCAGGGTGGAGCTACAACGTGGGCTTCCTGCACTGCAAGGCCAGGCTCCTCCACACACGCACCACTAAATTATTACTTGTAAATAAAAACATTATAAACAATGTTTATCCCTATCCATGCACATTAGCTTTTATAATTTGACTTGCAAAGCACGTGTGTATTTGTGAAGAAACTCCAGCTGTTAGTTGTTCCACGATATAAAACTACGCCCTTTCTGTCATACATGTGTCATTCATATATATATATATATATATATATATATATATATATACTATACTATACATTCATTTTGGCAGATGCTCTTATCCAAAGCGACTTACATATGATAAGCAGACAGATATATATATATATATATATATATAGACCCGCCCCCTTCAGTTATTGTAAGAGGGGGCTGGAAAAGAAGAGGCATATGTATGATCAATGAAAAAATATTGAGTGAAGCAAGGTTCATTTAATGTGATTTAAATAAGATGAGGAAGCCAATGTTTGTGGGGGGGGGGGGGGGGGGGGGGGGGGGGGGGGGGGGGGGGGGGGGGGGGGGGGGGGGGGGGGGGGAGGGGGGGGG
>JBAMHV010000014.1:8651981-8687425 GCA_037177535.1 Pseudomugil gertrudae
CAATCTATTACTTTAGAAAAGCTTAAGGCTTTCAATACTGTATTTATCCATCCTTATCTGGACAGACACACACACACGCACACACAAACAAACGCTAAAATTGAATGGAAATCTATTTTAATTTAGCTATCCCTGTCATTATTAATGATTCATTACAAAAGTTTAAGCGTGGAATTGCTTTTTTCCTAAGTCTGTTGGATACCAGAAAAATGAGTAAAATACTTGTTTTTATTAGCATGTCAGATTGGCACCTTTCCTTTATAGTTTAAAAAAAGTTTTTTAAAAAGTTGCAGTTTGTTTACTATAAAATTAATCATTGTCATTGATTATTGCCCTGTGTTGAATATTTTTTTCATATCATTAAGTATTTTGGCAATACGTAAATAATGTTAAGCTTTAAGACAAATAAAAAACTATTTGACATTTGTTACACAATATTTGCTAAATAAATAGACCAATAATATCTTATGTTAAGGTCATGGTGGTTTGCATAAAATGGCAAGGATGATTATATGCAAAATAAAATCATAAAGTAATGTGTTTTTTTTTAAAAAAAGTTTTTACTCAGAGCAGGCTTGATGATGAACTCACTTTATAGGGGTTTTTGCTTAATTTCTAGACACTCCTTAGGGACCAAAAGGACAGTGGCTCCACTGGGATCCTGAAGAGAACCAGTCCAACTCCCTGTCCAAGTGTAAGTGAACAGTTGCCAGGCAGCTACATACATTTGGACATCAGAAACCCAGGGAAACAAGCGGAGCTGGCCAGCAACTTCAGAGCAGCACAAGGGCAGAATGTACCACAGGCAGAGAGACAACCCCTCCCCTCCTCCCACATCCCTGTACCCAGGAACAGGTATGTAGAGGCTGATTATATCTACTATTAACTATTTTATCTTTGGTTCTATATGAAGGAGAAGTTCATCCCATACAATACAATTGTTCAATCGGAAATTTGGCTTTGCATTTCAGCCTAAGCTTTGGTTACCATGTGTGATCTGCCCTTTAGACTCACCAATTCACAATGTTTTATGTGCATTACCCTGAAGGGTCTCTTTAGCCTAAGCTAGAGGTTAGTTTGACATTGAATTTATGGTCATAAAAGCAATCGGTGCAGACAATATTCATACTAAGTTCTTAACTTTTGTTCTGTTAGGACTTAGAAAGAAGTAGAATACTCATCTGGCTACAACTGCACAGTGGTTTGGGCATGAATGGTGTGGGGGCGTGCTGGTAAACTGACCACATGTTTGGTGTCCTGTCCAGAAAAGTTTCGAAACACTGTGCCTTAACAGAGCCAGAGCTTGCACTGCGGCCAGGATTGCTCAATCACTTGACCAAAAGAAAAAAGAGGGGGATGGAATATGTTTTGCTGATAAGACAGTCAACTACAGTTTGGAAAGTTTTTACAAGATGTCTCAATATATTGACTGTATGAAATCTGAGGGCTGCCTACACTGACCTGCTTTCAGTTGATGAGTCTGTGTAGTATGCCTCATATGTCAGGCAGATGAACTTTGTTAAAACTGGGTGGTTTCGTTGCAGTGCAGTTTTCTTTTGCACCATTTTCAGGCACAGTTCCTGAAAGTTGTTAAGAGTAAACTCATGAACATATGGATGATTTCCCACAGAGCAAGAAGGACATGCATCCAGAGATGAGCCTAGTGCACTGATAAGTGATTATATAACTTCCAGTAGGGCTGGAGGTGGTGCCTAAGAACCGTTAACTTTTTTTTTACCAAGCTATTGGTTACTATCTGTATCAAGCCACTGCCTGTCTGTCAGATAGCACTTATTAAATGTCTGGTGAAAGTACAGTACAGAGTATAAACAAAGTAGGTTATTGTTTGTTTTTTTTTATTTTATTAACCTTCGGAGGGTTATTGTATATTTTATGACGTGACAGCTTTCAACTTAGATTGGTAGTTGAGTTTAATCCAAAACAAAACAAGCTACAACTGCACAGAGTGAACTTGTTTTAGTGGGTGGGGATTTTGAATGGTTTGGGGGTTTAAACACCACACTCATTCACTTCCTTCTCTCAGCACATGAATTCTAAGTGCTGCAAAGTCATGAATATTGTCAGTGAAAGTCTTTGGGGACCATGCAAAATGTGGCTTGCTCTTAAACCAGAATATCTTGTTGCTGCTTTTATTGTAAGCACAAGGGTGAAATAGAAATGTTACAATAGACAAGAGAAGAAATTATTTTCTGCAAGATTCAAAACTTCACTTTTTTCAGTTAGAGGCTTTTTCAACACACTTCCAACACCATAACAAAGTTAGAGTTGACACTACACTGAAGCGCAAGGAGATTGCATAACATTATATAACTGTGTAGTCATATTAGTGACACCTCTTTGTTGCTCCACTGACCTTTTAGATTAGATCCCTGTCTTTACTCAGATTTACTTATATTGCCCTGCTGGTAAGAAGAAGCTCCTTACTCTCACAATGGAGTTGTTTTCTTAGCCCTGATTCACCTTTTGGTTTAATTCATTAAGACCCAAAGTACATTACAAGCAATGGAACTGGTATAATGCCCATATGCTACAGCTGACTAGTAAGTAAATCTAAGCTGGTAGCAAACATGGGAATTGTTCGGTCTGTAAATCAAGAAACGTTACGGCGAAACTATTGATTATGTTTGGTGGATAAATGAATCAGTCGACTTCTGTGTCATTTCAGCTTCTATTTAAACATATCTTGTGATCAGTGTTGTGGGTTAACAAATTATGCTTGCTAGGTGTTCTCCACCAAACCAAACTACCTATTAACCAGATGTGCATAATGTGGTATTTCTCCCAGTAGTTTATAAAAATGGCTTTAGTTGCTACATAAAATCATTTAACAGCTTATAGTGTGGGGTAATTATGTAAACAGTGGTGACACTGAGGAGGTTATGCTTGAAATCCCAGTTTGTGTGTATGCATCTGTGTATGTGGGTGTGAACAACAGTGCAGTTGCTGCACTCTGTACCCAGCTTTGGATAGTGTCAACAAAATCCTTTATTTTCATTTGCTCCCCAACAGCTTAGTAGATACGATCACTCTGTTACTGGATTAAATGGGTTTAAGAAGGTTGTACCTATGAAGGTGTTATTAAGCCTTCTGGGTTTTATTGTGCCTCCTCTGTTGCATCTTGTGTGCAGCTTGGTATTTTCACACCTTGTATTGTTAGTTTGCAAATACTGCAAAGTAGGTCACTATCCCTTGGACAAGCCAGGGCAAAGATCTTTCAGGATAAGAGGAAGAGTTAACACAACTGCTCGCATACATGCATATTCATTGAGACAGAGTAAAATCCACAGAAAGTATTTAAACACACCCACCCGTTTAGTCAACTTCAGTTCCATATGTGTCTGTCTTTTCTCCCTTGTTCTGTCTGATTAAGTCTGTCTTTCACCCACACCCTAAAGCAGAACGCACTCAACTCGTCAATACTCATCAGCGTGGCATCCGGTATGCTGATTATGGCACAAATAAAAAACATAAAGTCTACTGGAAAAAAGAGGGGTGGGATATTTTGTTTAGATGTGAAAATCTTTCCTCGCTTATCTGTTCTCAGTCAGATACATTGACACCCTAGTTGACTAGCATGATTTGAAATGACTGAGTCAGCATAAATGAAACATTAAAGCAACCAACTGCAGTGTGGGAGGAGGTGAAAAAGAAGACGAAGCCTGTCTTTTAATATAGTTACTGACCAGTCTTTGACCTGGTTTGTACAAGTTTGGGCCAAGCAAGCAGACGGGAGAGAGTCAAGTCCACCACCTTTCCAATCACTTCTCCACCAATCTTCTTCTCCCAAAGGAGACATTACGGTTGGTTGTTGAAGGTCAGAGTCAGTGGAGCAGCTCCCACCCCCACCCTGGTCTGGGATGTCTAACCCACATCCAGACTGCTGACATTGCCTACCGAGTATAGAGTGATCTGCTGCTTTCTCAGGTGGTAGCCTCAAATATTTGCCAAGTGTAAACATGTAAAATACCAGTATGATCTGTAGGTGAGCAGTACCTTTTGTATTTGATGCTACTTTTTCATTGGTATTAGCCTTTGTGTTTCTTTTTTCTCCGTTATGGACCACAAGAGGTTAAAGCTTTTGCACTGACAGGCAAGGGTGAAAGGTCACCCTCAATGAATAGAGTTATGCAGGAGGGGGAGGGTCAGATCAGGACGCAAACAGGCATCTGGCATGTCTGGTAGGTCAACCTCAGGATCTGGGTTATGAGCCACACAGATAATTTATAACTGTAGAAGACAGCAGACAGCTCATCTGTTAACACTGCAGCTTTATTATGTCCTGATTCTGAAGGCGATAGAAATATCATACACATAAAAAAAATGTAACCTGTATTTTTAGGGTCAGCTTGGTGACTGGCTCCGTATCACTCATTCTTTAACACTAATTATGGCCTCTGGAAGGAGAGCCAGCTAATGTGTGTTTACAGAAGTCTAATTAATAATGTTATTAGTGTTGTGGTGTGATGCAAAAAAAGTACATTTATGTCAGTGTCATAAAGGAGGGGGAGAATAGGAGGCAGGGATGTTTTCTAAAAAACAACTCATTCTAGCAAAATCTTAAACAAATATAGCTCCAATATATCAATGATCAATTATGTTATTTAGTAGCTCTTATATGCATCCATTTACTCTGCATATATCAGTATCACAGCAGGGTGCCTTAAAGAGAAAGCAACACTTATCCTGTGGGAAGGAAACTGCTTCAGTTCAGGCACTGCTGCTGCAGTAAAATGCTCTGTTGCTCGCTCACCCACATTGATCGTTACTTACACAAGATCTCCTGTTGTGCCTCAGTAGTATTTAGAAATGACAACTGTCATTCCATCTCCTCTGTCTTTCTTTCCTTTTACCCAACTAACGTCTCATATCAGGCAGCAGCTGTTGGGTGCCATTCCTTTCCCTGTCTACCAGCTTCTGTAACCATTCTTTCATTGAGTCCCTCTCACAACTTTTCTTTATCTGGCATACATTTGTTATTACCCTCTGAATATGTCTCCTTTTTGTCTTCAATCAATAACAGGACTGTAAACACACCTTTAAAATAAATTGGAGTAAGGTTTGTTAAATTTTCACTTTGTTTTCCCCTTGACGGTTTAAACATTGCTATCTTACTATATACACTACCAGTTGTGGTACTACCATGACCTCATTTTTATGCATTTATCTGTTCCATGCATCCTTTCTGTTTCCCCTGGTCTTTGCCCTCTTTTCTTTTGTCTGAAAGGGGTCAGATCCACCGGAGACAGAAGTCACTGAACAATATTGCATTGCTCCCCAAAAGGATTATTTTAAACTCTTCTTTATAATAAAAAAGAGAAAAAACAGACATATTTAAATAAATCAACATATTTTCTTCACTAAAACGCCAACAATTAATTATTCAATGTCAGGAGAAATTATTTAGTGTCCACATGTTTTAAATAGTTACATTAAAAATGTAGAAACATTGTAGCAGCAGGTTGTACGGAAAAGAAATGCTGGTAAAATATTGATTTGATACAATTACATTTTTTAAATATATTTTTTATTCGTAGTCGTTTATTAACAAATTGATTATTTGTTTCAGCCCTGTCAATTTCCATAGCTAGGTCTTTAGGTTGGGTGTTTTACTCAGACAGTTAAAGTCTGAGTAATCAGGGTTTCATCAATTTATTTAGATGAACAATGGCAAAAAATGTAGCAAAAAAGACAAGCACACCCAAACTGCAAGAACCAGTGGGCCAACTTCATAAATTCCTAGAAGCCCCTTAGCATTGCGTTTGTGTCTGTCAATCCGTAGGTGTGTGTCTAAACATGCACGTCCTCAACAACAGGGCTTTGTGGGTTCGGATAATCACCTGTCCTTGTCCTTCAGACAAATTGTGCTGGCAGACAAGAGAAATAATTAAGCAACTCTAAAAAGCTATTTTCTTATTTTTTTCTGTGTTGTATGCCTTTTTTAAAAAAATTGCATTTCTTTCTTTGTTTCTCTCTCACACACATGCAAAGACACACACACAAACTCTCACCTTGGAAAAATGCATGAAATGGATAACTTAACCCAAACTTTACCTCTAACCTTAACAATAATCAACTCAAACAAGGACCTTAACCTTAACCCTGCCTTCACTCACACATTAGCCTTAACTAGAACTCAAGTAATGACAGAGTGCTCCATTAGGACCAGGTTTTTCTTCTCCACAAGGATTACTGGACCTGATAAGGTTGGTTGTACAGGAGAAGTTTCCACTAATCATGTTCACTTACACTTTCTTCTAAAAATGCAGTGTGATAGTTCTGTTTCATTTAACACAGATCTGCCAGTAACACCGTTGTCTTCTCACCTCCTGGCTATTAGAGCATGTGTCAGTATTTGCCATGCCCTGTGGAGTCAGTCAGCAACACATAAATAATTTATATAAATGATGCAAGTCACTTTTATGCACATTTTGCTTCTTCCTGTGAGTGTTATAGGAGAGCCACAAAAATTAATGTGATAATAAAAATGATCAACTACACACACTTCTATATATGTCTAAACTTGTGTTCTAATAAGTGCTATAATCATGAGTGTTTGATAACATTTATTTTTTAACAGTGTAATTGTAGTCAACTAAAGCAAAATGTAATCTTCACTTCAGCTCTGGACAGTGTTCATCCTTACTGCAAATGTATCAGATTAATATGCAGCTCAAGTACAAGTGCAGTTTTAGTTTATTTGTCATTTTAAGTTTCATAAGCGCCAATTCTTCTGAACAGTTAATTAGACATTAAACTACTCCACCACTACCATGCTGTCCTGTCAATGAGTGTGATTGTAGTATTTCAAATTGGTTCCATGACATACAAACCAATAAGTTTAACTTGTTGTTGCTTACTCTGCACTTAATTGATGTCCTGTTTGTTAGCCTTTGTTCAAGACTTTAAAGCAATGGACCAATAAGCTAAATTACAGGGATGCTTTGACTACAACGATTGGAGTGGGCCTAGAAAAACACAGTGTAACATTGAACAGCTGTTTATGTGAGGACTCTTAAAAGCTGTTGCACATTTAACAATAAACTCTGGTTTACAAGAAAATCACAGATCAAGAAAGAGGAATCCATTTAGAAACACTCTCACCCAGCTGTTGATTATCATGTTAGCTTACTTCTAATTTTTTTTAACATTCAATTAATATTTAAAAGATCTTGCTAAGTTAGAAATTTAAGCTTGCATATGTTATACTGGTGTTGCTTCCTGGTATGATGTGTGGAAATTTATGACTGCCATTGAAAGACACCTTATTGTGGGGTATATTGATGATGCAACCAATTACAGAAGCATAGAAGCATTTTAAAGGCTGCAAAACTGAAACAATGGAATATATCTAGGAAAAGTAGGTGAAATGTCCAGAAAGGACTGGTTCAGTCACTTGACTTTAACCAAACTGAGGATACTTTTTACAAGCAGCTCAAGGCTGATGTTGTAAAGCCTAATAAAGCAGCATAATCAGAGAAACAAAGATCAATGGATTCCTGACATCCAAGCACCAACTATAAAGGATTTAGCTTAAAGCATTAAGCAATGCTTCAAAATTTGTTACCTTAAACCTCTTTGCTTGTGACTCATTTTGATTGTGCATGAATGTGTAGTATGGACATTCCTTGGACTGTCATATTCTAGCATTTCAGTATTAGAACAGATAAGACAAGAGGCAACATTAGACTGACTTATTAAATGGAGATGGCTCTAAGAAGAGACAGGATGCATGACAGATGCTAAAGTGGCCTTGCAAAGTTTAAAAATCAAAGTTCAGTTGTGTTGCTTTGCTTTCATCTAAAATAGTTTATTAATTGAGCTGTGTAAATGGAGGCAAAATATTATAATCACATCATTATTGAGTGACTAGTGAAAAACTTATACTAAACCCTTTGAATAAAAGGTGAATGACTTTACTGATATCTCATGTGCCTTTTAAAATGACTTTTTGGTGGTATACAGAGAGAATCCAAACACAAAACTGTTTTACTGTCTAAATTCTGTGTTTGTAAATTTGTTAGCTGTAGCAACACAAGAGCAGAAACAGATTCTTAAGTTTGAATCCTGTAAATTGATATTCTTTGTTTAGATGTTGGACTCTGCCAATGCTGCCAAGATAAGACGGGTGAACTCTATCATTTGGAGGGTTGCAAAGTGTCCTTGTTTAATCTTAGGGGTCAGAACTAATATATCACTGGCCTAAGCCATGGCTGTTGAAGCTATTGACTCAGGTGCATAGCAAAGCACTAATCACTGTCCAAATCATGACAAGAATATTCACAACTTTTTCAGGCCATTGGGATACTTGGAGCTTTTTGCATAGTTTATTCTAACTGCCCCTGATCAACTATTGGCTATTAGCTAACTCCGGTGCAATTATGCACATTATCTCGATCAAATAAAAAAAATTAAAAAAACTGTTTCCACCCACATTGGATTTTCTTACAAAGATCCAAATGGTCGCATTTTTGCCTTGTTGCATTGCTCAGATACAAGTAGTGGACAGTGGTTTAGTTTTTTTTCAATCTGCCATGTTTGTAACTTGCAGAGAGAGAGAACAAGGATGATCTCTGGCTGTCTCATGTCTTTCAGCTTCTGCTTTTTCTTGTGCTTTCCTGATCTGTTTCAATCCAGTCTAAACAAACTAATTTCAACATCATACTTTTACAGAGCTGTTGTTACACTGCATTTACTATACTGTAATGACACCAAATAGAAAAATGGAACAAGAGATGTATTTAGCTTTATTCCTTGTATTCTTCTTGTCTTTTCACTACTATCAGTCCACTTGGTCCTTTCATATATGTTATAACTGCACACACACTAAGGCTTTGTCCACTCTGAAGCTGGTTTAGGTGTAAAATGGTGCTGATAACTAGTAGAAAGGCTTCACCATACTCACAAAACCGCTGTAGTACACACTAGATGGCTGTGGAGAGTGTTATGATGATTAAAGCGTAACCGGAACAAGACTTGCACAGATAAAGGTTTACTGCATGTTGCAGGAAGTTCATATAACATTCATGTAACATCAGCCATGTGCGGTTTTCTCTATATTTGCTTGCTTCCACTGTTGATGGTTAAGTTGTGTAATACCTTGTGGCTATTTTCAACAAAGTCAGTCTAGAAGTGCATTGATTGTCTTAGATAGTAGATTAACATGGTAACTTTGTTAATAACAAGTAAAAAAAATGCAAAGAATCGGTCTGGTCTACAACAAGGATAACTGGTACTGACACAAAAGCCAGGTTGGCAAAACAAGAAAAAGGGGTCAGTACAGAGCTAATACTTTTTGTCACCTGCTCACCAGATCATTGTCCTCAAAACTGAAGTTGGTCCAATGGACCCCCATATGTCCTAATGCTGTGTGTTGATAATAGGTGATGCTCTCTGCAGCTGACAGCGGAACAGTTTATATATAAACATTGCTACTTAATTTTTGGCTTAAATATAACATCTGAGCCAGAAGATAATCTGATGATATATTTTTAGACCTTGATGGCCCCAAACAAAAGCCTCTCTCAGTACCTTATCATGTTGGATTGACAGACCTTTGTTCTATAATTGATATGCTTCTGTTTTACATGTACATTACAGAAGGAAACTGCTGAATTTAATTGAGAATATCTTTTTTATTGCCTATAAAGAAACCCTGATATCTAAAAGAGGCTGAATTCACATTGCTCTGTTTTTGTTTTCTTTAGCTGGTTTGCAAAATACTGGTAAATGCCCTCACACACTTTTAATTATTAATACTGAGATGCCAACTTTGATATTGATAAAGATCAAAGATCATTGCAACTTCTTTAGATTACATCACCATTCAAGACCCTTGCATATTTTGACAGATATTGAAAATACCTTTGACTGTTCATTCATAACTTAGTTTTCAAATGGGAGTTTCAAAATCTGTCAAGTGAAAGTTGTGTGGCATCAATATATACATAAAGATATTTAGCTGTTCTTTAACTGGATTTCTCTGTGTTTAGGCATGTGTCTGACTGACAGTGAAGAGTCTAAGCTGGGGGAAACCTGACTCTTCCACAGATTAGACACATGACTTTCTCTGGGTCAGAGATGTGTCTGGCGAGTTCCCCCATCTGAATGGATATTGCCAAGTTAGAAAACATACAACACAAAGGGTCTAACAATTTGTATTCATCTACCAGTAATTCTAATCCATTTTACTTGAACCCAACAACTGTATGTTGGTTTATCTGTAAATTGTGGAAAAACTGTAAATTGGCATGTTATGTGGGTGCAAAAGCCTCGGTTATAGAAAAGCAGAATTCTACTCTTCAAATCAGTGTGTGTGTGTGTGTGTGTGTGGGGGGGGGGGTGCTCTGTTGTATTATCACCATCATCTCTCCAGTGTTTCCATGAACTGGTCTTATTGTTTCCATTTATCTTAATAACTATCTCTTTACTAGTTTTGGCAGGATGCTACAGGGAAAATTATTCCTCCCCTTATTCCCCAGTAGTGTCATTGCCTTCTGTGAGATATTGATGCTGTGTCGTTTTAGAAAGAGTTGAATGGTTTTTGGGACACAAGTTGAAAAGGTCTGCAGGGTTTTTTTTTTATGTTTTTTTCCTGTATCAGCCACTATTTGAGGTGCATTCACACAGAATGATAGCTAGACTGTGGTAAGATTGGGGATTGTTCAATTGGAGATTGTTGCACAACTGGTCTGCTGTTGCATTTTCTAAAAGAAAAAAACCTGACTTTTAAAATAACATATTCCCATCCTTTTCATTTGTAATGCTACATAAAGAATTTCGGTACTAAAAGATGGGACAAAGCAGAAAAAAGGAAAACTTGCTTAACCATTGGTTAATGCAAGGCAACTTGTGTTTCCACCACAGAGGAGAAAATGTGGTTGTGCATCAGATCCCAGCAGTCTTTGGTTGCCCTTGATCCTGTGAAAGGCTGAGGGTGTGTTAAATTTCATGGTCCGAAAACCTATCGATATTTGTTTTCTATATGATACTGATTAATCAAGGGTATTGACAATTGTACTGGCTGGTTTCCATTCTTTATTAAGGAAACCCTTTCTGAAATAGTTTGTATAGATATGGGTCAAAACTCTGGTAAGGACTGAACAGTCTTCTATAAAATGTCTCCTTATGATACACTCTAATCTACTAACACAAACTGTATAAAGCAAACACAAACATGTCAAACTTCTGAATGTTACATGGAAGTGATGTTTGCTCTTTATCAGCTTCTGCTTCTTAACTTTCTCTTTCTGGGAAAAAATTGCAGATCAGTTCATTTTAATGGCTGAAGACTTTGATTGTCTGATGTTTCCCTGCAGATATTTGGATTCATGGGTAAGTAGAATAGAATGGCTTTGGAAGAGCATTCATTTGCTTTCACAAAACACAGGAAATCAGGCAAAGACCTGCTCTGGCTTGTGGTGGCAGAAGGGCCAATCTCAGGAGCAGGCAAGAGTGGGAGTAGAACGTGAAGAATGAGGAACAAAATATGAGCATGAGTGCTGCAGGGAGAACTGACCACAGTTCAGAGCTCTCCGCCATTTTACACATTTTTGTAACGTCATTTCTCTTTGGCTCTCTTTGGTGCTTGTCCTTTTATTTTATGTTTTATTTATGAGACTAATGTCAAAGTCAGCAGCGTGACATTTTCCCCATCGTCTTTTTCCTTTTTCTTGTTTAAGCTGAGTCAAATAGATACATTTTCATTTATATTATCTATTTTTTTTCCTTCAACATCCTGTAAACTAACCAGTGTTTCAGCCATCGGTTCAGTTCTGAAGGAGAGATGCCTTTGTGGTTTGTAAGACTCAAAATCTTAATCTAACTACTGAGTAGAAAAACAGGATTGTGGCAAGCCTCGACATAATTGAGGAATGATATGTTTTGATTGCAGAAATGAATGAAGGGCTTAATAATTATGCTGTTCTCAGAAGAAGTAAATAAAATTGCTGAGAAAAATTTAAGCTACTGGTCAGAAAATACTACCCTGCATTTGCTAGCAACTGCATTAATATAGCGACCAATTCATCTTGTTGTATAGCATGACATAGCGGTGAGGGATTAAGGTATGGCACTTGCTGTCTGCTTAGATGCAAAAAATATAGAAATACCAAGTAAACCATTCATTAATTTATTGCCTGGTCAAAAAGTTGCTAACTCATTTAACTAAGCAAATAGGTAAGTGTTTTATTAAATAATTACTCCATGGGTCTTTCAGCTGGCAAGAATTTATTTATCCTCTGTTGATGCAATGAATAACCATTGTCAAAAAACATCTTCTCTTGTAACAAAAAAGATTAGTCTAGGAAAAGTCAAATCACTGGCATGCATCAAAAAGAGAAACTATCCGAGGAGCTTGCAGAAAGTACTCTGGATGGGTTAAGAATGGACACATTAAGAAAAACTGTTTGGATAGTGGGGAACCATCATCTATAAGGAAGAAATGTGGTAAAGTAAAATCCCGAAAGATGGTTTTCAGTGATCACTTAAAGGTTTTATTATATCAAATAAAAAAAACAACAGTTGACCTCTGACTTATGTTTAAAAGTAAAAATACAAATGTTTCCACACACACAATGTGAAGGGCATCTAAGACTGGACTGAGCAGCTGCGTAGCATAAAAAAACAGTAATTAGTGAAACAGAAACTCAAGAAAGACTTTACTTTGCTAGAAAGCATTAAAAATGGGTCTCTTGTCCAATGGAGGAATGTCATGTGGTGTGTTGAATCCAGATATACCCTGCTTCAGCATGATGAGTGCATCAGGGTAAGAAGAGGGGCAGATGAAAGATGCACCTGTCTAGTAGTCTGCCATAATCAAAGCTAAAGGCAGTCTGACAAAATTTTGATCTAGTGTGTAATCTTATGCTTTTGGTGTGATTTGTTTTGGCCAGGCAGTGTAGCCATCTTGCATGAGCTTGTTTATTTTTATGATGTTCATTACATTGAATCTTTAAAGTCCATCTTTTTACTGTCAATTTATGTGTCACATAGGAATGAGCATTACGGGCAACTGGGTGATGTTCAGGTTGGTTTTATTTGTCATGCTGCTGGATAACTCTTGTTTTGAAGGTTTGACCTGTGGGTCTGTTGTCATCGTAGTGCATGTAAATGGGTAGCTTATGACATTCTGAATGAGACACCACAGAGGGAATCATGTCTTTTTGCTCCATGTGTATCCCCTATTATTTTTCCCAAACAAAGCTGTTGTTTGTGCTTGTTCCCTAGGCCACAGACTGCATTCTAGGATCAAGAGAAAAAAGAGAGGGCTTTTTGTACTTGGACTGAATAGACATTACAGTTACAGCCCACATTAAAGGGACACGGCTCCTGGACAACAGCCTCTCCCTCCCTGTGGGGTTAAGAGCCTGGGGACTTACGTAATGGGCAACATGTGCATAGTCTGCACAATGATGGGTGATTTGATGCACGTTCATGCAGTCATGCATGCACAGTGACACAACTTGATTTCTTTCTTGATATCTTTAATCATTGGGTTTTTGTAAAGCATCCCAATTTGTGAAACATAATCTACAAATGTAAAACAGAAAATCTGGGAGGAAGTAGACTGGATACACACAGGGGAGCACAGCTGTGAACATGGTTGCTTGCCTTAGGTTAGCGGTAGACTATTTACCATCAATTAATCTGTTCCCAGAATGGAAGGAAGATGTAGAGAGCTTACATAATATTTTAGAGTAAAGGCACAAGGATTGGGAATGGGAGCTGGTTACAGGGATTAGAGCTACTAGTGAACTATTAATAGAGTATGGATGGGGCACTTTTGGGGGGTGCACGCTATGCAAACAACCATCAACACCAGTCTCGTCAGGCTAATGACCTTTGCTGGGACAATTTTTTTTCCTGTTAAACAGGATATTCCACTTAGACATCATCATATTATTCTTGACACTGTTTCTTTACAGTTTTCTTTTTTACATGTGTTCACTAGATAAGACAAACTTTGTCCACATTTTTATTTAGGACTTATGGTGGCATTTGTTTACTCATCTTCATAAACAGGTCATGGGCAGCCAAGGTTATCTGAGCTTTAAACAGGCTAAAAAGATAAGAGATATTTATGCTACATATGACAGAAATTCTTTTAACCATATTTTTTGTGGATAGAATAAATGTCTCTGTCGGTCTCCCTAACTTAATGTACATAAGGATGTGATATGAACATGCCTAAGGGAGAACATGACTGAAAGCATTTTCTCTATTTTTAGTGTGCATGTCTCTACATCTGTGTTTGTTTTTATGCATTTGTTTGTGTTATTAAGGAAAGAGCAGGGGACACAAGAAAGTGTCATTTTGACAACATCAGTGTGTGCTAAATGTAAATTGTATCATCATGGTGTTTGTTAATGATTTTATTTGCATGTGTTTGTGTGACTGTTTTTAAATTTTAACTATCAAGGCCATACACCAGCTGCTTTGGCAGTCTGTGTTTTGGATTGAAAAAACCAGTACCAGTGCATAGTGTATGTACAGAGATGTACAATTACACCCTGATGCATGATTTGGGGATCGCATTGGATTGGAGCAATGAGTACTATTTAAAACAACTACCACCAAGCAAAGATGAGAGATTACTGTTTGTAGCTTTCAGCCCCAGTGAAAACTAGATCCGTTATACTGAACAAGTTTTGTTAACAATAAAGTCTTAGTGGTTCACACTCCCCTCAAGTCTGCCAGCCTCCTTTTCAAGAGACCTTCTAAAACTGTCCTCTTCTTTCAAGTAGCCCATCAGTTCCAGCTTTGTTTCGTGGTAAACAAGATGCATATCTTTTACATTACATCTTTTATGGCTTCAAGCAGTATTGAAACTATTGTGCAAAATAAGACTTTTCTGAGAAAAAAAACTCCCACACCCCCAAAAAACGACTACTGCTACTACCCCAACTATTTACTATTAAACATCCCCAATTTATTTGAAACATTATAAAGACAGCCAAATCTTGAAACTAAGATGAAGTCATAGCCCTAGCCCAAACAAATACACTAAAAGAACATGAAATTGTGAGACTGTAACAAATAAACAAATATTATCCCATTAAAACAGCCACACTCCAAGCACTAAACTACAGTGACTCAATCTTTTTAATGGGACGCAGTGGATATGTCACTACGGTATTTTCAAAAGTTTATTTCTCTCTAGTGCTTTCACGTAACAACATAAGAAACCAACGATGGTTATGTAGTTTTCTGGGTGTCTTTCTGCATATTATGGTTCAAATCAAGGGCTCTTAGGGATACACAGCTTATCTCTGCTAACTAAGTACTCTTTGGAACCTATGGGGCAGAATTGAGCTTTACAGTAGATGTGCAACCAACGAAAAGAACAAAAAGAAGCTGGAGAGGATTTTACAGCTGCAGTCTCTTTTAATCTGTCTTTTAGACAATGTACTTTATCATGTTCCCCTCCACGGTCGCCATGTTTGCTGTTGATTGAGACTAACATCAGAAGTCCGAAGTAAACCCTGAACTCTGCACTACCCTCTTATGGCTCATTAATGCCCCCATACATGGTGTAGTGGGTATAGTTGTGAGTACACTAACACAGCCTCTCCTCAAATGCTCCTGCCACATCTGCACTATCTTCTTCCAGTCATACCGACAGTATTACTCTGTTTCTGCTTCAAGTGACGGGTAACTAAGCCCCTTTTAAAACTAACTAAATTATATTCGAAACTGAGGAGGCTTAACTTTGCCTCTGTTTACATATTTATTTAACTTATAAAGATTTCACATTGCACAGTCCATCCCAGTTTTTTGGACACAGAGTTTAAATAACAACAGAAAAACTAATAAGAAAACCAACTTTTTGTATACACTATTGAGGAACAGGTTAAATCTTTAGCTTTTTGTGCGGACTGTCACTTTTTAAGTTGTTTTTGTAAGTTTTGTGGCACTCATACTGGATGTTAAGAGCGCATTCTGAGTTTTAAATGTGTTTTAAACCAGGCGGATTCTCAGGGTTTCTTGGTAACTAGAGCAGAGGTGCTGTGTTAAATATAGAGGGCAGGCCTTGTCACCTCCTCAACAGCAGCAAAAAGCACACTAACATATTGGATAGTGAGTGGCAGTGCCAAACAGTAACTGAGTGTCATAATAACACTATTTGCAGTGTGTCAAAGTGTCCTCACATGGCTTGTTTTAGAAAACGACCATGTTGCCAGTTTCCTTATGTCTGTAATGAACAAGTCATCCTTCTCTCTGGGACCTGTCTGGTGGTAATTTTTTGCAGCTTACATAAGATGATTCTCACCCACAAACCTTACCTGTTTATTGCAAACAATGTACAGATGCACATTTAAAAATGTCTTGGTGTCCCACTTTCAGCACTCTGAGCTTGTTGTTCCCGCTTGCTTCTTGGCATGGCTCTGTATGTGCCTGGGCCTGGCTTGTTGACTTTAGCCAGCCCATGTGTTGCGCTGCTGCCAGAGGGGTGTGTTCTTGGCTCAGCCAAAGCCAGTGCAAACTGAGGGAGGAAGGAAAGTAAGAGGTTGTCTGTTGAGTGTGTGGGTGTGAGAGATTGAGTGTATGGCTTTGTTTGTGCATGTTCCTTAATTTCCCCAATGCTGCACACATGCAGATACAGTAAAATGGGCTTAAGATGTCCCACTGTAGGCTCAATAACTGCCTCATAAAACACATTTGTCAGTGATATTGCTTGTAAATTTAACAACCCTAAGAATGCACAGTATCCTTTTACTTCATTAAATACCATATTTAGCACATAATATGTACAGTATATGCATTCACATGTTAATTTGACTGGCATATTTAAAGTGTCATAATTAACTTTACTGCATACATTAAATGCACCATGGATTTACTGCATTGCTCTTGTTAACATCCCTATTTGGATTGCCAAAAAAACAAAAGTTATCACCACTACCTCCTGACACACACATACATGAACCACATACAGACCGCCTTTGTTGACAGCAATTCCTGTTCTCTAGTTATCTCTTTCTAGGCACCAAGACATGCCTTGTTTAACTTCCCACAAAATAAAGTCTCACATTATTGAAGGTAAAAACAAAACAGATTCAATGATCAGTGTTTTTTTTCCCATCAAGTTTAAAATTTCTATTATATTACACAGGCAGATGAAGAGATAAAAAGAGCAGTGGGCTGTCGTCTAATTGGTAGCAATGTTGATAGTGAATGGAGTTGGCGATGAATGGCAAAGGTAGAGCTATTCTATATCTGAGTTGGTTTTATGATGTATACACATTGATATCACAGTCTTAGCACTAACAGTAGATTATCTTCACTTCTGAGTACAGTCTATCTGCAATGGTCCCTCTGTGAAAAGATGTATAAAACATGCCCACGTGTTGTTTTGCTCATCACATGCACTCACACACAAACGCACAAGAAGCTGCAGATGTTGTAAAATTGTGGTAAGTGTGTAGTGTCACGGTTGTTCTGGGAAGCAGAGGAAGGAAAAAGCTCAATGTCAGGAAATCAGGCTGGGTTGGCAGGGTGGGGGTTTGTATTAAGGAGACCTACTGTGTCTTGGTATCAGTGTGTTTGCGTTCATGTACATGAGTTACAATTGAATTATCTCTGCCTTCACCTAATAGCCCAGTTATCCTTCCAGATGAACATCCACACATACAAAACAAAACCAAAAAAAAAACAGACCAAAGGAGTAATAGCAGGACGGATACACACATTTAATAAAACTGACAACATATTTTCTTTCTCTCTGATAACATGTTGGTTATATTGCAATAAAATAAAAACTAACAGGACAGAAATGTAATTAATAAACAGGCAGAGGTTCGTAAATCAGAAGTGCACCCCTGCTTGGCCTTCCTTGTGCTGGAAACAAGACTAATGACTGAAACAGGACACGACTAATCTTGTTATCTCTTTATCTCTTGTCCAGACTGTGTGTGTTCATTTGTATGTTTTGTATGTACTTGTGTGTTACTAGTGTCCCTCAAGGATATTTTGTCTGAGTGTGGATATTTTTCTTTGCATACACTGATTGGCTCCTTGTTGATATTTTATAATTATGCACCAGCATTGTCTTCACATTGCATAAACCACTTAGCCCATCTTATAAGATCTTGGAAAGTAAAACCAGTATGCTCTTTTTGCAAGGATTGCTGTGAAGTGCAGAGCTCGTTTCTGAATATGCTTCCATAGCTAGTACATTCTGTTGTGATCTGCTTGCTCTTTATCCACCACATTCTCATCAGTGTGGGAGCTGAGCCACTTTATATAAAAAAAAACTTGTTCTTGTTTTTAACTTTTTCTGTCTGTAAAATAATTTGTGTCTATGTATTAGTGCTGAGGTACCTGTGTACTTGCTGATTTAGTGCATTCTTCTGTATGTGTTTGCAGACTGCAGAGCGAAGCTTTTTAAGTTTAGTGTGTTTATGCATGTGTGTGCGTGCGCATTGAGGCTCACTGTGGATCTCCGCCAAAGCTTAGGGCTTGGCTGAGAGAATGCCTCAAACCAGTTCACTCTGGTTGTGTAGTGGAGAACTCTGGGGGCGGGACAAGGACCTCTTAAAGCTCCAGGCTCCATTTTTCTTTGCCTTTGACTGAGATCTTCATGTGTTTTTATATACATTTTCTATGCACACATGGCTGATAAGTACCCACGTCTATGTATTAAGCTTGACAACCTGTTTTTTTTTCATGATTTAACAAGAAAATGTAAACCTATTTATGCATGTGCAGATGTGCACAATGTGTGGGTGAGATTTTGGCCCTGCCTTAAGTAATTTCCCCACATTTCATTTTCAAGGACACCAAGAGCAAAGGTGAGGATTGCCAAGTAAAAACGTTTTAGAGAATAAGAGTGTGTGCAGCAGATACGTTTGTTCACATTTACATGATAACTGCAAGACTTCTGTGACATTTTTAAAGCTGGATGCCAAAAGCACACATGCAGGGTTGCTGTGTATGTGCATTTATTTGTGAACCCGCACTGTGCATATGCATGCACTATCACTTAAAATGAGCATCATAAATTGGATTTAAGATGAGGGTTAACTGCTCAGCATGGGGTTTGGCAGAAAAGGAGGAGAAGGCATTTCTTTCTGACTCTTTACCAAACTGTGCAACAGCACGCCACAAAGAACTTTCACTCTTGAGGTTTTTTATTACATCTTTATATACACACATTGACACATATTCGCATTAACAGCAAGCTTATTGTGACTCAGTACGCAGTGTTGTTTCCCTCACTGCTCTGGTAACATGTTTTATGTCTGTTTGTTCATCCCAAATGCCATCAGGGTTCTGCTGTTCTGACAGATTTCACTTTGGACAAGGCCTTTCTTCTGTAAATGTTGCATAACTAATGCATAGTCATAAAATACAGTTGTATAACAAAGTGTGTCTGAGGATTAATTTGTTCCAACAAATTTTTCTAATGCAGGAAATTTGTATTTGTGTGATTTCAGGAAGCCTTCGGGTCACGCTGATAAGGAGGTAATGGCTGCCACCGTCCTTACTTCACTGTCTACTTCCCCTTTGGTGCTCTACCCTTCTTCTGCAGCCACAGGTAATATCACATCCTCATCTCCTTTTAAACACTCCTTTCTGCGGGAGCTGCTCCATCAAATACAGACTCATCATTTCTATTAAAAATAAATCAAGGACAGACAGTTTATTTACATTATGCCATCACTTACTCACTCTCAGCCCTGTGCAGCGGGGGACAGTACTCATCACAAATCACCTGATGTCAGTTCACCTTGACTCTGAACTGCTGAGTCGTTGATGTGTTTACCTGTGTAAGCCAGTGGATCCAGTGAGAGTCTAACATTGTTATTAGCACCAACCATTCCCTTATCTTCTAATGCATACATGTTTACCCAAGCCCAGCATTTATTGCCTACTGTTAAGCCTTGACTCTATCACCATAGCTCCTTGTGCTGTGTCCAGTATTACTGTGGTTGCCATTACCATGCCAACCCTAACAGGCAGTCATAGCCCTGTCAGCTCTTTTTTTTCATCTCAACATAAAAACACGGCTGTTGGGGCTGTTTTTCTTACTCAAAGGATTATTATAGGAAAGCATAACCCATGAGCAGATAGTTTGACATTACTTTATTAACTGGGACAAACCGGAAGTAATTGAAGCACAGAAAACTTTTGTTGAAGAGGTAATCAGTTATTAGATTTAATCAGAGGATGCTGTGGGTTTGTGAGGAGCCAGGTTTTATGAAATGCTTGCACAGCACAAAATATTTCAGAAAGGGCATACGTAATAGCTCAGTTTGATGGAGCTTTATCAAAATGTCTTTTGAATAGGGGTTTTCTGAACCTTTTGAAGTTCTTTTAACCTTTTCAGTATTAGACCCGCTTTTATCTAGTTTGTTGGGGTTTTACAAATACAATATAGTACTGGATCATTTGTGTTCACTTGCAGGGTATAATTAACTTCTCTGACATGAAAAATTGGATCCAAGTTTATCTGATGGTATCATTTTTATTAAGCATGTGTTAAAATACTCTATACAAAGACTCATTTAGTCTGGGTTTACTCATTTTTATTGCTTTTGACTCTTCCTCTCAGTGTCATGTAACCATAAATCTTCACATTGCTGTGTTAGCATGTGAGACAGGTTCTTCCACTTTATAGCTGGTTGGTGAGGTGACACACAGAACCACGGTCAGCAGAGACCTATGCATCACTCAGAAAAAAAGGAAGAGAAACAACAGCAGAGACACTTTGATAACTTTGACAAGGAAAAAACTGCCAACCATACTTTAGCTGGTGACACATGGCTTAATCATTGTAATAAAATATTTCCTGCAATTTTCCAAAATAGGTTAACCCACCAGGTGGTGAGAACCACTTTGTATTTTTAATAGAACACTTAACTATCAGAAACTGCAAAAAATAACAACTGTGTGCAGAACTCTGCAAAAACATAGAAATATTGAACTATTTTAAAATGTGTTATTCAGATCAGAGTATACTGTGGATTGCTACCCCTAAACCTTCATCATTTCTGCATGCACGTCTGTGGTCTTCTAGTAGCTCACAAAAGGACAAATTAAAACAGATTAACTCTGTGGTGTTAGGTTGGTTGCAGTAGTAGATGTCACTACATCATAATAGGGAGTTTGAGTTGGGTAATTTGGGAAAATCTTCTTTTTATATTACCCATTTTTGTAGCTTAAAAATGACTTGATGTGCAAAGTAACATTTCCTAATCTTTAGAGGTAATTTATTAGTTTTTTTAGGCCACATGTCTGTACATTTGACTTTTTGTTTAAGACCACTATCCATGTCATTATTTGTTTAATTGTTTTTGGGATGATGCAGACCCATGCCTGGATAATTTAATTAAATTGTATTAAATCCTCACAGATAAACAGTTTGATTTATGTTGCATATTCCTACGATTTGGATTGTAAGCTCTATTTGTTAATATAGCTTATGGTTGTTCATTTATATTAGTTAATCTTTTATATATACCTTATGCTAAGCTCCATGTAGGGGTTTATTTCCCACAGGCTAAGCCAGATCAAACCAGTATGATTATTATGTTTAAGGTTAAAGTACGGTTAAACATTATTGGACATTTCAGTAGGAAAAAGTGTGTAAAAAAAAAGCTTTGGATCCAGTATGAATATAAGGTATCTATATAGCTATCTATATAGCTTTGGCATATAGATAGATGAATATAAGGACATCAAAAATGTGTTTGAAGGGAGATGTTGTTAGGATATTTATTCTCTGTAGGATATTCAAATTTACACATCAGACAGACTGCTATGGATTATGGCTTTGGGGATATTTGACTTTTTTTTTTTCAATTGAGCAATCAGAATTTGGGTCAGAACTGCCCCAACATTTTGGTTGTAATAATACTTTCATCCTGTAGCAGTTTGTTCTTTACTTTTGTTAATTTTTTTTACTCGTCCTCTCAAATATCAAGCATCCAAATGAAACAAACCATGTATGTTCTTTAAACTCCAGTCCCAGAGCCAGCCACCAAGACTTGGAAAGAGGTTCTGTCTGCCAGCTACAGCAGTTCAACCAGTGGCAACTGGAGCTGGGATGCCAGTGACCAATCAGTGCCCTCCACGCCATCCCCACCACTTTCCAACGATAACAACAAGAATTTTCTGCTCTCATCCCCGGGTGATGATATCAGTGAGGACGTCACAGAGAGCACACATTTCATGTTTGAAGACCCCATACCCCGGAAGCGAAAGGTAAAAGTGAAGCTTGTTGCAACTCCTGCAATCTGAATAAACTAAAAACAAAGTTATCTTTTGTATGATTATACTCATGGATATGAAGATTATAAATCAAATCCAAGTGTTGAGTTTTCTTTTTTTTAATAGTGGAGGGAAGCGACTCAGCAATGCTAGAAAACATGGAAAAAGTTAAGCACCATGCTGTTTAACAGCTTTTGACATAAAGCCAGTCACTGTCTGCCTGTGTGAATGATGGATTAAGTTTGCTTTTTCACTGCACTTCCTCTCAATTTGAGTCTATAGTGCTTTCACTGTCAAGAAGCTTTCCATACCCTTTTCAATCCTTTCAAGGAAAGAGGTGGGGAAGAGCTGAAAAGCTCAAGGAAGAATGAAGGAGAAGAGTCAGATGGGGGAAGGGAAGAAGTATGGCTTAAAAGGAAGCGTAAAAACAAAAGGCAGTCAGACTCTGTAGGAAAGGAAAGGAGGTTTGATGGTCAAGGCTCCAGCAGGAGACAAAACGGATACCAATATTATTTCCGGCTGCAAAATACGTGTGTGTGTGTGTTACTGTATGTGTGGAATCTTGTGATTTAAAGAGAGAAAGAAATATGCACCTTCTTTTTACACACATGCTCTCTCTCATATAACTTCTGACAGCTTTACTTTCATCATAAATATCCTGTTGTGCTCTAGCAGACTTTGCAACTTCTTTAGTTTATCCCATTCAGACGTAAGAAGATTGCTGCATGGAGAATTATCAAGACGTCTCCACTAGAAGCTGTCCAGCAGTTCTTTAGACAAAAAGGAGGAATCAGCTGGTTGCTCACGCAGTAGGTAGTTTTTGAGACGTGACCACCACTGTGGTAACTTAGATCACATTTACAGTAGTTACAAATTACCTTTGATTTTTCTAGAGAATTGTGTAAAAAAGACATTCAGAACCTGACAGTATGTCTCCTGTTCTTATGAAACTGGTGTGCGTGTTAATCACGTGGTAAAATTTGGGTGAAGGTGAACTGAAACTTCGTTAAAAATACTTTACATTTACATTATGTCAGATTAGGTAACAAAATGATAAAAGCTAGTCTCTAGCACACATAAGAGGCAGTTATAAATGAACAATGTCTCTATAGTCAGAAGAAAACTTTTAAAAAATAACATAAATGTGAAGGTGAGATAACTGAATGCCCTAAATGTCTCCACCCTGTGTGGGGATGTTGTGGCATTGGTGCAATTTGGATTAAAGCCCACTGTTTAAAATCACCCACATCACATTTAATTGGTTCATTCATGTGGCTCCAGTCAAATGTCTTAAATTCACTCAGCTCGACTCTGAACAGCAACAATAAACATTTTGGTATATTATCATATAAAAAATATGATCAACATTTTGATATGGGGGGAAACTCATCTGAGATAAACATCGTCCATCATCACAGACAGCACCAAGCGTAGTTTACATGAAAACAAACAAAAACATTTCTCCTCCTGGTCTTACCCTAACCATGTACCTTATCAGAGCAGAACACAGACCACTCATCCACATGTGATGGAGCAATATCTGTGTATGAATGTGGGAACGGCAGGCTCTGATTTCTCATTGCTCTACCTGGCTTCTCATCATATCAACTCAGTGTTTCAGTGACCGATCAAAAGTCTAAAGTACACTTAAGGGAAAAAAATATAAATTGCATCAGGAGAAGCATGAATTTAAAGAGTTTTGTGACTTCAGTGATGTTATAGTTTGTGTGCACAAAGATCAATATGCTAAGAAAAACAGGGCTTAGCTGGAAGTTTAAAACGTATATGTGCAGCTAACCATCGGACTATGGACTGATTTTGCACAGGCTGTGAGTTAAGAGGATTATTAAACATGGCAGTCAGCCGACTTACTGTAATTGTGTTGAGATGCAGGCAAAACTCTTAGAGAATTAAGTGATTTGTGATTGTTAGTGGGATTAAAGTGTAGCTTTGCCATTTACTTTTTAGTGTTGTTTTGCAACAACATGTTCAGATACATGCATTTAGCTGACGTTGCTCAAGAAGAACATTAACATTAACAACATGCTGGTAAATGCAAGGAGAGACAAAGGACAGTCAATGAGAGTCTTTTCAGAGGAATATTACTGGAGTTACTGCACCACTGATGAAAACATGCTGCTGCACTGCTCTCCTCAGTCTCTCCCACTCCTTCCCTACCTTTTTCATGCTCTTTTTTTCCCCACGGGTTGTTGGAGGATAATGAAAGTACACGCCTACTGTCTTTCATTAGTTGTGAGACAGGTCCCTGCCTGCTCAAGGGACAGCTGCCAGGCCCTAATGTAAAAAATGAACCAAAATGAAATAATACCACATGTACTCGTCTATCCATCACCTCGCAGCTTGTTTATGAGTCAAGCAAGATCATTTTGTGTTTTGTGTTAAATCAGATTTTAGCAGGATTGGACATGAGTCAAGGTCTCAGTTTTATGAGGAGGCCTTAAATCATGCTGAACAAAATAGGAACCCTCAGCTTTTACCCCATTAACAGATATAAATTAATGTACAATGGATTTCACACTCCAACCCACAGTATGTGCAAATAGCATGGCAAAACCAAAGTAGCTCATGTTTGTTCATCTGTCACACTGACACTGGTTTCATTGTCCTCGCCCTGCCACTGTTTTTTTCTTTGCTTTTTTCTTTTGTTTCATGCATCTATATGGTCTTGTAATGGATTCTATATTTATTGTCTTGTTGCTCCAACATAAGGAGTGTTTGACTCATGTGGAGTTGCACACAATCGCCCACAAAGGTCTTTGTTATTGCTGTTGTTTTGTTTCTCTCTGGGCTGACAGTTGACCTTCACTGTAGATGAGTAAATAATGTGCAAATTAAGTAAACTCTTATTTAATTTTAATGATTTAAACGTTTTTTTTGTCATATTCATACTTTTATTTGTTTGAACATGGAAAATATACACACTTCAGCAGTCACATAATTAAGTTTTTGTGGTCAATGCTTGTTTCAGAACTCCATGAAGGTGATGTTTAAGTGCTTGTGGAAGAACTGTGAAAAGGTCCTCAGCACTTCCTCAGGGATCCAGCGACACATCCGCACCGTCCACCTGGGGTGAGTTAGAAATATCACAAGATAGCTGAGCATGTAACTTGTTTACATTTAGACTCCTACAGCTCCTCAGGAAACCTTGGCCTTTTCTGTTTGACATAAATATTACAAACACGATTGTGTACTAATAAATGTTGTGTTTTCATCATTTTAATTATAATGGGATCTTTCCTCATTTTCTACCTTTGTCTATCACAGCAGTTTTTTTCCTGACTGAATTCCAACAACACACACCCACACACATGTGCACCGCCATTAGGCAGTAATGAGTCACACAGATGATCTTCATTGTGATATCATATCATAGTTACCTCCACCAAGAAGATGGTGGTTATGTTTTTGCCAGTGCTTATCTGTCTGTCTTTCTGTTTGTAACATCACCATGTTTGGATGGATTGTCCTATTTTTTTTCTCAAAATTAGTCGTGGTTTATCTTAAATTCCATTCAGTTTTGGGAGTAATCTGGATAACAATCCAGGTTTTTTTTAAGGATTATTTATTATAAAGAGTTAGGGCCATTTTAAGTATATATGCATCTAAGGGTGGAAATCATGATGTGGGTGTAAATAAGCTGATTGGCAGAGGTCTGCATTCTCCAAGTGCATTTATAGTTTAAATATGTTGCTCTTATGTTCATGCATCTTATTTATTTTTATGTAAGTGAATGTTAACACAGATGTAGCTGATGTGTTATAGGGCTGCAGGGTTGTTATTCTGTTTTCTGCAGCTTTAGGGTTGTGAACATTTGTGAGACTATAGGAAGCTTTTTATAGAGTGAGACTAGTTTAGTCTGGGTCTGTTATTATTCTTTGTACACTTGAACACTTGGATTAACTGGCTTTGTCAAAGAAGAATGTGACTTTGTCTGATATAGATATTTTCTGCATTTTTTTTGTTGCCTAAAGCAGCACAAATACAGCTTAATAGACAGAGGGACGTTTAGAAAATGGTAATGTTTATTTATTTTATACATAAAAATGAAGACAGTTGCAGGGCTAGTTGGGTATCCTAATTAGGAGCCAGGTGTATAGATTTTTGTTAATAAATCCCGGGCCTCGTAATGAAAGACACTCATAGAACATGTGCATTTGCTGCCTCCTGCTGTTGGGAAATGCAAACTGTGCCTTTCTCTTAAAGTAATGTGTTGCCATAGTGACGTCTTTTAAACTGAAGTATGTCATTGTTTTCATCTCTCTCTCTCTCTCTCTCTCTCTCTCTCTCTCTTTGTAGCTCCATGTTTTCTTTAATAATTTTTCATCTGCTATTTTACAGCCTTTTGCAGATCATACAAATGGCTGTTGTTTCATTTTCTGCCTGAAGATATAACCGCGCTGTTCTTCTTGCTCTCCACCCCTTTTCTTTTTCTCGTTGTGCTGCTTGAGTCTGTGCTGGTGGCGCCTTCCTCGCATATCTGGAGCAGCTGAGTTATGTCGCTGACAGCATCTGAAACGTAAGAGGAAAGAGGAGGAGCAGTGTGACTGCGCTGCTGTGATGGAAGCAGCACTTTTTTAACAGACACACAGAACCAGGGTCCTTTTTTGGATAAAAATGGAGCAGTGCATACTGCATACTGAAGAGTAATTTAAACTAATGCTCTTATTATTACACTAGTGTTGATCAATATCAAAACAAACATTGGAGTTGAAGCTACAACATTGAGTTGGTCAGCTATAAGCCCAAAGCCTTCTGATGATGCTTTGATATATTTTGTGAACCAGCATTCATTAACAACTGTTAAACTGTTAAACAAAACATGAGGAACACAGGGCTAGCTACTGATAAAAGCAGGAAGTTAAAGTATATAAAAAAGACAAAACCTCAAAGGGTCTAATATTAGATTTTAAAGACATGCAGGAGTTTGTGACAAAAAACAAGCAAACCAAACTGACACAGGAAGACTATGCAAAGACCACAAAGTGCAGCTCCATCTTATGTCATCGGTACTAATCACACAACACTGAACAAAAATAGTTTCAGTAACATATTAACCTATATGAGTCTGGTGGGTTATTGCGGCATGCATTCCAGTGAGACATGTGTTTCCTGCAATCGGCCAGACTGAACCCTATCTCATCTACAGAAACCAATAACCAACTTTTCATTTCAGTCCTTCCTGATTGTGAGTTTCCAGTTCTATTAAGCACCTATTCCAGTTGCGGGTAGCTGGAGCCTATCCCAGTGATTGTTGGGAGAGAGGCAGTGTACACCCTGGACAGGTTGCCAGTCCCTCAAAGGGCCAACACACAGAGAGGAAGATCTTCACTTTAATAATGTAATATATTAATATAAGAAGAATATTGAAGGTATGGAATACAAAATGGATGGAAGTGCTCAGTGCATCACATCTACTTGCAGTATGCTAGCAAAAGACTTTGCTGTGTTTATACTTATCTATCTTCCTGTTTTGTCCGTTATTTTTAGTTTAGCTTTCTTGTATTCTAGTTTACTGGTTTCACCTGGGTTCATTATGTTCATTCATTCCACCTGTGTGTGTGTTCTGTCTGTATGTGTATTTATATCCCTGGTTTCAGTTACTTGTCACGGTTCATTGTTGGGTTGTGTTAGTGTTACTTCATTTGTATGGTTTCTCTGGTCGGTGCTTTAGGTTAGTTATAATAAATATCATCACTCCACAACATCTGCCTTCTGCCTGCTTCGGGTCCACAAATATACATCTCCACAAATACTCATCAACAGGATAAACATAACACACAGAGAGGGAAATTTTTTCATATTATTAAGTTTAATTGAAAAATAATTCAGTATAATATACAGTCTATTTATATTTTTTGTAATTAAAGAAAATACAAAAAAGATTTAAATGCGGAAACAATATGAACAACTCAAGAGTGTTTAACAGCTGCATTCTCTATTTGCAAAAGTAGATGACACAATGATGGCAGTTTTCTTTTTTACTGTTAACCCTTTTTACTTTAGCATCAGTACTTTGACAGTGTCTTTGCCTTTATCTGACAGCAGAAGCAGGAAATGGTGGGTGAGAGAGTGGGATGTTGTGGTTAAAGCATCGCTGTTTCTCAGCTTAAACACAGACATAAGTGGTACCACTCTGCATCATGTTAAATTATTTCTAAACACTGCAATGCAATAATTAGCCAGCCTCTCATAGTAGTACAAACAAAAAACAATCAATAAAACATTTGCAATCCCTCTGTAAACAGTCTAAAAGGATCATCGTTTTTTTTACAACTGTCATTAGAAGCATACTGAGGAACGCCTGTTATTCTTTTCTTTTAAACATGTATCCTGCTTCCAGATCACGTGGTTATTCAGCATATATCTGATAACAATCAGAAACTGCAGGAACTGAGAATTAATTTTGACAGCTAAATGCTCAGATACCTACTGTGACTGCAAAGGTTAAACTCACAGCTTGGTTGCATTTCCTCTTTCGGTCTGTGGCTTTTAATTGGTGAAAGGTAAGCTTGTGAACCCCCTACTAAACATGCTTAATGCCACTCTAAACCGATACCACTAGTTGCACCAGAGCATTTTTGCTGGCATGATCATATTAAAAATTAAACAGGCATATTTAAAAAAAAAACTTCAAATAAAAAACATTATTTAATCTTTGAACTTCTGTTTTTATTTTTTGTAATGAGAACCCAGTGTCTATGAGCATCAGGTTATAAGCCTCATATGCTGATTCTTTTACCAGCTTTTTTAGGTGACACCGTTTAACACTCTTTCAGCAAACTACATGTTTTCAAAACTGTTTCTGACTCATCATTGACAGTGCAGATTCTCTTAACATATTACTTACATGCATAACCCTGTATTGCCCTGAACTTGCTGATGAATCTCAAAACCTACCAAAGTGTCACCCGTAACCTAAAATAGAAGGTGAGAAGAGAAGCTAGGTCATTTTAAAGGCAAAGTTGACAAGAAACCCAAACCCCAGTTTAAACACCAGTACTTCTCTCATCTAAGCTGCTAGTTTGTGAGTACATTGAGGTTGTGATCCTGTGCTGTGGTATGTACACCTTGATCACCTGACACAGTCTGCAAGGAGATCTGTTTATCAACCTCAGCAGCTGCCTCCTGAATTTCTCGCCGACAAACACATACAGGATAGGGTTGAGGCAGCTGTGAGAGTATGCGATGGCTTCAGTGACTTGTAGAGCTCTTATGATGGCTTTGCTGCTATCACATGCTGTGTAGACTTGCAATAACTCCAGTGCTTTGAAGAAGGATGCTATGTTGTAGGGGACCCAGCAGAAGAAGAAAACAGCTACCACTAAGATAACTACACGGATGGCTTGTTTCTTGGATGACCGACTGTTGATCAGCCTCCAGACAATCTGTGTGTAGCAGAAGCTCATGATGAAAAGTGGGATGAACAGACCAACTACGTTCATTTTAAAAAGGCCAAAGACTTTCCACTGGTGGGATATGGAAACATTTCCAAATGAATTAGGTTGGGGATATTCAGGATAGCAGTACTGAGACATATTGGTACTTCTTTGCTGCTTGAGGAATATCACATCAGGAAAAGAGGCCAAAAATCCAGCCAGCCATGTGACAACTGCTGCAATAAGTCCAAAGGAGCGTGTCCGTGCTTTCATGGCATAGACAGCATGCACTATAGCCAAGTAGCGGTCTATGCTCATGAGACAGATGAAGAAGATCCCACAGTAAAAAGCAATATGATAAATACCCAGGACAGCCTTGCACATAGTATCTCCAAACACCCATTCATCCCGGGCTTGATGGGCAAGGAAGGGAAGCGAGCACACTAAGAGCAGGTCAGCAATGGCCAAGTTTAGCAGGCACACGTCGGTCATGCTGCGGAGCCGCACTCCACAAGCAATGACCCAGATGACCAGAGAATTTCCCAGAAGGCCCAGCAGGAAGAAAATGGCATAGAGGGGTGGAAGAAAATAAGCCTGATACCGTTCATATATACACATCCCAAAGTCCTCATCAGGGTAGTCGTAGTCATAGTAATCTGTGTGGCTGGTAAAAAAGAAAAAGCAAAATCATTAGAAAGTCACAGATTTTTATTTCATTTCCTTTTGTAAACAAGTTGACAATTTTTTTACTACCATGTGCTGAAGCTGAAGGTGCAGGGAGTACTATAATGAAAAACCCTGCTATACACAACATAAACTAGTATAATCTTCAAAAAAGTCCTTTCTATAGTTTAGAACTGGTACAAAAGCTTTTTAATCCTGTGACTTATCATGGCTCTCTGAACCCAACTGTCTACAAAACTTCTAGATATAAGCTGCATATGTTGTGATAAATAATGTGAGAACTGTATGGGCATAATTTGTACTTATTTACACACTGAAGGGAAATACCTGAGATAAAAGCTCACTGTGAAGACATGCATTTGTAAATGGACTCATACTTATATAGCACTTTTCCAGTCTTATTGACCGCTCAAAGCACTTTACACTACATAGTCACATTCACCCATATACTCACACCCCGATAGGCACATCGGGGGGCTAGTTTGGGGTTTAGTATCCTGCCCAAGGACACTTCAGCATGTTGTCAGGAGAAGCCTAGAATTGAACTCCCAACCTTCCAGTTGAAAGACAACTGCTTGTCCACCTGAGCTACAGCCCAGACTAACAGGAACATTCAGGTGTATCCTTCCTGGTCATGCTTCTGATTTTTATTATCATCACACACGGAGAATTTTTTTAATTTTTTTTTTAGCTTTTTCTACGTTTTAAAAGGGTGAAAATACAGCATATACAGCACAAATGCCAGGGTGTCTTTCATCGACAAATCGTTTAATATGTTATTCTGATATGTTCAAGGAACTTTGTAAGCTTTGAGTTTCTGAATGTAAATGGTAACTTAAGAACATAAAAGAAGATTAACAAACTAAGTAAGATTTAAACATCTAGATTTTGAGGGAAAAAAAATCATACCCACTATTTATTAAAGCTAAAATGGCCATCATTTGAAACTTTAGGTTTATATCCAAACATGTACATATATGCATATGCATCTAAAATTGTTGGATAGTATACTGTATCTGATGACTAAACTTGGCACCACTGGCTTACTCTGACTTATTTACACTTAATTATAGGTTTTGCCTTTACTTTGCTTCTCATCTGTGTTCCATCAGTTAATTACTTCCATCTACAGTCAATTAATAATCACTGGTTCATGGCTGGATTGGCTAATAACTCTCTATAGCGGGAATCTCAAGCTCCAGTCCTTGTGGGCCAGGGGTCCTGCAGGTTTAGACCCTTTCCTGCTTCAAAACATTAGCATCACACCATCTGATCTAGCAGCTTGTTGTCAAAATCAGCATACTCGCCTTTTAATTAAACTCAGGTGTGTTGAAGCAAAACATATCTTAAACCTGCAGGACAATGCCTTTTGAGGACCAGAATTTGAGATCCGTGCTTTATTTCAGTGTAGTCGGAATTTCTGCAATATATTCACAACTTTGTAATGTGAAAGTGTGTAATGTGTGATTTCTGAAATATAAAGTTGTTTTCCCTTTGGTGGAAGGTTATACATATAAACATGGTTTCTATGATGTAAATGTGCATTAACAGTGTAAACATTTGCAATAAATTGCAGTGGATATCATGACAATGTGAAAATGTTTACCTCAATGTATTATCGTATTTCCCCACCACAGTAATGATCACTCGCTGTGGACATTTTTTTACAACTTCCTTGTGCAAGTATGCTCCGCTCTTTGGAGTGGATTGATTTTTGTGGTTTTGTTTTGTTTCCTTCCACTTTGTTTTGTCTTGCTTTGACAGCCATTCCTGTCTCAGCCCCAGGTTGATGATTGTATTTATTTATGTTAGTATGTATGCAATAACTTGCCTGGTTTCTTCTGCTGTTCTGGCACTGTAAATTTAGTGCCCAAAAACAGGGAACTTAAAAAAATATGTCACTCTCTTCATTCCTTGCATTCATCCTTGGAAAACAAACATATTTTTACTGTTTTCTCTAAGTCATTGGTAAGACAAAGAGTGAAGCTCTAAATTCTTAAATGATTAGAAAGAAGTTTTACTTACAATGTAATTCTCTGTTGTTTCAGTAAACCTCAAAATCTCTTGTAATGACATGAATCAGATTAAATTAAGTGTGACTCGGAACAAAATGCACCTCACAGCGTTAATCATTTCAGCCCAAAATCTGTTGATAATTAAAAGCACAATAGCTCTTTAAATACAAAAGAATTAATCTGGGTGCTTTCAATCATTTCTGCGCTTTGACTCGCTAATGCATGTTGTATGTCATGTGTGTTTGGCTGTGGATTGATCTGTCTGTTGCTTGCTGACATTGCCAACTCAGCAATTTAAAGTACTCATATGAATAAACTCTTGAATAAAAAAGGAAGTTCCCATGACCCATACTTCATGTAAACCACTGTGTAATCATCACGTTGTAGCTACTGCAAGTGGGAGTGATTTTTAAGCTTGTTTACTGTTACTTACACACTAGATAAAAAAATAAAGAAAAGTGCCACTCTCAGTTATTTACAACTAGGCTCTCTGTATCAGTTTTGGTTTTTGATTAGTGATAAGAAACCACATCTAAAATGTAATAAATGTGACCCCAACTGCAAATGATGTTATCAGAGGGCAAACTAGTATAACTGCAGATATCATTTTCTTTGTGTTGGTTATGTGGGTTTCTTTTGTTTTTTGCATCAGTAGTTGTATCATTAGAGTGTAACATTGTCAGTGACATAAAATAAAAAGTTTTGCAATGCTAAAAGTTAAAATACACAAAAACTATACTTAAATACAGTACTTGACAAGTACTTTCTGTCACTGTACCTACTAACAAAAGCAGGTATTTGCATTATATCAGATCCATTGAAATAAAAAATATGCATTTTTAATTTAAAAGAAAAATAAAACCTACCCACTGCTGTCGGTGGTAAAATCTGTGGTGGAGTTCAATCTGATTCTGAAAAGAGTGTTGTAAAATTAAATGTAGAAGTTAAAATACACCATAATTGTACTTAAATATGGTACTTGACAAGTACTTTCTGTCACTGCGACCTACTAACAAAATTATATCAGATCCATTGAAATAAAAAAATATGCATTTTTAATTTAAAAGAAAAATAAAACCTACCCACTGCTGTCGGTGGTAAAATCTGTGGTGAAGTTCATTTTGATTCTGAAAAGTGTTGTAAAATTAAATGTAGAAGTTAAAATACACCATGATTGTACTTAAATACAGTACTTGACAAGTACTTTCTGTCACTGCGACCTACTAACAAAATTATATCAGATCCATTGAAATAAAAAAATATGCATTTTTAATTTAAAAGAAAAATAAAACCTACCCACTGCTGTCGGTGGTAAAATCTGTGGTGAAGTTCATTTTGATTCTGAAAAGTGTTGTAAAATTAAATGTAGAAGTTAAAATACACCATGATTGTACTTAAATACAGTACTTGACAAGTACTTTCTGTCACTGCTCCCTGCTACAAAATTATGTCAGATCTATTGTAATTTAAGAACATGCATTTTTAATGAAAGAAAAATAAAACCTACCCACTGCTGTTGGTGGTAAAACCTGTGGTGAAGTTCATTTTGATTCTGTTAAAAGTTGACAAATTAATCAAAACAGTTAGGAGCTCTGCATTGAAGAAGAATTAAACACCTTTTACTCTGTCTTAATAGTTTACACCCCTCCTCTATTCTCCCTCCTCTAACCAAAGTGCTAGGTGGGCTTTCTTAAATGAGTAGTTTGGTTTGTAACTTCCTGAAAATGGTTTTGAAACATTCAAGCACGGGCCCGTACCTTCGATAGACTCAGAACCACAAGTCCATATGTGCAAACTTAAGAAGTTGCAAGGTAAATTTGACCAGAGCTGCAGGCATACACAGTTGCTTGCAAACTCTGCAGGCGGGTTTCTGCTTTTTGCATAAGAGAAGTGATACCACGGAGTCAGTAATGCAGTCTTCACTGACAGTTTCATAACAACAGATCATGCAGGAAGTTGATTGTTTTCTATTGTGACAGAATTTATAATCTAAAGCTTCATTATTAGTTCATTCTCATTCAACAGTTCAGATTATATGAGATTGACCTTAATTAGATGTTAATATATGCTATATCATACATGACAACCTTGGACTCAGAGGTGGCAGATTTTTTGTTGCCACATGAACTTATCAATCACCTGATAAACAATGCCATGTTGAAAATAGTTTGGTCTTTTCAGGTATATGCTGCTGAGTGAATGTTGTAGCGTTCATACCTTTGACATTGCACATGCAAATGCTCATGCAAACCCACACGCACACACATCCTCGTCTTTTGCTTTTGAATGGGCATCATAAGTAATGTATTACATGTTTAGCCTGTTAAGTAGCTCAACCGAATGTATAACCACAAATGTTGAATTCACCATTTTGTTTCTACAAACACAGAACGAACAAGCTCACACAGATATGAATGCACACATTCCCTGTGTTATCTCAGTAAAAATGCTGCATTCACAAGAAAAAAAAAATCAAATAGACTGCAAGCTGGAAGTTGATGTGAGACAAAAAGGCTAAAATATGGCCACTATATGAGATTCATAACATAAAGTGTTAAAAGACATACGTAACCTATTTTCAAGATTTTATAATCTGCTTTTCCAAACTTAAAAAACAAAGAACAAACAGAATTCAAAAACAACACAGCTGTAAGTGGAGCATCTGTCCCTCACTCAGCTCCAACAAGCTGGGTGAGAGTTGGATGACAGGATGAACAGTTGGGTTTGTGAGTCGCAAGACAGAGGGTTAAGATGGCTCATGATGAAGTTTGTCCATAGAGTCAAGAATTTACTCTTTGGCCTTAACAGCTTTTCTTCAGGGTGGAAATTCTCATTAACTTTAGCGATGCAAACAAGACCCAGGTATCTGTAAATGTAAAAGACCAAGACAGTAAGGAAGGGAGGGGAGGAGGGTGGGGGGTGTCACTGATAGTATGTGACTGATAGTTTTGGCTGGATAGAGTTATATAAAATAAATAAATATATAAATAAAACAGAAATAATGGAGGTGAATTGTCATATAGCTGTTTGTGGGGCCCTTTGGGATTGGACATTTCCAAGGTTTCTGTGTGTGATGTGGGACTGTCTGATCATTACTGTATTTTCTTCCAAAGCAGTA
>JBAMHV010000014.1:8690188-8731061 GCA_037177535.1 Pseudomugil gertrudae
TATATATATATACAGTTGTGTTTCTCTGTAATGTGGCTGGTATTTCTTTTTTCCTTTACACTATACTCATTTTGATATAATCCAGTCTGTGAGTTGTTTACTTTGTAGTGATTGATTGTTTCTTTCTGTTCAGCTGTGTTTCATAGTGGACCAGACACCGCACGGCTTCACCCTGTCACCGTAATATTGACACAGTAATGTTTTCCAATTTGCAGGGGCCTGTGACTCATGTTCGCACAGTGAGCATCGGTGAAAAGCGGCAGCCAGCAGTCAGTGCACCCACCAATGTTAACAAAAACCACACTTTAATAACTCCAGCACCTAAATCAACACCGGGAACCAGGTATGCAACCTGTGTGTGTGCGTAGTCTCTATATTTGTGTCAAGATTGTAGGTTAGTTTGTCTTCTTTGATCAAATATTGAAGAAATGTTCAATCATAATATTCTACCACACTTGTTTTCTTGCAAATGCCAACATGTGTCTGTTTTTCTGCGATTGCTTCTATCATTTTTGCTGGTTACAGTCCCCTCTTCCTTAATAAGGGACTACAGAGGACTACTACCTCTTTTTGGATTCAATCACTACCAAATTGTAGACAAGTGTTAATACGACACTGCTTAAAAGAATCCAAATAAATGAACAGTTTTTCTAATTATCAGCATTGTCATCCATTTTTAAACGATTTATCTCAGTTCATTTGTCTCATCATCTTCTAGTTAATGGGTGTTGCTGATATACTGTAAAGAATTGAGCTGGGAGATGCTACATTGTTCCTCAGGTTAAAACAGTATAAGCACGTGATGAGTTCTACAGGATCAGATATTGTATAATATTTTAAAGATGACTTTCCTGCACTGAATGACCTGTTTTAGGAACAGCTTAAGTTTCTGTGCTTGATTCATCCCCCTACATGTTTGTGGACAAATATTGTCCCCTTTTTACTGTATTGTACATACATGTGTGTGTATGTGTGTGTTTTTTCATATGTGGGCGTCTGGTTGTCTGTGTGCATTGCCTTACATTGTCACATCTGCTGTTACCAAGGAAACCCCGTGGGGAGGCTAAGAAGTGCCGAAAGGTGTATGGCATGGAGAAGAGAGACATGTGGTGCACAGCCTGTCGCTGGAAAAAAGCCTGTCAGAGATTCACCGACTAATCCAGTCTCCTTCCCTGGTCTGTGAGATGAGCTGAGTGACAGCAAGGTGGACTCTTCCTCTGAGGAGGGCAGATTTCCTCATGACAGAGTTCTCAATGCTTTTTCCTCCGGGCCAGCAGAGGGCTTCATTATGTTTCCAAACACAATGAGAAGATTCAAAGCAAAACTCATTATGCAGGTTTGGAGACTTTTTCTAAGACTGATACATTTTCATTTACAGTAAAATACAGAAAAAAAGAGAAATTTTTTAATTAGATTTTGAACCTTCTGATTAGATCCTTTTTCTTTTTTCACTTGCTTCAACTCAAGGCAACATTAGAAGACTACAGATAAGCTTTTTGATATACTCTGTTGTTCATTGTAAGCTACTGTTTATGTGGCGCGTTGAAACTCTTTTTTTTTTTTGAGGTTCAAGGGTTAACACCAGATGTGCTTTGTGGCATGTCTGCTCCTTATCATCACTGTTTAAGGGACTTCAAACCTACCAAATGCATAAAATCCTTTTCACTTACACCCAGCAGGTTTGGTGTGAGTGCTAAAGTCACTGTCCTCTGCAGTCTTATTGGATATCAGATGCATTTTTAAAGCATATTACACAATATCAAGTAGTTTATTAATTTAACCAATCAGAAACAGCCTGATAGACTTCATTATTTTCAAAGCTGCACAAAACCCCTCACATCAAGTGGTACAAAGAGTTTTACTTTGATGCTCCAAAAGACTTTCAGATATGTATACAATATATGAAAGATATTTCCCTCACTTATTCTCTACTTTTTCACTAGAGATATGCACCTTGAAGAAATAAGTTGTCTTTTAGAGTATAACTGTAAGCCCAGTATGCTTGACAGAGAGGGTATGTATTTTTTCTATAGTCTATTTCCAGCAGTGAATTGCTGAAGCAACTAACAGCTCCATTGTGCAATCAGAGCAATGACAGCGTTTAATAGTTTCCTACATCTAGGATGTCATTTAGTACATGCAGAATGGCTCTGTTGTCCCGTTTTGACAGCTGATGTTCTTAAAGAGATTGTTTACCATAAACGATATGTGAATGATAAATGCCCTTTGAAATTTTAACCTAACAGTCCGAACAGTATGAAATTTATGGTGGACGTGGACAAATACAGAGATTGTAACCGTACAATCAGTACCTGATGATTAGTCATGCGTTTTGATTAATCTTTTAGAGAACATGCTCTATACCTTGCAATAGTTATCACCGACTAGCTTTGAATTACCCGTGAAAACAGCGGCTCAAGGTTGTCCTGTTTTAAAAGACACACACACAGATATATATATATATCAGCTTTTGGGGGGAATTCATGCTTTTTGTGGCCATGTATACAAACCATTTGGAATTTAGAAGATCTGCACATATTTCTTTTTTTTTGGTCAGCTGTTGGGACACCTCACAGATATTTGGGCTGCATACTGTCCCAGAAAACCCTTGCAGACTGTTGAGGTGGACAAATTTGATGTTAAACAGGCCCAAGTGGGCACGCAAAGCATGAATTCCCTATAATCCTTAATAATGATCTTACACTCTGATGCAGCATTTAAAAATAAAACAGAGCATCAAAGTGAATCAGTGCAAAGTTGGGATGCTGGTGGCCGACTGCACGATGATTCTTATAAAAGTTTTACCTGAAATGGAGTCTTACCATTAAGAAAAGGCCTGTTTTAGTAAGAAAAGAAGGCCGAGGTGTCCAAGCTGTAATAAAAGGAAAAAAATAATTTAAAAAATAACTTTTGGTGGTAGATTATAGATAGATACTTAAATTCTGTGATAATCTCTTGTTTTTCAACAATATTGCCCTTCCTAAGGAAATATTTAATTTTACAGCAAATGTTATTACTTGTTTGTTTCTTAATATTGATAGAGATATTAAAAATGGAGGAAGGAAAAAAGTAATTGATTATATTAAAAAAATGATACTGTCCCCTCCTTAAAGATTACCATTCTGAAATTGTATATATCCAAAGTGAAAAGCACCTATTATCAGCGTAATGACATGGATGGACTACTAAACTGTCTGTCGTAGCTAAAATAAGGATAAAACTAGAGTTTAAAGATTAGTAGTCATTTAAAAATCCCCAGAGCAGTTTTAACTGTATTTCCCTTTACTAGTGATGTGTTGATGTTATTAACCTCGTCGAAGTTGACTCAATCATTCTTTAAATTTAAATGACTTTGTTAAAAGATTATACTGATTGCTTTTCAAGATGATAACCAGCCTCCCTAGAAACCTCACAGTCAAGTCCTTCTATTTATTTCTATAGCCCCAAATCTCAAATTAGCCTCAAAGGGCGTTAGAAGCTGTATCACACCCCCAAACCTAAAGCCTCACTTAAGATAAGTGTTTTCCTCACAGATGGAATCATGACAATGGATGTATGTTTTTGAAGAGATTCACACTTTTGCTGTAGATTAGCAGCATTTCATCCTGGATTCTGCTGCGTCTCCTCTACTCTAAACACTGACCTGATCTGACATCAGTAGCACCATATGCCAGACAGAGTTCCTGTCCACTCTTCTGTTAGTGGGCCATATTTGAGCAGGCTCCTTCACTGACAGTACAGTGCAACCTCTGTCGCCATAGAAACACCTGTGCCATGCTCTAGCATCACAGGGTCACGTGTCCTGGTTGTTGTCAGCTGATGCCAAGTCACAGGCGACAAGTAATAACTGCTGGATAAAATCTGATGCATGAACAAATGGTGTCTCATTGATTTGTTGTCAGTTAAGGATAATATATATATTATCATCATCCCTGGTAATTTCAGTGGCATCCCAGATAAGCTAGGTCAGCAGGCCTCTTCCAGTCAGAAACTTCACAAAGTGCCAATGAAAAGAAAACAAAAAGGAAAAGGTATACTGACTTTATGAAATTGCACTACGCTGCACTGCGCAAAAACATGTTTTTATACATGGACATTTTATATACACAAAATTTTTAAGTGAAAGGGTATTTTGTTTTAAGAGGGTGGGAAGGGTATCGTCACTGCCCAGTGGAATAAATGGGGTGTCAGGGATAGGGGTCGAGAACCTCTGTTGTTCCCCATTATTGGCAAGTGATCTAAACAGCTAATGTCTTGCTTTCTGTGTCAGATATTGTACTCGACACAGTGGTGCTGGCAGTTTTAGGTGGTACAGGAAGTACAGAGTGGTACTCAGTGGTAACAAGTCTCTTTGCCTTTCTTTGGACGAGTGCCAAGGCCTGAAAGCAGTGCCAGCCTTGTTGCAGTGATGGGGAAACAGTTTCAGTACGTAGCTACACATAACTTTTATAACAGAAGATGCTTTACAGTGTTTTATTGCCTGGAGGTTTTTTCACAATGCTCACCCACTTTGCTCAACATCATTAAATCTCACCTTTGTGCTTCCTGTACTTACTTTTAAAGAAAGGTTCCTGCTTCTTAACATTTTACTGAGCTAAGGTATTATATGTGTACATACTGTTTTTAGTGCTGGATACCACTTTTTAGAAGGTTACCGGTTGGTTTGGTTATTGATAGTGTCGGATGCCGCCCATCAGGTCTCTCCATCCTCGGTGTCAGCACCAGCAGAGTTAGAAGCCAGGAGCTTAGGCTGGCAGAGCACAGGACCAGCAAACAGCAAGCATGCCTTGTCCTCTTAACCTAACATACCATTTTATCAAGCTGCATTAAACTGGCCTGTAAAGATCAGCTCTCCCATGTTGCATCCTTAACAACCTTGTTTTGTGAAGGGATGCTTGGGCCACCAAGGCTGGGAAAATAAACGCAAGTACAAAGCAACTGTTGTGGCCAAGATATGTTTTAGATTGCTTTAAAAATAACAGTTCCAGGTTTAACCTGCAAACGATGGATGGAGATTGACTCAACTTCTCGATGGGTGTGCAGGGAAACCGTAGATGAAAGACGCGCAGTGACGATATAAAATGATTTACAGTTTCAGGGCTTTCTTGTACATAATGCAACATATAGAGATCCATGAGGCTTTTTCATATACTGTTGTTTTGTTTGTCATATCTTTGTTTTATGAAAAGGATTTTTTTTTACATAACAGTTGCTCAAAATATCTTTCTTGCAATTTAAAGTTGAGAAGCTATAGTAAACCTAATCCAATGTGTATTGTAGCTTAGAGGCAAAGGGGAGGAAAAAGACAACCTGTTGAATGTAACTCTTATGAAAAGTCTTTTTTTTGCAGTAGTTGCTGGCTAGTTTATACAGCCTGATTAAATCTGTAATGCGTCCTGATTTTGGCATCCAAACTCCTAACACATGGACAGCTATCGCCACACTGCTGCATCATATGGAATAATACAACCATGCAGTATTGCTTTACTATCTTTGTGCAATGAGATGCTTTACAATGGAACAAGAACTTATTGCTTTTTTGGTGACATTAGGGCCACTTGCTCACCTTTTTGCTGTCTGTCTCTCATTCTGCCAAATAGGACTTTCTTTTGAGTACCTGTAGTTTTTATTGTCATGGATGTTGTGGTTGTGACATGAAGTTTTTGTTTGGCAGGATAACTTTCAACCTTTGATTACCTGATGGAAATCTTTATCCTGCCCTGCACATTCCAACAGACGGCATGTTTTTAGTTGCTTATCATTTCCTTTTCACCGCAGCAAAAATTCTCCAGTCCTGTTGCCCTTCTTCTGCTATCCAGCTTTACTGTGGTCCCACCCAAGCCTTTACCCAGCATATTAAGCTAAACTAAACCCTTGAAATGTGCATCACAAAAGCCTTTGTATGTTTTTTCCAAATATGTCAAAATTGATACGCTGTTTTGTTGAATGTCAAGTCTTCATTTGTGTGCAAAACAGCAACAACAAAGCCAATAGATCTCCTTCAGAATCAAATGTAAACGCATTGCAATGGCAGCTCCACTCTTCTCCTTCACCTGTGCTTGTATGACTTGTCCAGCTGTTTACCCCATTTGTCACTTCTCTCATTTAAAGACCATTTTCTCTGCTGTTGTGTTTTTACTAAGCCTCATACTGGCCATAGTGAAAACCCACCTTTGCTTTTTCTTACTAGTTGTTTTTCCTCTCCCATTGATTGATTGTCTTGTTGAGTTTGAGGTTGTTTTGCATGTTTAGCATCACTTATTGTTTTCCTTTTTTCTTTCATTTTTTAAAAATGTTAAGGAGATACAACACTGAAGGGTTTTTGTGTTAAGAGTGTCCCTCTCAATATCCAATAACTCGAGGCTGATGTAAATGTTTTTTCTTAAAATGTAAAGAAAAAAATTGTAAAAACAAACCAAAAAAAAAAAAAAGCAAATCTCAGTGGAGCCCGATTCTCGGTCAGTGCTGTGGGGAATGTGATGTCAGCTTTGAAGCTTCACTGGAGGGTAAAATTTCTCTTGTGTGTAGGCTCCGCCTCTGGTCTTTATCAGTAGTCCCACACGCATGGAGGAAGCACTTTCTGAGGAGTGGTGCACTCAAGGAGTATTCGTGTGAATGTCACGCCTTTGACTAGTGCTTGAAAAGATGTATGACCATGTATGATGCTGATAATGTGATCCATGTGATGTAATGTGACAGAAAATAAACCTGAATGGAAGAAGTCTGACATCAGATTCATTCTTTAAAGTAAAGTGGAGATTTGGGGGTAATCATCAGCTGACTGGGAAAATGGAAAAACCAAACAAAGAAATCCAGCAGTGAGGAATGAATTAGTCTGTCTGCTTTCTTTTGCTTCTCTATTGCACCCTCTTGTGGACAACCTGGGGTAAGACAACTCCAGCTGTCCAACTACAAGGAAAAGACAAAAATGGCACAAGACACACGGATCACTTCTTTACAGCAGCAATTTCAAAATTTATTGAGACTGATTGATTTTTGCAAATAATAGTTAAGCTATATCTTCCACTAAACATGAACTTAGAAAGAGGCTTGGACGGCTGGCAGGCCTGACCCAACATCAAAACAGGAGGCTCATGGTTGGCTGTAAAAATGTTCTGTGACCTATCAACCAAAAAATATCTGCACAAGAGCACTTAAATCTGCCCAAAACAAAACGGGTGTAAAAACAGGACAGTTTTTTTTTATTTTGCACATTTTGTTACAAACACAGGATTATGATGATAATCAATATAAAGTCAGTATCATATTGAACAATATTCCCAATGAAAAAAAACAAACCTCAAGCTTCAAGTGCGACTTTTACAAATCAAAGACCCTCTGAAACTTGAGAGAAAATAAATAATATATAATAGTTATATAAATTCATATATATGAAGGTATACACACCACACTCTTAGTAGAAGAACAAAATCTAAAGTAAAAAGCGCCAATTTTGAAATATAGTATCATATAGATATACCCATATCTATGGCTTCATGATTTGCACGTGAGTCAAGCTATACAGGCTAAGATGAGGATTGCAATCTGTACACTTCTAAGAATACCCATATTCATCTGCTAAAGAGCAAACGTTTCCAGTTTTGCATTGTGTGGAATGAAACAGTTGTGTGCAGATGCTGAATATGTTGCTTTGGTATGACAAAATGAACACAGGCATGCAGATAAGACCACAAAATCAGGGCACAAAAGGTAACACACTGCGGAAGGAGAAACTAGTTGCCCATCTTGATTTGTCTCGAAGTATTGTCGTCAAAAACATTTTGCACCTCCAATCAGATCAGTCACATCTCAGTAATCTCTATCCATTAATACAAATATTCAGTCATCTCTCAGAAAACAGACACGCTCACAAGCACACGGGTGAAATGTCATTGAGGCACATATCGAGGGGTCGATGGCAGATGTTTTCCTGAAGTACAACCCAGAATGAGGAAGTGGACATACAGTACAGGTCGTGAGAAGAGCACAGCAGGACCAGGGACTCACACATACATCCAGATGTCTCTCAGTGGCCATAAGAGAAACCACAGCACAAAGATCTGTCACTGATCATGGGCTCCTTCCACACCCACAATTAACATTCATAAACATTTTTACTCCATTGTCTTTCTCCTGTTCTATTTTTCTTTCTTTTCCTTCAATCCCAGAAAAAGAACAACTATTTGATTAATGGGTCCAAAAAAAACCAGAATAAATACAAAAAAAAAGAAAAAGTTGCCAGACATGAAGAAAGCATCACAAAATGTGCTGAGTTCTTCTGCAGGGGAAGTGCAGTTAATGGCACCTGTTGCCGAGAGGCCTGGTGTGGGTGTGACCAGCACTGGCAACTACGTTTCCCAGAGTTACTACTGCACCACGTCCCCGTTTTGTTTTTATGTATCCCCCCGACACCCACTTTTCCTTCTCACTTTTTAAAATAAACCCAAATCCAGCCAACACCACACCAGTAGGTAGAAATGCCAGAATGTGGACTCTGTATGCTTCTGAGTAGCATTTTATCCACACACTGCATCACCTCTTAACTGTGTGTCATTTGAGCTGCGAGCAAGTAAAAATCAGAGTAAACAACAAACAAAAGAAAAAAATATAATCAATCCTTTTCCACTCAATATTTAAGATGCAGTCTTCAGATGCTGTCCTTTCACACAGTCCTTCATGTTCACAATAATAAAATAACGTGCACTTTATCGAACTGTGACAAATAGTGACAGGTTCAAAAATGAAATAAACAACCCAACAACAAAGCAGTTTACCACAACAATAAATCTAAAAGCACTTCCACACACAGACAGTGAAACAAAAGCACTTCATGTATACAAAGTACAAGATTGTTTTTGGTTTGATATAAATCAATTAGTGTACATTGGTGATGCAAAAGCATGTGCTGAATATATGTCTCAATTAATATTTAACAGAGGTTGAACAGTGAAGGTGTCTCCCCCCCCTCAGTTAAAAAAAAAAAGCAAGTACGACATAAAAAGCTTAAATTGGCACAATAAAAAGGTTCATAAAAGCCCCATGGCTTGCTGTCCACAACAAGGCAAAGTATAAAAGCTTTATTTTTTCTTATACAAGATATAAAACATACCCCCCAAACAAAAAAACAAAAAGAAGAAAGGAACACACAATAAAGCGTAGCATCCAGCACTTAATAATTAATAATAGTAACATCAACAACAGTAATCATAGATCTGATATTTATAATAATAAAACATATCATCGGCTTCACTTGAATTGTCTTGAACTTCCCCAAAACCATGGAAATTATTTTTAAAAATTAATGGGGTTTTTTTTGGATTCTTTACAATCATTCTGGCTAACAAACATCCATCCTGTTTCACACACACACACACACACACACACACGCACACACACACACACACACACACACACACAAAAAGAAAGAGGAAGGAGTAACTTCAGGTAAAATCAGGAAACCTCAAACAGGTTTTTCAATAAATAAATTAATATTACACAGTCTACAAATACTGAAACGCTGACTTTCAAGCACAATTCTGATTCCTTTTTTAACCTTAGAAAAATGGAGAAAGTGTGTCACCAAAAGGAAAATTAACCATGGAGAGTCTGCATATTCTGTAGCCAGAAATTGAGTATCATGATTGGGGGGAAAAAAGGAAAATGAAAGAGCTAAAAAGAAAATGAACAAAGGCAGTTTTTCCTCTTGTGTGAGAGACTTGGCTCTCAGGTCCAATCATCACAACTTCCAGTGTGGGAGACACTGAACCAGAGACAGGGAGAGAGACAGAAAGTATTATTAGTGTAGAGTAGGTCCACTGTGAGCTCAACTTTACTTTTAGAACAGAACAGTGGACACAGACGTCCACTTTGTGTGTTAACACTCACATATATTGTAACATGATTGTTCAGTCTCTTTCTCTCTCTGTCTCATGGTTTTTATCTCCCCTTTCTAAATTCCAAGAATTGTATGTACATTTGCAAAATCTCCAGGATCTGTTGGAATGAATCGATAGAAACCTGGTGTTGAACTTAGGTGAAGAAAAGATTAAGGACCCCACTGAAAGGCATAGGCTTTATGAACAGCAGTCTGCACAAAGATTCAGTGATTTATATATCGTGTTAACAGTCAAGAGGACATAAATATATCCTTAAAGGTAGGTGCGGTCACCGAGTTGTTTAGGTATGTAAAGATCAGATCAAAAATGTAAACCACGGGTTCAGGGCTTTGATAGAAGTCCGTTTGTCGTTAAAGTGCAAGTCTGTGGCAGTAGGACTCTGCATCAACAATGTGTCGTTGGGCTTCACAATCCCCTGACACTCATATCTTTGCAATAGATTTAGACTCTCTCAGTCTTCACTCAAAGAAATACTCTTCCTCCAGAAACAACACACCCGAGGAGGGACTGAAACACCCTTCTTCTGGCTATTTCCCTACTCTGTCTATGGTCCTTGGTTGCCATGGTGATTGTGATGGCAAACACACAAAGTTGTAGTCTAGCGCTGGCCATGTCCTTGGAAGCGTCCTCGTCGATTCCCGCTCTGACAGAGTAGAAAAGTGTTGGACTCTGGCCTGAACCCTCAAGAAAAAGAAACACAAAAAAACTGCATCTGAAGCAAAGGAGGTAAGAGAAAAAAAAGCCTTGCACTCAAGCCATCTCTTCGTCACTCTTCTTCTATGGCATTCAAGATTCAGTGTGTCTGTGCGTGTGTGTTTGAGTATCGAGTGTTACTCAAAATGGTGTTAGATCATTGTTGTGCATCATCCTATAGCATCTCCATTCAGAGGAAGGCCTGCCCATGATGGGACGAATGGGTCAAAGAGCAGAGGAATCTGCCTGAGAGATCGCAAAAGATCTTCAGAGATTGGTTGGTGAGCCACTAACAAGAACTGCCAGGTTCTAGGAGATCCAAGCAAAGTCCCTCTCACTCCCGTTCTGGTGTTCCCCCTCCTGAGCCGAAGAATCGCTCTCCTCTTTCTCATTGTCCAGTGCTCTGTGTGCCTCAGCGGTCATTCCTGAGTCCTTCCATTTGCCCCCTTCTTCCTCTCCTTCTCCAAGGATCTCCCCATCCCCTTCGACCATCATCTCCTCCTCTCCTTCCCCATCACACTCTGCCTGGTCATCATGGAAACGATCCCCAGGATACAGCTCCTCCTCAGGAGAGATGTCCCCACCCACCTCCCCGTTGTGGTCCAGCAGAGCTGCCATGCCCCGGCCCGAGCAGTCAGCGCAGACGCCATGACGACGAGAGCCATGTTTGATTCCAACGCTGGCTGCTGACATAAAGACGCGGCTGCACACTTTACACACATACTTCTTGTCTTTGCTGTGGACCTGTGGGACGAAAACCCATCATTTCTCATTTTTTAATTTGCACTTTGGATGTGGTGTAATTTAGAAGCAGCTGCGTGACTGCACTCACCAACGTGTGCCTCTTCATGTGCTCTCTTCTGGTGAACTTCTTTCCGCAAATTTCACAGGGGTAGGGCCTTTCACCGGTATGGGAGCGCATGTGCCTCTTAAGGATGCACTGATGCATAGCAGAAAAGCTGCAGTAGGGACACTTGAACTTTTTACGAATCACTGTGAAGTCATTCACTGCAAGGAGAAGGATGTAGGGGGGGGGGGGGGGGGTGTAGGGGGACAATGAAAGAGATAAAAAAATTAGGGTTATATGACACAGACTTGGATAAAGCAAGCCATCACTTTTCAGTTATTACATTTAATTAGCAGCTTGGGCTAGAAATGTACCATCAATTCCCATGGTCATCCCAATCTAGTCAAAGCTACAGTTGCCCTGGCAACAGCTCTTCCTCCATACTAAAGCAATAAAGGCATAGAGATACTGTAAACACATGACACAACTGTCGGTCTGCCTTAGTTACTCTACAAGGTCTCTACTAAGGAAAGCAAAAACACAGACAGAAAAGCAAACACAGACAATGACAAGAAAATAAAATCACCCACACAAAGGATAAGAAGTAACAGCACACAGAGTGGAGATTGATTTCTGAGTATGAAGGCAAAGCACTCTACACACGTTTACTGTACATAAAGGAGAGGGTCAAGCACAAAAGATAGGGTTCTTAGGTGATGCAAAATAATTACCTCCATCTGCTAATCGACTGCTCTGATTAAACGTTTGAAAGCACAGCGACAAAAAAACATGCAAGTACACATGAACTGTAGGACAGATTCAACATAGTCAAATATTTCTGTGAGTGTGTGTGTGTGTGTGTTCACATAACACATGAATAAAAGAACTGCAGCAGGATTTTTCTATTTTCAATCACAGTTTAATCACAACATAAAATCTACAACCAGTCTTGTTATATTAAAAAAAGTACACATCTCTGAACAGTACATGGGTTTCAATGATAAATCATTTATTCTAGTATTACATGTCATTCGGTGCTTACAACACTTATTCAAACTCAAGAATACCACACAACAGTCAGTTTTCATTTCTCTTCAGTGACTAGCTCTACTGAGTTCCTGATTAGTTCCTGGCTTTCCTGAGCCTGCCAGTGTGTTTAAGCTTCTGGCTGGGACAAAGTGTGCTACCTGAAAATGGGATTTTATAAAGCATTTGGCATTTGGGTAGTCCCTGTGTATATATATATAGTACACCCGCATGACAGCGATGGAGCAGATCCCCCATGGACGCAAGTTTAGCTGTAATATGAAGCGCAAAAAATTGCAGTTCAGTGTCCTGAAAGAATTTTTAGAACGTAAACACAGGTTTATGTCTTCTCTTTGGGTAAAATATTCACAGTATGGGTGTTCACAATAAATCTTTGTAAAATGGGTTGTATTACAAGAATACATTGTTTCACACTGCAGTAAACTCCAAGCAGAAATTTTGGCAGAAACTGGTGTGAAGTTACATTAGCAATGATTTTCAAGCCAGTGTTAATCCAAACCCTCCTCTCAACACCTCTCTCATGCTCCTGCATTTTCCCACTTGTCTGCCTTGAGTTCCTATTTTCTGCCCCGAGGTCACAACCACACCATTATCAGTCTACAGCTGTGACATCACTAAGGTCATCTGGTATAAAGGGCATCTGCCTTACTGTCCCCACTTCCTCTTCAGATGTGGGGTCAGAGGTTAAGAGGGTCCAGAGTTGTGAAGCACCAATTACTGACCAGCTTTTCCCCTATTCAGCTCCTAGAAATCTTGCAGATCTAGGACTGAGGAGATGGTCGTAGAAAAGAGAAAATATGACACCACCCAACCCCCATCTGAGCTGCTACTGGCCTATTGTTTTAGCAGGCTTTGTCTCATTCAGTACATCCCTTCCATCTGTACTGATCTGACAGCTCTGACTGAAGAAAGTCAATTCAAACTGATGACTTAAAAAATAAGCTACTAAGTATACAGTGGATGTGAATCTTTTGCAGAATTTTGTGTAATCCTTTATGTCTATTTATATATTCTATTTAACGTTCTTTAATTACAAGGCTAAACATTTGCTGAGGGGCAGCACTCCTGCTTTGGGTCTTCTAGCTGCAATGCTGAAAGGTTCCTGCAGGTGGTGTGGTTGCCTTTGAGTCACAGTCATGCTTTACAGGTATAAACTCAGTTTGAATGTCTTTGTGCGTGCAATGCAGGGGTGGACACGAAGATAAAGATCTCGCTGCCAAAAAAGGAGACATAAGTTTAGTCAGACCAGTGACTGGCGACAGAGAGCCAGACAAGTGGTTTAGTTCGAGGAGGTGGAAAGACACCCCCTGTCTCTCCATTGGGCACTGCAGTGTAACGTAAATCACCTGGTCATGGGTCTAGTCAGTAGTCACTGAAATTATTTATACTGTGAAACATCACTTTTAATTTCAGGCAAAAAATGTTTAGACGTAAAGTTGTTTTTGCATAGCATTTCTAATACATATGGTGTCAGTTTAATTAAATAGTCCCTCTACAGAATAGCAATGACATATAATTTAATACACGGTATAAAAAGTGCCCCACACTTTTGGACTTTAAAAGAACATTTTCTGTTGTGAGTGCAGTAACACCACAAAGCATATTTTTGGCATGATTGTTAAACACAAAGTGATGGGTACAAATGATGGTTAAATTTTACAGGCCTTCCACATCAATACTGTGATTGCCGACTTTCATGTGCGGAGTTAACCGCCACAGTGGGTCTGTAAGCCCACCCTGAGACATTTCCAACCCAGTACTGCCTCCCAGTAATGCTCCTGGCATCAACCCAACCTGGCAGCAGACTTTAACGTGTGTCGCCAGGTTTTTCTGGGTGCTAAAAGCCTTGGCACAAGCCGGGCAGGTGTGCCCTCTCTCTTTGGAGTGCACGGACGAAAGGTGCCTGTGCAGGTCAGTGCGATCTCGGAAGTGTTTCAGGCAGTATGCACACTGCATCAACTTCTTCTTAAAGTGGATGGTCTTCTCATGCCGGTCCGCGTTGGATTTGAGGGTGAAGCTGGCAGGGCATTGAGAGCAGAAGTAGCGTGCTGACGCAGGCTCGCCTGTTGCAGAGCGGAAAAGAGACTGGTTGAAGTGGGGAACTTGTGACTGGGGCTGGTTAGGTTGGTGGCGCGGACCTTGCAGGCTAGGCCAGTCCAGGGACAAGGCCATCAGAGACAGGGTGTGACGATACTCGTGTTCCCTGAGATGCTCCAGGCTGCTGAACAGCCGTTTGCACAGGGAGCAGGCGAACCCCTGTGAGGGCCAGGCACCGTGCTCTGGCAAGACTCTTTCCCCTGATCCAGCCTCTTCACCTAGCCCTTTAGTTCCTTTGCCAGCCATGGACACTAACTCCGGCACAGTCAAGCCACCAACACAGCTCCCCTTGTCCATCTGATCCCTCTCAACAGGAGACTGGTCACTTTCCAAGACTGATATAGTGAAAAGGAAGATAAGGACAAAGTGTGAGAAATGTTGAAGTTCAAGCAAAAACTCTTAGCTTATGAAGAAAAGGCATATGTAACTCTAAAACATACCTGTGCTGTACTCTTTCAGGTTTTCCTTGTCTTTTATGTCCTCCTGCAAGCACAAAATATCCTGTTAACGTCATTTGCACACACATTAATACAGTCTGTATGGAATGCTGTCTGAGCATGCAGGAGACAGGAAGGTGACACAAGCTGTGAAGGCAACTTTTTCACATGCAAGGCACAACAGAGACAACAAAAAAAGTTTTAAAAAAAAGATAAACAAAATCATTATTATTCAAAGATAAATTTGAGATTAGAGAGCAAACAGAAAGACTGGATAGATGACAGTTTCAGGATGCTGCAGCTGTCTGATGAAAGAGAATGAGCTGTTATGTTGATCTACAATTTTAATAATATTGTCTGCTCAATGCTCATGCAACCCCTTGGGTGCTAACATAGTGCATTAAACACTCAATCCCACTCTTACCTCCCCAGCTAAACTCTACCCCTCCTCTATCCAATGCCCCTACCATTCCTTCACTCCCGCCTACTTGCTCAGCCCCTCTACTCCTCTTCCGCCTCTTCTCTAAGAACAGAACACCATGCACTGGGCAAACAGATGGCTTGTCCATTGAGATAGGAAAGCTTGTTGGGAGGCAGGTCCACTGAAATCAAATGCTGCTCCTAAATGTTCACACCATACACACACACTGGCTGGTACAAAACTCACATCTACACATGCTCATACACACACACACCAAGCAGAACAAACAATTTCCTGAGCTGTGAGAGCAAACCTCTTGTTGTCTTCTAGTATTGATTCTACTCAGTATCCTCACACGAGCCAGCCCATTATCTACTATCTCTAAATACATGCTGCCATTGTGACTAGATGTGTCATGTCTGGTGCAGCTACTATAAACTGTATTACTGCTAATGCTACGCAAAGACTCCTGGCTTAAAGGCAAATTCAGGTCTAGGTATATTAAAAGACTTTCTGAAAGGAGAGGCAAGAGTGAAGAGTGACGGCAATCTGAAAGGAAGGGAAAGCAAAATAAAGCACACAGAAAAAAGGCAAACAAAAAAAATACAGCAGTACTTCTTTAGTGTTGTAGGAAATTTGCCAGATTCCACAAAGAGAATGAGATACAGAGAGGGGTTGAGCAATGATGCGCTGTGTTGTTCAAAAACACTTCAATGATGAAAAATAACCCCATTAACCCTCAGTTTTTCATGCAACCCCCCCCAAAAAAAAACAAAACAATAATTTCTACTTTCTCCCACCTCTCAACCCCCTCATTGTGTTTGCAGATGCAGGGTGAAGCTGCCCTCTGGATGCTAAACTCCAATCCCTGTTGCTAACTTATCTGATGAGAGGAGAGGCACCCAGAGAGCAGCCTCCGCCCTGGAGCTGAGCCAGGCTCAGTGTGCTTACCTCAGGCAAGGTGGAGGGTTCTGGGCCCTCAGGGGCCTCTTCCACTTCCATGTCCAATCCTTCTGAGCACAGTAGGGGTGCCCCGGCCCGCAGACCGGGGGCCTCCAGGGGCCGAGGCTCAGAGGGGTGCAGTGGCGTGGGTGGGTAGTATGCTGATGTTGATGATGGCAGGAGTGATGGTGATGATGGTGGAAGATGTAGAGGAAGGAGAGGAAGAGGAGGAGGAGAGGAGCCAGCGCCCTGTTTGTTATGAATAGTGGCCCCTGTGGCCCCTGGCCGGAGCGTGCTGCAGCAGTTGTTGGAGCGGAGCCCTGAGGAGCACAGGAAACGAGTCTCACCCACCCACTCACGTACAACTGCAACTCTGCTAGCAGCTGGCCACCAGAACACAACAGGAGAGAGTGGGCAGGGGGGCACGCAGAGGCTGCCAGTGCTACACTATCAAACACTGCGGAGAGGGGGAGGAAGAAAAACTCTGAAGTTTCACTTTCCACCAGCCAAGGGGAAAGGGTTAGGGCTTCTCTTCTCTCTTTCTCTCTCGGTTTTTTTTTCTTTTGCTCCTCTGCTCTCCTTCTCCTTCCACCCACATGCGTGCACAGAGGATGGCAGCATGTGTGTGTGTTTTGTGAGAGAGTGCATGTGTTGTGTAAGCAATAAAATGCATATAAGGAGAAGGCTTGAGGATCCTCTGTAGCGTGGAGGGAAATAGTTTTGGAGAGGAGCCATCTTGCAGCTTTTTATTTCACACAGGGTAAAGGACGACTACACGGACCATGTAAGATGTTTACCAGCAACAAGTTAAGGCACGCTGGATAAAGAATTTAAAATTTCCAACAAAGGCTTTAGCTTTCCATTGCTATGGAGACTATCCTGTCACATCAATGCTGCTAATACCTTTTGTTGTAATTAATTTTTTTTATGGTTTTCTTTCTTTACATGGACTAAAATGTACTAATAAGAGCACAGTGCATTACAAATTGTTCAAGTCTGTGTGCAAGTGTAAGCAGCATTTTGGGGGATGTCTCCAAAGTTATGCGGTGGGTTAGCCATTCCCTGCTCTCGTCTGCATAACGGACAGAATCACACATCCGTGAGGCTCGACCGTGGATGGATTCCTGGAATGTTAAACTACCGCGCCCCACTCCCACTTACTGTGAATACTTACAAAGAGTGAACACCCTATCTCAGTGACAGGAACATCAAGGGTGAGTGAGGAAGAAGAGGAGAGTAAAGGTATGAGCTACAGGTGAGAGCAAGCAGCTTAATAACTAAAGCTGATCAGGTAGTATGCACCTGTCAGGAAAAGGTTTTCAAGGAATAGTTGAACCCTTTTGCAAAAATTCTGCATATAAACATGTCACATATATGTCTCATTGATTTCAATACTGAAGTTGTGTCTGCCCAGATATGAAAAATATGAACAGGCTGGAAAAAAAGGTTCCTTTAAAGAAACATATTGTTTTATTTTCTCCACCTGCAGTCACAGAGTCAAGACAAGATTTTTAAACTGCGATAAAAACATGACTTTAAAGCGACTTATCTGCTATCAGTAGCTAATGCACTTAAACTTCATAAGTCTGTTAAGAATAAATTGGATCAGATTGGGGTTTGCTATGGCAAAAAGGCTTAATGACATCCTGTTAGCAATGACCTTGTGGCAATTTTACTCCCTTTAGGTGTTTTAAATAGTTGCACAAGAAAAATACATTGCAGTGTTACCATACGTGTTTTTAAATTGCTGGTATTAAATTTACTTTGCAGCATTACATAACAGAAGGAATATTTTAATATCTCACATGTAGGACTGGTTTTTATAAGAGAATTTATAACAAAGAGCTGTGTAATTTGCACTGCATTGAACTAAAAAGTTTCTTCAAAATGTCTCACCACATTCAACTAAAAAAAAGTATATATGACAGAAAAACTGTATATAGCAGAAAATGCCAAAAGACATCTGATAGCAGATTTCTCCATTAAAGGAGATATCATGCTTTTAAATCCTTCATTTTAACATGCAAATCATTAATTTATTGTCTGTATAAAGTAGAACAGCATTGCTTTGGTCTGAATTCCTCATTATTCTTGCTCCACATACATGTTTTAACCCTGTTCTGAGGTGCGTCTTTAGAGCGACTTGTGTTGCTGCCGTCTCTTTAAATGTGAATGAGACCTGTCATGCCCCGCCTCCATCCAGGTCACAGATAGTTTGACTTTGCCCTGTTCCGCCATGTTTGTAGCTTGATAGCAGCGATAAGCTAATCTCCCAGCAGAGAAACATTTTATTAGTAAGTTAACTATAAATGTCAACAACGGAAAATGTATTCAATTCAGAAAATTGGTTAATCAGCAGAGCCACAGCAAATACTGTGACGTAATATATAAAAAAAAATGTAATAGAGAAAATTAAACAAACAAAAAGAATATAAAGATATATGCACAGCATCAGGAAGGAATAAATGGACATTTTCTGCATTCCAAAACACTTAGAAGTGCACAAAAACATGTATTTAAGTGTAAAAAAAAGTGTATTTTGCATCCCCTTTAAATTATTTTTGCTTCGTTTCTTTTCAGTCACCATTTATCTTGTGCCCTTTTTATGATATGATTTGGTTGGAATTAGCTTTACCTGCATCAGCCATTCTCTGCTGATGGAGGTAGAGCAGTAAGAAACGGTTTATTAATAATTTGATAACATCATTACTACATCAAGAATTAAGCCAAGTCTCAAGAACTTTAATGTCTGCACTTTTTGAATGAAAAACACCTAAAATAAAATTTATTTGAATAATAATTTAGCTGCCGTACATAATTTTACAGACTCACCTTTAGTCCATGATTTAGATTTAGACACAACATAGCCTTTAATACTACATTTAGAAAAAACAATTCAAGCATCACCAGTAGATTCATTCCAATGATGTAAGTTAACTTTACTAAAAATCTGGCCACACTGTCATTCAAGTTATTTAATGCATTAGATAATTATACTGCTCTTCTTGTCCTCTTGCAGACCGAAGTTACTAAAACAAATATATTTAGAAAATCTCTGTGGAGCAGCCGTAGATCCAAAGGGAGTTGTAGTTCAGGGTGAGTCAGTTTTTTAAAAGTAGATGAGAAGTGATGAGAAGTGACAGCAGAGAGAAAAGTTCCATAAAGTCCATATAATCTGTAAAGTTAATTGGATGTTCTTTATCCCTGTACACTGTGGCAGCATGGGCAGGTGTACTGAGACAGTCCAACAAAACCCATTGTTAGGCACTGTGTGACGCACAGAAGGGTAGTGGGGCTAAATCCTATTGATCTTAATTGGATTTTTGAAGCTGATTGACATACAGAGAGGTTTTACTATATTTTTGGCATTTCAGGGGAGATGTACCCTATGACCCATGCAAGGGATAACAATGACATAGGTATATATTTTTACATTCCAATGCCCCATCAATCAGGTGGGGATTCAATAGGTTCAGCTGATGAAATAAAAAAGATAAAGTAGTATTCAGCAGCCAAACTGTAATCTGATTCCCACTTTAGTCTTAATCTGAATATTTGGAATTAAATGTGTTTTATCAGTCACTTATACAGAAAACTAAGACAGAGAGGAAAAGGAGACGGAGTGGGAGACAGGCCCTTTCACTGAAATTCAGTCCTCTCTCTTGAATTGGCCAGGTGACCTTGCTCTCCCTCCTCTCTGCGTAGATCAATACTTTCCCAGGATTTTAACGCAACATGCTTTGATGCTCCCCAGCTGAAGTAAAAGAAAGGGGGAAAGCCAGGAGGGTGACAAATAAGGTAGGACCTACAAAAGCCATCCAGGAGGAGAGGGAGAGTGTGAGGGATGAGTGTTAAGGAGGGGTGAAGGAGAAATAGATGGAAAGAAGGAAGGAGAGCTGGTGTGAGGGGGGAGGACAGTACAGGAGGGAAAAATGGACAGGAAGGATGTTAAGCAGGGGTGAAAGAGAAGCAGGGAGGAGAACAGGAGAAGGGGGGAAAAAGGGCTGAATGGATGGAGGGAGGGAATGGTGATCTGTCAAACTAGGCAGACTTCTCCTCCGCCCAGTAATCTGAGGTACAGTGTTTGTTTATTCTCTGTCCTCATTTAGACACAGGGACGGACCAGGGGTGGGAGGAGAGGTTGTTGGCCATCTCCGAGAACCCATTTCCCCAGCCCCTATTGTGTAGCGAATACAAAATAGGGTTTGGCTAACCAAAATCCCTCCCTGAGGTTTCTTTGGTGAGAAGTGAAAAACACATATAGGGCTCATTCAACACGATTTTCTGTGCAGGGAGCAAATGATTAACATTCTCGGAATTCTCTCATTCATATAGTTGAGACGGACTGTATCGGTTAAGTCTGCGAATGTATCAAACAGCCTCTCCTTCTCTTTTCTGAGGCTATATATCCGTGCTGTGACAGCATCTGAATCTCCTCTTTAAGCCAACAGAAACATCTCAATCCCACACACTTAACACTTGCACAAAAGAGGTGAAGCGATGTGATGTGCATGTACGAGTGCGCGCGAATGCCAACACGTGTTCTGATCTATTCAGCCTTTTATATTGTTGGTGAGTGGGGTGCAACTCAATAGACATGACTCGACTCAGAGTTGTACCCTTCCTCTGCTTTTCTTCAGCTCACAAAAACAGGCAGAACTTGGGACAAAAGATCCAATTACTTGCCAGTAAAAGCAAAAGAAACAAACCCACAAGTTGAACACAGAAAATGTGCCCACGCGGACCTGGACTCAGGCAAATATACGCTTTCTCTCTCTTTCTCTCACACACACACAGACAAAAGGATGCACACATGCAGGCTGACAGTTTAACACCCTCACTGAGAAGCAAAAAAACTGAATGAGAAAAATCTGTCGTTACAGGCAAATTAAGCATAAATTCTGCAGCTTATTAATCACAATGTTTATCAACACAAGTGGATTTAAAAAGGTTTAATAATTCGACATAATTGCTGTTTTTTCCCCCGTATGTTCAGTTGAAAGTTTTAGGAGTTTTAGGTTTCAAAAGAAAAAAGGATGTTGAATGTGTAAAAAAAAAAAAAAAAACAGGAGTACTTTACCTACATGCATAAAAAAACACTTTATAGATCCTCCTAGAGCTCAGATTTTTATTCTGTTTATCTGTTTATCTGAAGTCATTTAAAAAAATAAAAATAACAGAAATGTCTACATATGAAAGAGCTTTGAGGCTTAGTCGTGTAGTTTCTGTAAGTAAATATCTGAACTGTTGTTCTGTTGTGTTATTTCGCTGCTGTGAAACGCAGCTGTAGACCCACTGATTTGCTAAAAGAAGCTGTCAAATAAAACCAAACAAATTTTCTCAAGACAGCAAGAGCGAGCCCAGCAAAATGTTCTCTCACTGAGTCACTGCTGAGTAGTCATCACTTGTTTTGCCACACAAACTGGTTACACACTCAACTGGCACCACATGCACACAGACATTCAGAGTGGCTGTTGAGGGAAAACACTGAGCTGCAGAGGAGACTTACACCTGAATGAAGCATCAAGCATGACCCCAAATACAGGTACGGAAAAATATATTAGAAGATTTTAATTTGTGTACATTTGAGCAGGGAAGCTAAGATGTGTGGCTAAGCTGTGCGTAACAACCAGTGTGAGCACAGTTTCAATAAATGGTTACTTACAAGACAGGGAGTGTCCTCCTTTGGGCAGGTACTCGTACAGCAAGGGGTTATCATCTCCCATCATCTCAGCCCGCAGTGATAGCAGGCTGTTCTTACTCATCAGTGCTGCCTTCAAGTTGGCCACAGATGAGATCCCTCCACCTCCGGCTCCTTCGCCGGTCTCCTCCGATTCGTTGGTACCAAGGAAACCGGGCTCTGTGGTGAGAGCTTCTTCCTGTTTGAGGAAGAATTCGAGGCGTTCGCCACGGCTGTCTGAGCTGTTGGGTTCGGTCACATCTGCCCCTGAGCAGAAAAGAGGTGGCAAAAGATGCAGGTGTCACTTGCTGACATTAAATGTTATCTCAAAGCAGCTCAAACAGAAATCTAAGATGGCTTTATGTCTGAAAACTTCTCACAAAGCACTATTGTAAGTGATTTTAAGGGATTACGCGCTCCTCTGGATACTGACAAGTAAAAATATAAAAGAAAAAAGAACCCAGCATATTAAACCAATTCTTTCAAACCTCTCAGCTAAGTCATTGTTTTACATGCAGCATTTTCAGTAGCAGCTACCTACACGTCACGGCTCTGATTCATCTTCTTCTCTCCTTGACTCCCTAACATACCTCATCATTACCAGTCAACAAAATACAGGGAGATCATAAAGAGAGAGAGAGAGAGAGAGAGAGAAGGCAGATAGAGACATAGCGTGTGTGTTGCATATGTGTGTGTGCATTTAGCCATCAGAGTTGCTGAAAGCAGAGAGAAGCTGTCAGCAGTAGACATGTCGCTGGAGGTTCCACTGTAGATCTACAAAACTGTCAGACCACACTGCTGACAACAGCTCTGCTCAACACTTGGACAGACGCACACACAACGCACACACACTCACGTAAAAATGCAAATACACCCACAAACACACTCATTGCCTCCTAATTGACATTTAACTGATGACAGTTTGCTTTCTCTCACAAAGACTTAAAAGAAAATACACACCAGGCACATCAATAGCTTACAGGCTTTGAAAGAATAGCTCATGTACATCTGAAGAAACACAGACTTATGAACACTTATGCACACTTGCGTTAAAGGGGTAGTGTACAAGATAATGTTGACCTCTTCTGGACAGAGACCTTCTGACATTTTAATATGCAAAAACTACTGTTCCCATCACTGTGCATGCAGCGATGGCTGAAATCACACTTGAAAGTAATGTGGTGGGGGAGGTTGATTCAGGGGCACGCAAAACCAAAAAGAGCAAGAAAGCAAAGAAGAGAGAAGGAGTAAAAGCATAAAATGGGGTGAGACGTGGTTGTCAATTTCACCACAGTCAGTTGGGGCTAAGTGCCTTCTGTGGCGTCTACCAGAGGGGGAGTGAAGGTGACAGGAGTAGTTGCTTTAATGTCTGGAATACCGATGGATCTACAGCCCGTCTTGCATCCTGCCAGGTCTCTCTCTGTCTCTCTCTCTCTCTCTCTCTCTCAGACACACACCCAAACACAAACTTGGATGCTCTCACAAAAAGTATGTACGATTTCTAATTAAAAATAATGCATGGATATCCATACATATCCCCAATCCATACAGCTAATGATGACTCAGTGAATGCACAATCAGAACATAAAAGACAGCAAAAGATATATATATTTAGTATCTTTATTATGTTTTTACTGATTTAACTGTGGCACACTATAAAGCTTTTGCTTTCTAATAGTGTTATTTTTTTGTAATATCATAAGATCCTAAGATCCTGGACAACCAGTGAGGTGCTCGCACAGAATTGGCTCCCAGTTCAGACATTCCCACTCATGTGAATGAATATTATCAATGGTTATAAGCCTATTTGGGACAGTGAGCCATTATAATTTATTCATATCTCTGATCAGGATGTGCCCGGAACACCTCCCCAGGTAGGCGTCCAGGAGGCATCCTAACTAGATGCCCGAGCCACCTCATCTGGCTCCTCTCCATGTGGAGGAGCAGCGGCTCTAGTCTGAGTCCCTCCTGGATGGCCGAGCTTCTCACCCTATCTCTAAGGGAGACACCGGCCACCCTGCGGAGGAAGCTCATTTCCGTACCCTGTACCCGGGATCTCATTCTTTCGGTCGCGACCCACAGCTTGTGGGCCTTTCAGGGTTCCTTTCAAGCTAATATGAAACTTCTAGGTTGTGAGTAATAAAATATAAAAGAAGACTTGTTTTGGAATATAACTGCCAAAATATGGAGGGAAAATATACAAAACATTTCCTGTTTAACAGGTTTTGCAAGTGCTCACAGAAACTAAGCCTTTGAAGGTCTCTGTCAATTAAATGAGAAAAAAGTGGCTTCCACTAAACCAAATACCTTATTAAAAAGGTCTTAATCTGGAGAATAACGTGTCACCATAAACTCTACATGACTTTTTCTTTGACAAACCACATTCATGCATTCTGTAACAACAAAAGGTGTGTGACATATGGAAACAACTTTTTACAGAGCTATTGACCCATTGTGATGTAATAACTCCTGTTTTATACCCACTAACTGGAGATGCTGTCAAATATGGATAAAATACATTTGAAACTATTTTACAATTAGATAACTGAATTCAACTCAGCTAAACTTTATTTTTAAAGCTCTTTAAAACAACTAAAGTTAAAACAAAAGGCTGCACATAATTAGGCAAAGTAAATATTTCTCACTAAAACCCTGAACAAATGCACAGGCAGTTCAGATCTCGTGTTGCTGGAAAAATGCAGCAAATCCACAAAAATGTGTGCTTAACTTTTTGTACCATATTCTATGAACAGATACTAGGAATATGTTGCACAGATGCACACATGCTGTCAGTCATTTCTCATGCTGAATATAGGTAACTGATCACAGATCAGATGGACATTCTATGCATTGTTGCATTTACTGTATATATAAAAAATGGTATCTGTTAAAAAACATGACTGAAATATTAAGGACATGGGGTGTGATAGATAAGGGTGAGCTATATAATAAGCAGTCAGCCACTGTTCAAGTTGTAGACACATCACACAATAGAAAAAGAGCAGATTAAGTTGAAGAAGAATGAATAGATGAGACACGGAGAGGGTAGAAAGGGAAAGAGAGAAAAAAGGCAGGGGAGTGAAGAAGCGGGGGTGTGCAACAGTGGAGGAAGCACAGTAGATACACAAAAAAATACACACGCATCTACACACTCACACCCCGTCCAACCTGCATACACATGCTCACACAAACACACAAAGTTAATTAAGGAGGGGGTGTAGGGGTTGGCGCACGGGGCACGAGGTGCAGGAATTCATTAGAGCTCTGCCCCCTCCTTCAGTGGGCAGCCCAGCAGCCACAGGAGTCAATCAATAACATAGATCTGCTGTTGGCCAACAACAACAACAACACACACACATACACACACACATATATAGGGAGCAATAGGAGGCAGATAAATGGAAGCAGAGGAAGCAAAGGAGGGGGAGAAATGAGCACCATTTCTGACCCCCATCTCCCTTCACTCATCTGTTCATTGGATGAGTGAATGACCCTTGACCACTTTTCCCAGCATCTTCTGGAGATGTGCATCTACAGATGGAACATGTCTACCCTCCTCACAGTCATACAGTAACAACACTTCAGTCACACAGAACACTGCTGATGATGCAAATGGGCTTGAGGAGGCGTGGTCTCATTACGATTCCCTTGCCGTAAAACTTCTGTCCTGTGCAAAAATGAAAATGTGCATTTTACACACTGCCGAGTGAGTGAGCGTGCCCTGTTGACAAACTGTTGTGCAACAAACAGTTCCAGTTTCCTGACTATATATCCACATATCCGAGGCTAAGCGTGCGATATTAGAAATTAGTATTCCGCTGACCGCAAACAGGCTTTCACTCCACATAATCGGAATAAACTACATAATCCCCCTTCACTTATGTAAGCTTTATCGGGCGTGTATAGATAGTGTTTTCCTTAAACCTCATCCTGTTCCGACAGATAAAATCATTTACCACACTAGAAACAGTCTCGCATAATCCCAAGCATGCAGCTTATGGATTTCATCATACATGTGCCTGGTTTGGTTGAGGATTTGGAGACACACACATTGTGGTGTCTTTCAAAGGCAATGGGTTTATCCCGAGTTTTAGAGACACTGTGGTTACATCATTTCTTTATGCACATATGCTCAATGTTAACATGCCAGTTGTCATGAGACAACCCATGAATTTAAATAGCAAAGAATATTCCTTTGAACTGCATGGTCAGATGCAAAAAACAATCGCTTTCTCCTCATCTTCCTTTTCCTCCTTTCTTCTGCCGTTGCAGTGAAGCGGTCTCAGTACAGTGAAGGGAAATTTCATTTTCCCCTTTATAAAAGAGTCCGAATAATTTAGATTTCTGCTTTCTGAAGAGATCCTCCGTTTAATTTGGTTGCCATGGTAGCCAGGCACCCTTGGCTTCAACATTTATGCTAAATAAAACCCCATTTTAAAAGGAGAGACAAATATGTGGAAATGGTGGTTCTCTTTGTTCATGTGTGTTTATGTGTCTATGTGTGTCTCACGCTGCAAGCTATGTAGAAGCCTGAGTGTGAAAAACAAGGAAAGAGACTTGGAAGAAAAGAGTGTGTCGAACTGTACTTTAAATTTCTTGTAAGGAATACTGCATTTATCTTCTAGTGAGAGTTATGACTAATGGATGGACGATACAGGTTTATATGCTGTGGTCGGAGGCTGCGCTGTATATCTCGGTAATGTGTGTGCGTTTCACAAAGGGAGTCGTGTTATTAGAGTGTGCACTTTGACGCAGTAAAAAGGCGATAGAAGGCCTGCAAAGGGAGGAAAGGGTCAGCTGGCCAGTTTGACCTCTGCTCTGCTGTTCTGTTTGCATGACTCCATATTGTTAGTTGTGTGACTGTGTGTTTATGTCTGCATAAATTAAACTAAACACCAATGGGTAAGGGAGTTTCCTTTTTTATCTTTAACAAAAAAAAAACTAAACAAAACAGATTTTAATAGATAAATGCTGAAAAAAACCTAAATTTTATACATAGCCCTTACTTTTCAATACACACCATGATCTGGCTGTTTATGGACTCAGTCCTTTAACATCTAGTCTCCCTCTCACACACACTTTTCTCCAACAACTCACCACACCTTCAAATCAACAGAGACAGTAGCCAAGCACAATGGAGAGAAAAAGTCCAGGGTGGTTAAGCAATGAGTTACTGAGGCTTGTCGACCACAAGAGAGCTGTCAGAGAAGAAAGTAGGGCTTGTGTGCATGTTTGAGTATCGTAGAGTGCAAACAAAGGAGAAATACTCTCTCACTGTGTATTTTTGTGTGTGCTTGTTTGTGTTTGTGTGGGATGGTGAAAGACAGAGAAAGAAGCTGTGCCCTGAAGTCGGCCCAGTTAATGGCCTGATCGGCCTGAGGTTGAAAAGGACATGGGACTATAAGAGCCATGTAGTCAAAGGACTCCTTGGCCCGCTGTGTAACATTACAGTGTCATGCTTCCGAATGACACAAGTCTTCTTTTGTTATCGTTAACAGTTCCGTACAATGAAGGTGTGACTGGTGCGTGCTTGTCCTCAAGTGGACAAAGACGGGAGGGAAGGTGAAACTTGCTTCCTCAGCACGCCAGAGTTTGAGCGGGTAAAAAAGTAATTTCAGCCAAGAAGGGGGAGTGAGGCACTAAAACAGCTCAAGAATTCAGAGGCAATTTAAAAAGCAGTGTGGGAGAGGGGAATGAAAAAAATGCTGGGTTAAAAAGGAGGGAGGATGGAAAGTAAAAGAGGCTGTTATTCTCTCTCACTCTGTTGTTTTTTAGGGACTAGCCGGGCCACAGCCTTCTGGAGAGATAGGGATGGGTGGGTGGTGATAGTGGTGATGGTGGTGGGGTGTATGTGGATAGAGAGGGCAAGCATAAATCAAGCAAAGCCTGAAGGCTTTAGTGGAGGGAGGGACAGAGGGAAGAGAGTGGTAAAGGACAGGGGAGAGGGAGATGATGGTGCTGGTAGTGATGGTGGTACTGCTGGGGGCTCAGAGGAGAAGCGAGAGTGTGGGTGGAGGGGAGGAGAGGAGAAGAGGAGATTACAAGAGTGGTGGGGTGAGAGGTGGAAGGTGGGGTGATGGAGTGTGGGTGGGTGGATGAGTGAAAGGGAGACAAGGAGAGGTGAGGGGGATGTTACAGAGGCTGTGGGAGGGAGGGCTGGGTAGTCACAGTGGAGGTGAATGAGCGGGTATATGAGGACTTCTGCAAGCCATGATGGTATCATTTAAAAAATGCCTCGCATTTAAGTTTATTTTTCACATACTTCTGTCACAGACATGATTTAATCTCTTATAGTTTCAGGAGCTGCCAAATCATTAAGTTGCTGTTGGATTAGATCAGGTAAAGATCTGTGTTGATGTGACTGATTTCCATTAACTGAACCTAATGGGGACTGAAAGAGGCAGACTGCTGAAGAGCCTAAAAAGCACTGATAACAAGATGCTTGAATTTTGCAACTTCTCATCAAGGATGTTAGTACTCCAACACACTTAGAACATTATTATTGATTGAACTGTTTTTAAAAGTAAGGCTAATATGAGTTAAAATGTATAAGAAAAAACTGAATTTTGCATATTTAAATGCAAAATTGGTAACAAGAAGGCTGGGCTGCAGCACAAAGAAAACCTGTGAAGTAATCATCTTGTGCTCTGAGACAATATTCAATTCTTTCAACTATATTTCTAAAAGTTTGAACAGAGACTAGTTGAATTTCCGTCAGCTTAGTAAATCATGATTCCAAGTTTTTTTTCCTTTTTAAAAGCAATAACCATGAGAGTTACACAGAAGTTTGAAAAAATGACACATGCATATTTAGCCCATTTAGCTGTAACACTTTTCAGGTTCCCAGAGGGTCATTGGTTGCCTGAGGAAACAGGAAAAAAAGGCAATAAAACAGGGGCACATCAGCGTGACTATCATATCTTACATACCAACCTACCACAAAGTGGCACAGCAAAATGTATTGACTCGTCTTTAGGCCCTCCACAGGTGTCACGCTAACTGTGAATATGCTAGTCAAACTAATAATCCCCAATTAGACACAATCATCTGAGTTTCATACTGAGCTGTTCACTCCTATCATGAAATGCATAGAAAACACAATGTTTTGTATTCAGTTTAGTTTTTTCTTAATGGTTTGTTTTCCTTTGTGCACTGTAACACCCCCTGCATCTGCTATGTTGTCGTAAAATGCCTTAACACTTTCAGACATGGGGCTTTGAGGGTTTTCATGACAAATTTTAAATGTCAACTATGGCTTTTCAATCTCAGTCTCTGAAAAATATAGGAAAATGGTCTTAAATGTGCTGTGCTTTCATTGCAAAATGCTTAGCCTCATCCTCATAATTTTTTTCTAAAAGAAATTCAAAAGCACACTACAAACAAGTTTCTATATGTGCCAAGCTTGAAAAGTATAAGCATTAGTTACTCCTGGTTATAATAGTTTCATCCAAAGATCCCTAACTCGTGTGCTCAGGGCCCACTGTCCTGCATACTTCTGATGATTTCCCGGTTCAACACATCAAAAATAATGGTTTAACAGCAGACTTGTACAGATCAGGGTTGTGAGAATAACTGTGTTAACCCCTTAAAATCATTAAATTTTGCCCAAAACACTTTTTTAATGAATGAAAGGCTTCTTGTGGACCATTTATTTCACTAGACTACTTTTATTGGACCATTATAAGAGGATAATTTTGTTGCAGTAAAATCTGCTAACAGAATATAGTTTGAAAGATAAATTTAATTTACAAGTCAGAAATGAGTGTTTAGTGAATTTGGTCATACATATATATATATATATATATAATTTAATTTATTAAAACTTAGGGTCAAAGTAGTTACTTGGTAAAAAGTTTACTAAGCTTTTATCCCCTAGTAGGAAAAAGTATTTACTGGTTGCATATGTATACATGTAGTGTTGCGTGAATGCATGGTGGAACTCCTGCTGTAATCAGGAAAGTTGTGATGGAAATAAGTCAGTCGAAGGGAGAGAGGCTGTACTGCTACTACTTACTGCATCTTAATATAGCAAGTATTATTTTTACTGCATATTTAAGATTTAAATGATAATTTATTAAAACTTTAATGCTGACAAAAGTTAAGGATTGTACATCTTTATTTGATGAGAATTAACCAAAGACTAAACAAATTAACTTTGCTAAGGCATGTGCCAGTTAATACCAGTTAATATTGAAAAGTAACTGTATTTGAACCACTGACTCCTGTCTCAAACCTTTTCTAAGCAGCTAACCTTTTTGTAGAGTGGTTGTCATTTCAACAAAGGAGGTTAAAAAGGAGTGGATTTTACAGCAAATGAAAGATGGGAGTGTTATGATGTCAGGCGGTAGTATGGAGGAGCAAACTCTAATTGCTGGCAGACAGGAGGCAAGTTGCAGCACCATGCAGGAAAACTTATTTAACGATGATCCAAAACACACAAACTTACTTAATGAACCTGTGACCAGCAATGAAATCCCAAAGACTTAAATACTAACAGAACCCAACAAAACACAAATGGACCTAATAAAAAAAGTCAAACATGAAACCAGGGTGTCTTCTCTTTAATTTTATTTTGTGATGTGATTACTGCATGAAAGGCATACAGAGTGCACATGTGTGTAAAACATTAGTAATGCAGATTAGTCAAAGCATTAGAGTGGGTAAAAGCAACTTCAGGACAACTTTAAGTGACATTACACTAATAGCAGTATTATTTAAAATGATTTAGAATTTAATCAACACTTAAGTATTTTAGAACCATTTAAAATATCCACATACATGCTATGATGTCCATTCATTCTGAAGAAGAAGATGGTTGGATACTTACATAAACAGAAAAGAAAGACAAACAGCAAATGCATAAACCGAGATCAGACATTTATCACTGTGAACTAACAATGAACCAATTTTGACCAATCCACGAGAGTGGAAATAGAAAGCAAAATACCATTTCAGACTGAGACCAGGAACCCTGGAACCATGGCAAAAAGAAAAAGAGCTTCTCACATCAAGAGAGTTATAATCACAAGAGGTATCTGGGCCTTGTTATAATGTTTTGGCTTACTGTCCCGACTAACACGCAAAGCTGACATTTTCAAATAGAAATTGGGTCAACAGCTTTTTTGAAAATCTCAATTTTGGTGATTCTATAATACTGGAATAACATGGTCACAGGCTAAAATTTAGCAAATTATGTGTCTTAAAATGAACCCTCATGCTTCTGGAAAATAATGAAGCAAGTCTAGTGGTAAGGTGTGCTGCAGAATCTAAATTTTCTGTTGCCTTGAACCCTCTGTGTTGTTTTGCCTGAATAATTTTAAATAGAGACTTTTAGAAGTGTTGACACTTGTGTCGACTTTCCCCTTATAAAATGTGGGTTTGAGAGATCTCTTGTTGCAGGTGCAACAAGGTGTTTTCTGGTTAACAGGTAGATTTGTTCAGTACAAAACGGAGACAAAGTGTTATTATATACATTAAAAACACATTTAATTTTTTTTAAGGTTGTTTTAGTGATAGAACTTTCTCCTTCACAGATCACTGCAGCTATTTACAATTTAGATGATAGCATTGAACAAGAGATACATTTTTCAACAGGTCAAGTGTTTGAGTCTTAAAAATGGTTCATGAAAACGTGCGTAATACACATTTTCAAAATTAACCGCCTTGCTGTAAGATGTGGTATGAAGTGAACAAGTGAATGAGTGAAGAGAGGGAGGGGGGAGAAGAGTGGGTGAGTGCGTGGGGGATGGAGGATTGCAGGGCTCAAGGTAATCTGGGGAGTTAATGCAGCTTAGAGGGACTGAGAGGAGTGGGAGGGAGGCAGAGAGAGGCAGAGAGGGGGAGTGATGGCAGTTAGAGAGAAAGAATATAAAAATAATAGGGTCAGCAGGGAAAGAGAGGGAGAGAGGAATAAATGAAGATGTATCAGAAACAAAAGCCAAAGCAACTAAGGGAGGAGAGATGAGTGGAGAAAGAAAGAGAGAGAGGTGAGGGGGGGCATAAATGCTGGAAAGAGAGAAGCGTGGAGGGGATAGAGGCAGTCGAGTGAGTGTGTGAGATAAAGAGTGGGCTAATGAAAGGTAGGGTGAGGCTGAGCGAGTTGGCGGATAGGAGGGAAGTCGAAAGAGAGAAAACGACAGAGAGCGGGGGAGAGGTCTGTATGGGGAAAGAATGCTGGGTGGGGAAGGAAGGCAGACATGCAAGGCTTTGTGCTGCAAGCAAAGAGAGACAGATTGAGAGATTGAGACAGAAAAGAGAAGTTATGTCTTGGCTTTATGCATGGGGGGGCAACCCGGTGAATGAGAACGAAAGCCACGTCCAGCCTGGTCCAGGGTCATTTCGAGGGTGAGGTAGTACAGAATGAGAGACGCAGAGAGGAGGAATACTGGAAAGTAAAGGAGGAAAACGACAAAGGCTCTGGGTGGGGATGCTGCACTGAGTCCGTAGGTTAATGGTGTGTCCGTTAACACACTCTCCGACTGACACTGACTATCTAAAAAGCTTAAGGCTAACTGCCTGGCTGGAATTATGTCTTTACTGCTCTCTGGAAAGTAATTAAACAGTTTAATGAGCAAACAAAGTTAGCAAATGTCAAAATATTTCCATCTGGATGAGATAATCTGGATCGGATTATGGAACTACAAATCAAATAAATAAAGACGCTCTAGGAAAACAACATTTTAGGTATATATAAATCTTTTGTCAACCAATAAAACTCAGGAAAAAGTGTCTATGGTATGTAACAGACCATACTTCACACTGTTTGGCTGAAAACAGCTTCACCCTTGGCCTTCTGTCCACACAGTGAACAAAACTCTGTAACTGTTATCCTGGACAGCTGCTTTTAGGTTTTGCTTGAGGCAGCTTCTTAGTTTGCACAACCACCACTGTAAAGGCTACAAAAAAGCCTTCATTTTACAGGAGGGCTTCACCTTGAGTCCATTAATATAAACATTGGCATCCCTGAATGTGTGCAGAAATCATTTTTCTGTTGATGCTGATCAACTCAGGGGTACAGAAAGTGGTCTTTAATGCATATGTCATGTAGATACTATAAAAATAACAACTATGAGGTTATGGCAGACACAAAGTAGGCATGCAGTATATATAGGTTGCCACTGATTTCAAGACATAAACACAATAATGATGTTCCTCGAAGTGTAATGCCACTGACAGCCGCTGGTTACTGTAGTGTACCTGTTGCTAAGTGGGTATCTGCTGTGATTTTAATATAACCATAAAACATTCATCCCTGCTTGCACCATGGCAACTAAACCTGGAAGTTTCTCCTGATTTTCTTTTTATTTACATGATTTAAGTAAAATTAGTCTATGAAATAAGTTCATAGTACATTATAGTAATTTGAAAGAGATTTGAATGACAGGAAAAGTGTTTAAAACGAGACCTCAAACAGACCTTAAGTACTGCTCAACGCCCCCCAATCCAGCCACCTAACCACTCACCTACCCGCCTGGCTAATGTACAAAACCCAACGAAGACTTTCACTGCAATCATACGCTACAGCCACAACAGGAGAGCAGAAAGCGGGCGGCCAGTACAAAAGGTTCCTCAACAAACAGTCAGTGTCACTGTGCTCCGACCACGCAGGGACACAAAGTGGGAAGCAGCAGGTGTTGCGTGTTCTCTGGAGAGCGTGAGCGTGTTGTCGGGGTGCTTGGTGGCCAGAAAGGCTATTGCCCCTCTTCCATCTCTTTGCTCATCTCTTCCATCTCTTAACATTAAGACTGTGCCTCTCTGTGCTTGTATCCTTGGCAACCTGCCTCCAACAATGGAGCGAGCTCTGTCCTCAGCATGGGAGGAGGATGGTGCCATGGAAAGGAAAGGCAAATGTGAGAGAGATGGAAAACTGGCAGAGCTGAGTAGTGGGGGACAAGTCTCAATGTTCGCCGAGTACAGACTTGTGGGTCGGAACAATGGAACGGGGAAAGCAAGAGAAGGAAGCACAAGACATGAGTTGTAGATGAGCATGGCCAACCTGTGTTAGCAGCAAGGCTGGTATTCACGGAGCCGATGTGATATCTGCCAATCCTGATCTGATAAAAGTTGATTACTTTGAAAGATTAAAGTAGAAAGTATTGTCAATGATACTTTGACAAGTTCAGAAGTCAATGAGACTAAAAAAGTGTCTAAGGCTCACCATAAATTCAACTATGAATACATAAATCCATGGTTTGTCAAGAATCTTCTTCTCAATTCTAAAACAGACTAAAGATTAGGATAAGTTATACCATTATGTCAAAACTTGCCACAGTCACTATGGAGGGAAAGACGTCATGGACCGAGAGCTGATTCCACCACAACCCCCTGTGATTTGAGTAAATAAAAGAAGTAAGAACAAGAGAAAGCACAATTATTGAAGAGGAAACAAGAGAAAAGCCTGTCTGTATATGGAGGACTGTGTTCATCTTTTCTTCCCCCACTGCAGCCGAGTTGAGCCATTGAGATTAATTGCTTATGATCAAATCAGCAGAAGCTGCGCAAATTAAAGAGTGGGCCACCTCCCCACCTCCTTCTCCCTCACCTCTACTACATCCCCCACCCTCCCCTGAATCAAACTCAGTGGACAGTGTGTGTGATGAGCTGCAACGCTTATTCAAGGCTGCAAACTTGACATTTCCTCTTTCCCCAGAGAGGAACATGGAGCACAGAGAGGGCTTGAGATGGAGCAAGGGGTCGGTCAAATAGCGCAGGCCTATGCACACAGGACACAGCATCACCAGTGCATGCACTGACACACACACACACACACACACACAGTGCCCTAAGCACAGCTGCTGATATCTCACCCAGCTTCTCCAAACTGCTCCTCTCTCTGTTTCTTTCTCCCTCTCTGACTCTCTCATTAAGAAGCCATTAGAGAGAAGGGCAGTGAGAGACCACATGACCCCTTTCTGACCCCTGTAACACATCTCTGAGCAGGAAGAAGGAGGGATGGAAAGAATGGGGTAAAATATAACAGAGCCATAGAAAAGAGGGAGAAATGGGGAATAATAATAATAAAAAAACCCACAGAATTACCATGGACATCAAAATAATGCTGCTTTAATGCATATCTCAAGATGGAAAACTTGGTCATATGAGTGTAGATCCTGTAACATGACAGATCCCTTAAAGGAATTATGTTACCGGTATTTTGCACCTGCATTTGCAGTGCAAAAAAAAGAGATATTTTGTAACACTGTCACATCTATTTGTTTAATTGTAATAACATGAATTATTAGATAGGTTATGCTTTTTTTGTTGAAAGGATGCAGATACGAATACTGGCCTGAAAAGGTTTGTTGGAGCCTGAACGGAAGAAAGAGGTAGAGAAGTGTGTGTTAAGTATGGACTGACTTTAAGAGAAGGAGATAATTTGGGAGTGGAGGGGAAGACGGCTAGGCTGCTTCCTTAGTCGGACACAGGAATGTAGAGCGGGCGGATCCCAGTGTGTGTGTTTCTATGTGTACTTGTGCCAGACAGGAATCCCTAACCCCCACAGACTCCGGCTCCACTTATCAAACCCAAACGGAGGGTATGGAGTGGGAGAGAGCAAAGAGGGGTATGGGTGTCCAGTGTTATCAAATCCACCTTTAACCCCCATTCGCTCTCGTTCTCCTGTAGGACACACACACACACACACACAAATATATTCACACAGGGAAACACACACCAAACCTTGACGGTGGATGTCTTAGAGGCCAAATGAACTATGGGAAGGCCACATAGTCACACACACACACACACACACACACACACAAAATGGTCAGGGTCACAGTTTCACAATTACAGTGTAAACATGCTGTATTTCTGTACCCATTTGCAGACATATGAGAAAACAGGGTAACTTTTATCGTATCTTGCTATTGTTTCCCAAATGTCACCCTAACCAACCCCCCAAGAAAAATGCAGTCTTAACTGGGGCGCTGGTGTTAATGGGAAGGATAAAATGACAGCTCGCCATTTTAGAAGTCCCAGCTGAAACAAGCTTGTTACACATTTTAGAGAAAATAACCTACGAGGAAGAACAGTAAGGAAAGGTAGATAGGATAGGTAACAGGTTAAATAGATCAAATGAGTTTATGCTTCACATGTTGTCATGTGAGGGAACTAGAGTGAAAAGACCCAGAAGAAATGAAAATTCAGAAAAGAGATCTGAAAAATGTTGAATTTGTTTCTCCTAAAACAAAGTGAGATCTGTATGAAACCAAAATGAGTCAATGGCTTGTTTCTCCACTTTCTTATTTAAAGGTGAATGGTGCTGAAAGGTTCAAATTAGACTAAACTAAATTTCAAAAGAGATCTCTTCATCTTTCATTTTCAGATTCCCTTAACTTTTGCTGCTTTTTTGATCTCATGTAGATCAATGAGTTTTCCTTATAAAATCAATCTATTCTCCATTCCACCATTTGTTAAACTTCATTCATAAATCTCATACTGAGAAATGTTCTCCACAAATACGTTTTATTGTGCTTAACCTGATTTAATCCTTATTTTAACAACCATTTATTTCCAATTATCTTCATTGTAAAACTGACAAAAGTCATTTTAAGATGGATATTATTATGAAAGTGAAGTAGTCTTTGATATTGTAAATTGTTCTCCCAGCTATCACTAAAAAGGGTTTTTCTGTACAAGAATTTACAGGCTTTTTAAGCTTTGAAAGTCCATTATTATATGAGAATTTTAAGTATTTGAAACTATGCTTCCTTACCACTGGCTCTAACTAAACCATGGACTGTATATAAAAGATAAACTGAGCCTCTCAGTGAGTTTCTGAAGAGCAAAGGTGAAGGTTATTGGGTGGTTCCTACCATCGCCATCTTAGCAGCATCGTGCCTGCTATTGTAAAATACAAAATGAGCAAAACAATGGAATTAAGAGTGGGGCTGTGAGCGTGTGGGTGGATGAGTGACATCTACTAAACTCTGAGTTGTCTGTAGTGAAGAGCTAACTGAGCTAACTGAGATACCTCTGTTCTAAAGGGAGCTAAGTGGCTAATGCAGGCAGATGGGCTAAAGCTACGGCGCAGTTATCTGGCTAAACACAGAGTTTATACTTGCTACTTGCTACGAATATTGAATACCTCTCAAATCAAAAGGACACGCTTATAACCATGCCCAATTTAAAGATTAACCCCTTAACACCTGACTTAAGAAGAACTGGGCCACTACATCCAACTTTATGTGACCTTTTAACAAAATCTGAAAAAAACCCAATTTATTATTTCAGTGTATTTACTTTTTTTTTTTTACCATATAATAGGTAAAAATTCTAATGGTGTAATCTTCTGCTTTCTGATATTCACAGAGGTGCAGTATCATATGGTAAACAACAGGGTTTAAGTAAAGTTTCTAACATAAAGCGATGCAAATGACTTTATGTATCAAATATGATACGAGTGGGCTTAATGGGTTAAATAACATCCTAGAAAATCAGTCAGAAAAAATTCCCCCCCACTCACAGTTGTCATAAAAGTAAACTCGACCTAGTAAACCAAAACCAAAACAGTTTCTCTGTATCAGGCTGTAAACATGCTTTTGTCCTCCTGTGAAGTTGGCTTTAATATGGGAGTCCATGGGGTTATTCCTTTTGCTGACACGCTCACTTAATTGTCTTTTGAACAGTTTTGCTTTGTTTGCTTGTGTTTGATCCCGTGAAATTTTAATATTGGTCTTACAGTGGCCCTGTATTTGGCAAGTAAAGCCATAGGTGAGCAAAAGGAAAAGAAATCTAAGGGTGTGCCGTCTAAAAAATGGATTTCCAGTCTTTGAATGTGATTGACTGTTTTACCCAAATACTAAGATGCAAATATACTGGATCTTTTAAATGGTTACTTACTTTTCTAGGTTTCTTAAATGCTACTAATTTCCAGTGTTACCAGTAATGGGGAACTTAAAGCACTGAAAACCTTTTCAGAGGAAGTGGAAAAAGTGCAACAGCAGGTTGGTTGTGTCGCCAAAAATGACATCTAAGAAGCAAAAACTGGATCTAGAAAGAGGCCTTTTCCTGTCTTCTATTACCTGGCTGGAATCCACTCAGGTAAAAAAAGAAATCATCGTTTTTTTCATCTTTTTGATGATTTTTTCATTCAAAAAGATGATTTAAGATGCAGTGGTGTTTGGAGTTATCCAAAGATACTTATGGCACCTTTCCATGTTTGCCAGAGTCAATGGGATTAAAGAGCTCACTTTTAGTTTACTCTTGTACTTTTTCATTTGAATTTTTATTGCAATTAAATATAAATTAGTTCCACATACACAGGATTGACTAAATGGTCCGCGAGGGGATGAAAATAATGGTCATTTAAATAAATGAAACAATACAAAGAGAACTGCAGTGGGTTTGTGAACAATATATGTATAAGTTGTAGGTTTTTTTTTTTGTAAAAAGTCCACAAGGAATAACAGATTTATTTTATCATTTACAACTCTAATCAAATATAAATTTTTGTTTGAAATTCATTGATTTAGAAATGTGAATGAGAAATTTTTTAACCACTTAATGAATTGTATTTGATTTTATGGTAAATGTACCTAAAAAAACTAATTATTTTAATCATTATAATTAATGTGATATTACTTCCATGTAACATTCTTGTTTTCTCTAATCTCTCATTTATCTTTTTAATTAACTGATTGACTTCGATCTCAAATCATCTCCAGCCTTCAAATTAGTTTTTTTTAATTACCTAATCATAAGAATAGTAAGCTACAAGGTATTTATAATAGCTAGAGTGATGTAACTTGTACTAAAAAAGTAAACTTTACTACTTGACGTACTCTAAAAAAACTTATTCAACTTTATGAAGCTTATTTTTTATGGGACAGCAGGTAGAGCAGGTTGTCTAATAACTTGAAGGTTATTGTCCCTGGGGAAGACACTTCACCCCCCTCGCTCTCAGTGTTGGCATCACTGATGTATGAATGTTTGTGGTGGTCGGTGGTTTATCCTTGCAGCTGACATCATGTGATGTGGGACACAGTCAGATTTTGCAAGGTATTTCCTTTATGTCTCTGGTATGACTCCTGTTGCCAACACTGTCTCACCGTATTTTCTCCTGTGAATTGTAGGAGAAATAAATGAGAAGTATATGAGAAAATATTGCAACTAAAATTAGGCTGAAGTGAGAATCACATTTTTGTCTCCCGAGCTTTAAAAACGAACAGAGTGAGCAGTATTTTTTCCCTTAGGAGAGGTGCTACAATGGAAACAATGAAGAGTGTGGGCTGGCAGGTGATCTGGGGCAAAGGGGGTTGGAGAGGAAAATGAGAGGTGAGGAACAAAGGCAAGTTCTGCTTTTAAAATGTAACTACAGTATATGAGGTAATAATGAGCAGAGAAGATACAGTGAGCTGCAATTCATGTAAAGTTGGGCTGTTGTAGAAGAAATATTTCTTATATCGGCTGTGCAAACACTATTAAATACACTGCAGATACAAAATGTTTGATAAGAGACTCTTAAAAACAGAACTTGGTGACCCAAACTGATGGAAACCAAAACGGAATGAGGCATTGTTTTTTTTTTTTTACTTATTTTTATTTTGCAATGCCTCTCCACCCCCGTATTTATATGTTTCACAGCAGTATCATCAGAAGGCATTTGGCAGCTTGTGGGTTGAGCCTAAGTCACTCCTGCTGTTATAACATATTATCCCACTGTGCTATCTGCTCTTACCTCACAGATTATGTCACAGTTAAGGGGCTTGATTTGTGACACCCCCTGACAGCAGCAATACAAGTTAAGAAAACCCGTCTGTTACTCAAGGCATATGCGCTAATATCACTCAATGGCAGGATTTAAATAAAATATTAAATAAACATATCAGCTGCTAATTTAAATGTGCTGGAAAAACAGGGAGGACATGGAGAGGGTAGCATTGTAACAAATACACCACCACACACGTCTGCTAGGTCATGATTAAGAAGACTTTATAATGCTGAGTCTAGATGCCTGGATCATGTTAAATGTCTGTGACTCTGCAGTCCTGAAAAAGTTTCACACTGATAAAAACTTCTAATACTGTGCATGAAGTAACTGCATAGTCTCATTTCAGAGCATTTCTGCCCAGTTTAGGTTTTAAAGAGGCATGGTAGCGTTTATTTAACCACTAGAGTCATTTGCAAACCATATCAAATACCATGTTGTTGTACATATTCAAATATCAAATATCCAAATCACCAGTATTAACTTTAATTCATTTGGCCTGTTATTTAGTTTACTGTAAAGTTTACGGAGGTAAAAGCAAACTGAAGTCTGACAGACAAACTGATGAATATGACAATTATTATGCCTGGCTTAAATTAATAACAGTGGAAAATAAAAATTCCTCAGTGTTTTGTGACAATGATATAAAAAAAGCTCTATATTTGATGCCATCTTTCTCCCTTTAGAAGCTAAATTTAGAGATAACATTCAGCTCTGCAGCACAAACCCAGTTTGATAATTATACTAAGGTACACTACTAAATAAAAGGTACACAAATAAAGTAATTAAAGGTGTTTGTCTTCCTTACGCATTAAATTTAAACCTTACATAAAACCCTTTATAAATACATAAAGGTGTCTGTTTCTACATCATTTTACCCATCAAGTTGAAAGATAATCATTCCATAATAATAGAAAATAACCTAATGACTAAATGTAATATGGAATGATTTAGTATAGATTGAAATTTTACATTAACAGAGATACGTCTGTATCTCCTTAAAATGAAATTAAATGAAAAATGAAATGAAAAATACTTTATTGATCCCAGAGGGGAATTCGAATTGTAGTAGTTTTTTTAAATACAAAAATAATCCGTCATACACTCAGTCAAGCTGTTGATGTCATCTCCATGAGGACCACAGAGGACACTCCAGTCTGCTGTCT
>JBAMHV010000014.1:8737888-8768877 GCA_037177535.1 Pseudomugil gertrudae
ATAGATAGATAGATAGATAGATAGATAGATAGATAGATAGATAGATAGATAGATAGATAGATAGATAGATAGATCTACATAATCAAAACAGCAGGGGTTTAACTATAATTAATTACAGCTGATTATTCAAAGGTTCAGGCCACAGTGAGCAAATTACAGACTATTTTAAACTCATCTCTTTAAACTCTACACATATTCCTGAAATCCAATAGATACTGCTTTTATTTTTTTGCTTCACTTGTAAAAGTTTAAAGATTTGTGTCAGTAGACAAGGTGAGCCTCAGAAATAAGAAGCTAAAGCATTAGCTAATGAGTGAAAAGGCTGTTGAGAGCTTAGTGGCCTCAGTAATGGCATCCAGTAAACACAGCAGATGTTTGCAAGAGAAGCTGATCTAAAGAAAACAAATCCTGATTCTTAACACGGTTTACATCCACAAAGACATAGCATGCTCATGCAGATGCTTTTACTGCTGCACACTAATACAGTGGGCATTTATGCAGCCATATATTGTTCTTATATTATCAAATAATCCAGTGAAATCTTTAGCTAGACAGCTTTTGTGTTGTAAAAAATATAAACGTTTCTAATAGCAAAGCATGGTCACTGATTACAGATGAATGAGAGGGAGGGAGAAAGACAAAGTGTGTAGGCACTTCTCATCAATAAAGAATGAAGCAATTAAGCTAATCTCAGACTGAAGGTGCCCTTTTCCCCTTATACCTACCAGAGGTCCTCATGGAAACTAACACTGGACGTCATGGAACAACAATTCCACCATTAACTAGCTGTCTCATAATGCCAAAAACACATTTTACTCCTAGTAGTCTTTCAATATAAAGAGTAATTGCCATGAAAGGCATATTTTGTGCCAAAATATGATAATTTCCTAACAATAACCAAATAAATCCAAACAGACATATCGTTGCATCACTGTGGAGTTAAGTGGTGAGCGTTCCACCCCTTTAAAAGTCTGGTCCATGGTAGCTCAAAATAAAAGGATGGTCCTGCAGAACTAAGCTCCTGCAAATCAGCAGACAATTGCAGGCTAGCATCAAATAAACCAGCAGACTTCCTGCTAATGACTTTTTGAAATTAATAAGATTTGTCGCCAGATATTAGTTACAAAGTTAGGTGCCAGTTTTGTTATCTAAACCAAGCTAAGCAGTTAGCCAGGAGAAGAAAATGCATAATAAGGAAATAAAAAAGAAAAGGAAAAAATAAAGTAATAAATAAATAAAAAAATCACTGTCCCCTGCAATGGACTGGTGACCTGTTAAATGCTGAGATAGACTCAAACAGCCTCGCTACCCTGAACTGGACTAAATAGTATTAACAAATGATTAGTTAATGAAAATGGCTGTCTCAAACTTGGTTTATTAAAATCAGAAGTGCAATAGCTTAATACCTTCATCACCCCTCCTGCCTTCTAATATGGTTTGTAAATAATTTGCAAGGCAGGATTTTCTCCTGGTGTCAAACATTGCTGCAACAGGTGTGTTATGTTAAATAATGCCTTGTATGTGTCCACAGAGTTTATGTGTCCCTAAATCTATCTTACAATGCTAAATAAATTATATTTATACATCTCGTCACCTTTTACCTGTATTCCTTATTCAAATGTCGGACTGCGGGTGATAAAATCCTGGACTTAAGGAGACTAGCGACTTAGGAGACTAACACTCTAAGACCATGTGAGTATTTCTGACCCTGTGTTGGTAAAAATGGATAAAAAAACAATTAACTTTAAATTGTAGAAATAATAGAGCACCACACTGACAAAATATCAAACCACTTCTTGTATACAATAATAGAGACCTCATTTAGCATGTTCAACAATTCCCCAAATCTTACCATGAAACATCCCCAACAAACTTACACCGAAACTGATCCTCATACACATTATAACTCTTAAACTTCAGATGGTACCTGATGTCTTTACTGCTAAATATCAAGGCCATACCTCTGAAGGAGAACTCATTCTCCGATTCGCTCCTATTTTGAGACCATTCCTGAAACCCGGTAGTATCATTGGTTGTCATTTGGCTAACACCAGGTAAGTCTATGCAAGCAGCAACACTTCCTTTAACCTTTAGGTGAGAAAACATTAATCTCAGAGGCTGCTTCAGCTCAACTCAACAATCCAGAACCATACAACTGACCATGTTAACAGTGCTACTGCGTGGGCTTGTGTGACTATGCACATCTACGATTCTGAGCCTCAAGACAATTTGTACTTGGACACAGTGACAAGGTCTGAGTACAGGTCATAAAATCTGGGGCTGAAGATGTAGAGTTGCAAAAACAAGCCCAAAAGCATGCTCAGTGGAATTCCTCTTCATGCATGTGCTCTTTTTTCTTCTTCCTCATTACCCCTCTAATATGATTCTCTTTTTTTTTCTTTTCCCTCCTCTTGCCCTTTCCAGAAGGTCCTTCCCTAAACCCCAGAGAGAATGGGAGGAGCTTGGGATGGTGAGGACGCGCTGGTAATCCGTGCAGTGACCCAGGTCAATTCAATTATCCTGTTTTCTTTCACTGTGCGACGCGTGTGCCCATTTCACAGCCAACTCCCTTAATGCGCCCAGGATTAGCTTCTCTTACTTTTAATGATCTACCTATCAACGCCTTGGGGTACACAATACACACACATTCACATGCACACAGGTAAGTTTATCATGTAGAAGTTTTAGTCTGAAGGAATTCACTAAACAGTTCTGTAACACTGAGGATTTCTAAATAAATATGTACTTATGTGCATTTGCTCATTTATGTGGGAGTGCAGCTTACATAAACTGCAGTAAGGAGAGGATTGCATTATCCATCTGCATTTACCCGGGCTCCACCTCACACCTTCAAGATTTGAGATAATCATCTTAGGCCTAACACGTTCTGTATAAGCTCACTAATCTCAACCCCGTGAAAGAGGTCAATTTCAGGAAGTATACAGCGTGGATGGCGGATGTGTACGGAGTTGCCCATCTGGGCCTCGATATATTAGAGACAGTGTAGTCTCATGCACATGAGTTCAAAGAAGAGAGAACAGCAGGCTGTTTGCTCCTATCTGCTGACCTTTTAAAAGATAAATTAGATTTTGCTGCAGTTAGGTGTTGAGACATCAGTCTCACTCAGTTATCTAACCTAATCTTATTATCTTACCAGTCATTCAGTAATTACATCACTGGATAACTAACTAATAGGGGTCAAGCATTATAAAACTGTAATAACTCAAGGAAACTTTGAAGTCTCAAAGTCATCATTTCAGCACTGAATCCCAAGATGGAGATATTGTATTTTAAACTGAGTCCTTTCTGACAGCTGATGCGACGTTTAACCGATTATATAACCACACAGTGAAATAAAAAACTATTTTGACCACCAAACACCTAATATCCATCCACATAAAGAGAAAGTGAACAGGGCTAAAGGCCATCAACCTTACCTGAGATGTCCTGTCCATTGTAGTTCCATCCAGTGACACCCAGCATGGAGGGCAGAGGAGATCCAGGCCTACTGTCCCTCTCCCTTTCCCGCTCCCGCTCTCGCTCCCAGTTCCTTTCAGCTTGCTGGGTAATGTGCCTAACAGTGTCTTTGTTCTTCCTGTTCTTCCTTCGCCCTGACCCTGACAGGGGTTGCCAAGGCCCTTCTCCACCCACTCCACCAGCTCCTGCAGACCCTTGCTCTGCCTGACTTTGGGTTGCTCCCTTGGGAGTGTCCCTTGGATGAGAAGAGGAATTTGGGGAGACCTGCTCCTCTTTGACATTGACAGGCCTATAGTCATGTGGCCAGGCAGGTTGAGAGTCATGGCAGGCTTCCTCCTGGCTCTCGTGACTTTTAGGGGGTTCTTGGTCCTCTTTTCCATAAGTACTGCCTCCCTCATGGCAGCTGGCAATGGCTGAGTCCCCAGAAGAGTTGGCTGGACTAGTGCGGCGTGCCAGCCATGGGGAGGTGCTGCGACCAGACATGATGGAGGCTAAGGCCTCAGAAGCCATGCCCACTATTCCACCTCCCCCTCCTCCTAAACCTGCTCCTGGTACACCACCTGTGCCCGCAATACCCACTCCTCCTCCACCCGTTCCAACTCCTCCACCTCCTCCTAAACCTGCAGCAACAGCTCCCATTTCAAAGTCAGCCAGCTCATCAGCCATCTCGGAGCGGATGCTGATGTCCAGAGCAGCTTTGATGAAGCTGTGGCAGGCCTGGACAATGTCTGTCATCTGCAGGTAGCTCGCTGCCGACATAACCTCGATCACATTCTTACTGGTGAGGGCAAGGTGTGCTGAGTACATGAAGTCGAGGATGGCTTTGAAGCCTGTCGCTGTGACGATGTCTAGGTGAGTGACAGTAGTCTGATGATGAGGCTCTGCCCCCTTTTTAACCTGGAGGACACAGAGAAGCAGCCTTAACAGTAAAACATTGTAAATAGTAAAACAAAATCAAATCCCTGTTTAAGGGTTGAGTCTATATTCTGTCTGCTCAAGTCTTCTGTCTTCTTACCTGGCAGTAAAGGGTCTTAAAATAGCGTGAGGAACCCAGAAGGACATTCTTGTGGGCTTTGAAGATCTTTCCGTCCACAATGACACAGGCGTCACAGAGGATGCCATGCTGCCTCTGCTCATTGAGCTCTCGGAGGAGCTGACGGTAGTGAGATGAGATCTCCATGTCCTCCTTCCTGTTGTTCATCTGTGTAGCTGAACAAAAGCCTCTCTTCCAAACATCTGTTGGCAAATGAAAGAAGACATGCAAGCATTTAGCAATCAATGTATTTTACAAAACAAAATATTTCCTGTAGCAAGATTCAGGATGGACGTTCAGTTGCTTTTACAAACGTGCTCGGTAGCAGAGATGATGATATGGGAGATGTGAAATCTATACGTCTTCTTTGTGAATTTTTTCTTTAAGTCCAATTATATCACTGCTAGCTCGATGCAAACCAAGAATGATCTCATTTTTAGTGTAAGAAGGGAAAAATAAGTGAATTTTAACTGTGAACCATGCTTAAAAGATGAGCCAGAGTAAAGATATGTCAGCCATAACTGTGACAGAAAAAAATGACATCAATAGCAACCGCATCTCAGCCGCTGATGTTTGATGTCTAAAAAAAGCCCAGTAACGAATAATCAAAAATCTATGTTTTTAAACTGTTTGACAGGTGTATTATCTGTGTGTGTGTGTATGTGTGAATGTGTGTGAACAAGAGACAGCGAGAGAGAGCGCTCGCTCATTAAAAATGGCAGTTTAAAAAGTGTAACACTTTAGCAAAATAGTTTTGAAGCAGAAAATACCTCATTTAGTACCATTTTAGAATTACACTGATCAATAAACGTAACCTTTGTTCTTCTTTGTTTTAGCTGTGAATATAAGCAGATATGAAGTTCATACTTGAGCTTACTCTTGAACCTTCACCTTTGTGTTTCTGATCTTGTGCACTTTAGATTGTGGAAACAAAGTTTCTGTGAAAGCCACGGATAAAAATTACCCTTAATGAGAATTTGGGAAGCGGCCCAGTTGTCGGAGAATGAAAACTTAACTTTGGTAATCACCTTTCATGAGTCATTGTGGTGCGACAGGAACACAGCCAAATGTTATTAACATTCTTATAAAATGAAAACTAACAATATGGGAAGTTTACAATCTATCAGACAACACAACTGCTCTCCTGGCTTGTTAAGTGTGCATACTGATCTCAGATTCAAGCAGGGTTTGCAGCTAGAGCGTGTTCATCCATGATCCGCTGTGATCTCACACATTAAATAAGGGTAGCAGGTTAATGGATTCAGGAAAATGGCCACGGCTAGGAAAGTGCAGAGAGAGAGACAAAGGGAGATGTGAACATCGCTATGTTAACTCATGCAAGGAGGTGGCGGAAAAACACAGAGAACCCACATGAGTCCCTGCAAACACAAACACAAGCACACATTCTCAGATGCAGAAGAAGACACGCACACTCGGGCAGTACATTAGCCGCAGCATTAGCAGCCACTCCTGCTCTTGTCTCGGTGAGGGCTAAATCACGGGGACGCAGAGTATTACCAAACGCAGCAGTGATTTGTTTTGGGAACGCCACAGCTGTCAGCTCTCATGGGCCACTCTCAGAGATGACAGCTCGGGTTGGCCAAGGTGACAGCAGCGTTTGCTCGGGGGCCGGCACACTTCAGGTCATGTTTAGCAAAGCTCTGCTCAACCTGATGGCTTGTAAGATCAGATAAATCTACAGTGTCTCCCACGTCCACTTGGACAAACACACCTCCAATGAACAGCGGTGGACAAGCCGATCGAGTGATTGTGACAACTGCTGAAGCCTGCCTTGCTCAAGAGGGGAAGAAAAAGAAAACTATCAATTCACAGCCATCTAAAGCCTTTTAACTTTGATTGTTGATTCTTTAAGTCAGAGAATGCAGTGAAAGCAAAAAGAAAGTTGGTGAATGCAGAATAACTGTCCCTCAGAATCTCAAAAGGCAAGTTTTGACGCAAATCTTTTTAAGCTCTGCCTCACACATTTCTCAAAGAAAACTATCGGCAGTATAACCTTGAGATATTCTTTCCTTTCTGTTTTGCTCTGATAGAGGCATTGAGAGTCTTCACCTTTCACCTTTGGAGACAAACCAAGAGATTTTAAAGACACAGCGATTGTGCTCCTCCTCTCTTTGCCCCTCTTCTCTCAGGGCCATTCGCACATTCAATTGTAAAGCGCTCTGTATAAGATAGGCTACCTCTCAGAGCCGCATAAAACACAAAAGAAGTCATTTATTCACAGAGACATATTCCTCCTATTCCCATTCCTCATTTTCTTCAAGTCCTGTGGATGGTGAAATAAAGAGTCACTGTACAGCACATTCTGGTCGGCAACCCGCATTGGAGACACATTTCTCTTAGTAACTCTAGAGGGGCAGTGAAAGATAGCTAGATATGCATCAAGATCATCATTACTCAGAAGTTGCATTAAGGGTTTAGCTAGCTATCGTCTGTAATGGCATTTAAGCAGATAGAATTTCTTTTGACCCACTCATAACATTAAAATATTTGTATCAAAAGAAGCCAAAGCAAACCCTTTTTCCAGCCTCTTAGAAACTGAGAATCCTATGCTTTCTTTTTCATGAACAATAGTTCAGTCAATTCAATATCAAAATGCCTATATGAAAAAGATATATCAGCCTTTCAAAGTTAGAGCATCTATACCGTTTTATTAATGGATGCATTTTATATTTAGTGAATTAACAGAAAACAGTGCAGAGCTAGAGATGTAGAGGCCTTTATGTAAATAAAAAACATAACAGAAAAAAGTTTTTCTTAACCTAATTTCTTTATTTTCTATACCAGCTTTATCCTATTCAGGGTCACAAGGAGGCTGAAGGCACACATGCTAGTGTCAAACTATCACACTAGATAGGATGCTAGTCTAGCACATACAGCAAAATAAGACACACATGCTCACACCTAGGATCAACCTAAAATCAACAGTTAAACTGGAAGGTATGTTTTTGGATGGTGAAATCAAACTGAGGTATCCAGAGAGAAATCATATATGCATGGGAAGAAGATGCAAACTTAGAAATGCTCCTGCTGAAGTTCAAACATGTTTGTTTGGAATCACTCCCACACTGAGCTAGAATACTATAACCAGCTGCAACGTAATCCAAAAAGCTATTGTTCATATCAAAGTGAAACAGCTTGTTTGTGGTTGTTATCCCGCTATGCTTAAGTTTGCACAGGCACCCAGAGCCTGCACAACAAAGAAGATTCATGGCTTATCGAGGTAACTTAAGGTTCAAACCTTAAATTTCCAGTGTCATTAAGGCCAGTTCAGTTTATTCTGTGCCATGGCTGCTTATAATGGAGCCTTCTCCTCTGGTGCAAGTTATGCTCAACACAAGGGATCCATTTATGAAAAAGCACCCTCTCTGGACCAATCAATTCTTTTGTTATAGACTGATCGCACATGGGTGCTTGGTCAGTGTCTTACACTCTCATTAACTATTGTCCTGTTAACTATAATCTTTGAATCAGTTAAATAGAAAGAAAACTCCTTATGGTTGTCTCAAATTGTATATGTGCATTACTTTTCAATCGCATTAAAAACATTTTATGAACAAAGACATAGTATTAAAAAGATAATAAAACAACAAATGCATTAAAATCATTTGAACTAGAGAGAGAAACCCTGGTATTCACAAAAAGAGACTTATTTGAAAGGTTGTTAATTTGTTGCAGGGTGCATTTATCATGGTCTTATGTGTGATGTCTTAACAAACTTATAACCCATGTACTGAACAAAAGACAGACACAAATCTTGAAAGTACTGCTGCTGATGAGGCAGTGATATTAATAAGCCGAATCATTCATGAATTCGTTATGGCAGACAACCACAACAGAAGATAACCACTAATTAGCAACCTTTATCATGTTCGTAATCAGTCTTGTGACGCTCAGTTAAATCTTGATCATTTGATCAAGATTTGTGAAACTATATGACTTAAAGAAACTCTGGGTACATTATTTGGGTAAAATTAATAAATACATTTTAGGAATAAGGTTACATAAACTTGATTAAATAAATCTTATTCAGTGTGTACATCTGCACCTTGGATTACACCACATATGTTAAATGGTCTTCAGATACAGCACTATTAGTCCAATTCCAAACACAAGGGTCTATTTGGAGTGAATTATTTAAACTTCGGATGATGGGAATTTTCCTGTAACTTTGCAATAGAAGTTAACTTTTTTTAGACCTGATGGTCTGATGCATACAAACAAGTTTCTTAAGGAGTGTTAAATTAAATACTTAAATGTATTGCTTTTTGTGGTGAAAGTGATCATATGTGTGAATACAGTGCTTGGGCTAAAGTCATGTTACCGTAAATGGAGCCTCCATTCTAACAGAGGCAATGATCAGTGGAGGGTAAAGCAACAGCGGGGACTGAGAGAAAGAGAAAGGGGTCTAATCAGATTTATTGCTTCAACAGACTCACAGACATACCGAATTAGTAGTTAGGTAGGGAAGAGGAGCTTTAATGGAGTGTGTTTTGACCTCTAAACTCTTTGCTTGCCTAATTGGCTTGTTTAATTTCGGCATGTCCAACTCCCTCCAGTCAGAGACCCCTTTTGCAGAGGAACCAATGCCATGCCACCCCAATGCAAAACATTTCTTCACTCCGTTTCCCTTCTTCTGACAGCTACTCCATTTTACCCTATGAACTGAGACTATCAGCAAGACCAAAGCACATTTCTTCACCATGTGAGTACGGCCTTGTTTTGAAGCAGGCTTTTTCTATTTTTCCCCCTGAAATACACACTTCATACAAAATGGAAAAGTAAGGTAAAATGAACTTGTCAAACAACTATAGAAATGAAAGAGGCAGAGGCATTTGCATCTAAAGCATTAGCAGTCTCTCCAAGGCTGCAGAAACTAAAGCCTTTCAGTGTGTCACACAGAACAAAAAAAAAGCCTTTTATCCTCTATGAAATCTTACTGCAAAATAAAGGGGAAAAAAAGTAAGGAAATAGACATCAGGAGGCAGGCTGACAGTCTGAGTGCTTATTTGTGGTCAGAGACAATTGTTTCAGTAAAGCATGCCACCAGAGCTCCAAGACCCTGTCACCCTTCTGAGGCCAAATCAAAAGTGACTGTCTTCCTTAACCCCTCCTTTCTTCACCCTCACACACATACACACAATAAAGAGCTCTGCTCAACTCGAAAAACACATCCAATCCCCACCCCTTTATGCACAACACACACTATGAAAAACACCCACATTTACACGCTTAGCAGAGCCATCATGGCATCACACCGGGTTTGTCCTGGTCCCATCACAGCAAAGTCACTTAAGGCCCCAGCCAGACAGCTAAAGAGATGCGACGTGTGATGGAGTGAGAGAATGGGGCTTCATCCTTCTTGTGTTTCCCTTAATGCAGCCTGTCCCTCCGAGCCACTTCTCTGCCTCCTTGACCGCACAGGACCGAGGGGAGACGGAGCACAAGGTCCTTCTGGATCAAACTCAGAGCGATACTTAGTTTAATACAAAGCTTTTGCAGCAGTTTTATGAGCTCTCGCAAGGTGCTTTCACATCAAGCTGGATGAAGATGTTAAAACATGCAAAGCATCTTTACACAGTGTGATTACATAAGATTTTTTAGCAATCAAAACTTCCTTGAAGCCTTTTGGCTTTAATGTCTGTCAATTCACTATTCATTAACATTCATGTTAATTGGTACAAGAATTAACTTTCCACAATTCCTTCACATGTAAGTTAGAACTACCGTGCTGCTCCATATACTTGCAGTTATATTTATCCTGAAATAAGGGATTTTCAGTTGATCCGCTCAAATTATTATGAGGCAGGTGTGCATGTTGCAAAACTGTCATACTCAGCTAATCACTCTGCTTTCTAACTGTGGCCCTCTGTCCAGCAAATGTAACATTATTTAATAAGATGTTTCAATGAGTCATCAAATAAATAAATAAAGCTGTTAATAGCCAGAAAGCAACTCCGCCCTTACTTTATTTTACATATACAAATTCTTTCTCACTATTTCCTTTTTCCAAGTTCAGATTTGGTCACATCACCTTGAGCAGAGATGCTAATACAGCAGTTCTTTTTCTGGAAAAGCTCTGACAGACTGACTGTAACACAACTATGGCACCAAATGAAACACATATGCGGTTACCAAACAGCAGCTGGACATGTGAAACATTTAGGTAAAGAAACCAGCTATTTCTTTTAAGAGTCAATAGATGAAAAAAAAAGATGTCACATATCACAGCACATTTTTTGTTCTATTAATACACAATTTTACAAAAATATATTGTGTAGTGAACCATTTTTACCTGCAGCAACAGCATCCAGGTTTGAGTAAAAATCCTGCAATGGACATAATGTTCCATTATTCTTGTTAACTGGCTTGACTAAGTGTAAAAAATAGCCATTATTGCTCACTCCAAAGACATTAAGTATTAGCATTTAAGACTGTGCTAAATCTGTCATTATTATCAACAGAAATGCAATCTTTTAATCTGATTTGAACATTTAACACAAACTTTATTATTGCGTCTTATCCTTTTTTAATCAAACTTCTCATTATCAAGAATTCCTCTTTGGAAACAAGCAAGAACGATGTAACCTAATGCAGGACACAATAGCAAAAAGCTGCCATTTGAAATGTTAACCATCTTATGCTTCAGTTACTGCATTTTCTCAGTTACGCTTCTTTTTGAAAATTTTCTAGAAGTAATTGGCAGGTTATCGCATAACAAAAGGCAGTTTCCTGCTAAATTCCGTATGCATATAAAGAGTGCTGCAGTTCGAAAGAACGCCTAAAAATCCTATGCTAACATCTACTAAACTAATCTTGCAGAGGGTTGTGTTATTTGCAAATGTTATAAGTGCAACTTCTTTAAATGAAGTCAAAGGAAAACATATGAAAGATGAATTAAAAAGAAATTTAGCTGGACAATAGAGACAGTGTACTTCAAAACATGGAAGCGCGGTAGAGGACAGCCATTACTTTCCAAAGTAGAACTGGCTACTACGTGTACTTCAACAACAACAAAATAGTTCTATTAGATTTCAAGGTTTGTCATTATTATTTTCAATTTAAACCTGAATGAGTGATAAATGTTACTGATGTTCACTGAACACTTGCACATATAAGGCTTGTGAAAAGGCTTTTATGAAACACGGAAGGAGGATACACAGAAACAGTGCAAGGTGAAGAGTCATAAGTGAGAAAAAGAAAAAAAAACTGAGTGGAAAACAGAGAGCAGGGCACGAAATCAGATAAAGCAAGGCTAGAATGATAGAAAGGAAAAGAGGGGGAGACAGGAAGAGAGGGGAGAGTGACTCAGGCAGCCAATATTTTTTAAACAGCTTTGCTTCCACTCAACTGGGCATCAAGGCCATTATCCCGGGGTTAATCCCCAATCCGACGGAGCTGGCAGCCTTCCGGGACAAGCTAGGGTGGCAGTCCATCAACAAGGCAGGCACGGACAAAAATAACACACACATACTCAAGCACATGCACATGACAGAAACAGGCTGGCAGGCAAGCTGCAATTAAAGCAAAGTAACACAACAAAGCTATTAAATGTAAATGGCTTGTTCAGAAGTTCTTTGTTTTTTATTATCTGTTGAAAATAAACCATTGTTCATGTCTGCCTCTGATTTCTTTATATCGTCCTGTATGTATTTATGTTGTCAGTTTCCCTCATTTTTTTATCACACACCCTCCATCTGTCCACCATCCCCACCAGCTCTAATCACACCACATTTTGCACCTCCACCTCACTCTCCCTTTTCTCTGTCCACTCTGTTTGTCTGGCAAGCACCCAAGAAGCCAAGGTGGAGGAAGAGATTTACTCAAAGAAGGATAGCTATGTCATGTGGAGAGGGACCAAAGAGGATCCAGGAGGCTTAGAGAGACTTAACGCTACTCCCTTCATCCTTTGCTCTGTCCTCCTCGGACGGCAACTTGCACCCACCGCCCAAAAATAAAACCGGGACCCTCCTCATTTACACCTGAAGACATCCACACTGCTACCTCTTGCACATGCTCCCATTAAGAGCAACTGTCAAAAGCTCTGCTTCTGTAAGCATTCCTGTACGGATTATGACACTAATGTGTCAGTTCTGCAGCACCCTGTTCTCTAACCTTTGGCCACAGGTGTTAATCTTATTGTGATCTTATATAAATCCAGTCACAGTAAGGATGGACTGGGATCATCCCAAAGTGACCAGGAAAGAAAAAAAGGTGTGACTCAAAGAGACTCCTGCTCATGTCCTTCAACTTCAACTATTGGCCAAGTTTCATTTTGATTTTGATTTCCTCATGTGACTTACAAACTCTCAGTGATACTTTTTGACATAAGAGCTTTTAAAAAAAAGGTAAAAAACAGCATCTCATCATCACTTAGTTGTATTTTTCTCTTTCTTCTTTCTTTGTACTTATGCATCAAATGTGTATGTCAATGTGTAGTTTCTGGGCTATCTTTCTCTCGAGGCCCCTAAGCCTGCTATGTCTCCCATGGTAACTCCCTGACTGACTAACCCGGGGCTTAGCCTAAATTCTCTCTCTATTAAAAGCTGTGAAATGCAAATAATGAAACATCTCATTACCACTGTCGGAGAACCCAAAATGAAAGGAGGGGGAGAGAGGGAGGGGGTGACTGTAAAACAACGAAAGAGTACTATGCAGGAGGGAGGGAAGGTGAGAGGACAGGGAGAATAAGCCAGAGCCTGAAATAAAGGAGTGGAACCAGGGGAGGAAAGAATGGGAGACGAAAAGGGGAAGGGAGGATGTGTGTGTGTGTGTGTGTGGTGGTGGTGGGGGGGGGGGGGTAAAGGATGGGAACAGATAGCCAGACAGTGAGTCTTTTGTTTGATGCACGTTGTCATTAACATAGAGAGGAGCTATGACTAACCACCTATGTAGACAAGGAGGTGGGGCACAGATGGAGGATAGCAGTAGGTGTTATATATTCCAGACTTAATTTTAAAATAAGCCATTAACCTTTGCTGAATGACATGCTTGCTAACGTAAAAGAAGATTAGTAGCTGTTCGCCTTTATTTTGCCTTAACCACTTTATTCTTAATAACATCAAATAACACTTTTTAATAATCTCTCATGTTTAAGTATAATTCTAAAGAGCAAAAGGTTACTTGTTCAAGACATACATGTGTGAGATATATGGAAGTGAAATCACCAGAAGGAAGTGTCTGTTTGCTTTTGCAGGTGGGAGGGGACTGATAGTGTTAGAGGGGGGAGATCGGCAACAACTATCACCCTGTGTGGTGTCCTGATGCAAAACCCACAAACGTCTAAAAGACAGAGTAATTAGTCAACTCTCTTACTAGAGTTAACTTATATACTTATTGCTAGGGTATCTCTAATCAGGAATTCTGACATGGAAACTTGGAGGACTAGCAAAAGGCAATTCCTTTCCTGTATCACACAACATGGGTGGCAGTTCTGGATCTTAAGTGCAACAGTGTGGAAATGGAATGAGGTATTGTGGTAAAAACAAAAAAAAATCATCATTAGATCATGAAAGTACCAGATTTGGGTGAATGACCTGGAACTTTGATCCCAAACTGTGTGATCACCAGATATTTGACTTCTGGTTAATATGGTTCAACAAGCAAACAAAAAAAAATGTGCATTGAATCAATAGATTTTTATTAAAATACACTCCCAGCTCGCAAACAGAACTAATGTAAAACACAGCTGTGCACAGACTGCACAGTGTTCAGCTTGTTTTAAAAGCAGTCAGTAGAGTTTTGGTATTGTTTTCTTTTGTCTTTACATTTACTGAACCACCGCTTTCATCCCAGATCTACAGGTTTACAACTTGTTATCTACATATAAAAAATAACCCTGAGCCTTTTCAACAGGAAACATCTCTCTTTTAGTTGTGCACTGGCAACCCTTCCTCTAAAAACTCTGCGGATGACAGAGATGAAGTTGTGTGAATAGTCTGCTTCCACATAATTGCTAATGTCTCTAACCCCCCTCACACAAACACATACACACACACAAACACAGCAATATTCATGTGATCATTTGTAATGATGACATCAATGACGAATGCTTACCCATGTGTCAACATCTTATCTAAAAAGTCCCTCTGAAAGCAGAGTGTACTAAATCAGATTAGCTTTACTCCAACTAGCTGAAGGACAGTTAGTTTATGACTTTGTTGCTACGACAACACTGTAAGCCATTTAAGTGTTCATTTCGATTGAAAAACATCATCTCATTATTTAAGTGAGAGAAAATGAGATATTTCTTGTCACTATAACTACTAAAGGGTATACATTTTAAAAAAGCATTAAATGGCTTCGTGTTTAAAGTGACAATGACGATATAACGCTGTGGATGAGCGTAGAACTTAAGCAACCTTCTCTATTCTCTCTCTCTCTCTATCAATGAGACACTCAGTCTTTGTGTGCATGTGTGTTAGTATGTGTGTGTGTGTGTGCATGTAGGGTTGTCCAGACCCTCTCATAGGTCTCATCACAAAACCTGTCACGGCAAAAAAGCAACCTGTCACGACTCAGCTAGACACGACTGTACATGATTGTACCACAAAGAACACAAGCAGCCTGTTCCTGAGCTGTTAAAACAGTCACCAGCTCCAAAGGTCTCAGACAAGAACACACACATGTACACACACAGACACGTACACACACCGACCAAATGAACAGAATAGAGGAAATGAAACAAAGCGTTACCAAGGGAAGAAGATGATAAGAAAAAAATTCTAGAGTATAAAAATACCAGTCCTCAGGGAATAAATGTCTGAACTGTCTGACCACTGAAAGCTAATTGCTATTTGTTAAAATCTGAGGTTTCTGAATGTGCAAGTGAATGACTGAATGATGGTGACTCACTGCTGGTGGCCAGTCGCTATCTGGTGCCGAGGCGGGTGCCCAGAGTGTGTGTGAGTGTGAGAGAGTGTGTGTAAGGGTAATTCGGTGGGACTGTTGCTCTGTCAGACAGCAAAAAGAGGCATCTTCCTCAAGTCCATACTGAGCAGCAACTTACAATCAGCTTAAATGTGTACTCACAAGTTCAACAGGCACACCCTGCATCCCCCCTCCTGGGCAAATATTGAGACTTTACTCCCGGCTAATCTAATTCACAAACACTCATGTGCACACACATGTAAACATTATCGTACTGTATTAACTTATTTAATAAACAAGACTCCCTTTGAACTAATGCTTCTATGATCTATAGCACTGAAATTTACATATAGATAGAGAAGCATTTATAAAAGCACACTTGTATATAACAGCCGGAGGCTGTGTTGTCACTCATCAAGCTGATCAAAAAGCAGCTACTATAAAACACTGATGAATCTTGGAGCGCTTCGAGGAATCTGTCCTTCAACAGCAGAAAAAAAGGAGGTGAGATAAAGAGAGCAAAATCAAGGGGAGAATAGAAGAGCATCTAAATATAGAGGCTTGCATTTTGGAGTCAGAAAACAAACAGTGAAGGGTAAGAATAAAAGAAACGGAGACAAAAGATGAGGAAAGGAAAAAAGAGAAGGGAGTAAATGGGAAAAGAAGGGAAATGGAAGCAACGTAACACTGAACCTGCAACAAAAGAAGCAGAACAGCGAGGATATGTGGCCTTCTGGAGAACTGGACATGGAAGCACGATAGAGTTCAGTACAGCTGCAATGTATCACTACAGGTGTTCATCAATACTGAGGGTCTACCCCTTCAGTGACCTTTTCACCAGATTCAACAAACAGACTGGGGCCTCTCTGCCAACTGAATTCTCACAGTGATCGGGGAAGATACATAATCATTAAAGGTCTAAAGGTCTTTGTGTTCTTTGTCTGTGCTTTATTGTGACTGGCTGCATACAGGGCCATTTGAGACGCCTGCTAAGCTGCAGACAGCAAACACCTGATCTGATGTCAACTTTCAAGTAAAGTTTCTTACACGGAACTGTTTAAGGGACATTTGCATAAATGTCTCGGCTGTGTAGCTCGAGGCTGCCGTGTTGACTGTGATTGACAAAAAACAAAGCTTGATCAGACAAATACTGGATACCTGGATCCCCATGTCTCTCTTGAGACCTCTTTTTTCATCCTCACACACCCCCACCTATCCTCTGTAACTGTCAGTCTTGTGTTTACCTGAATGCGTTTTGACGTTTGACTGTCACCTGTTGACTAAAATCAGGAGCTGCTGTGGCTTGCAGGCTTTAGGAACTATTTCAGCTTTTTATTTGTCTGATAGCCATGTAAAGAACCACAAATCCACATATAAAACTAGTAGAAGAGACAAAAGAACCACTGTGTAAGCTGTCATGACGGCACATCCTATCACAATGGACTTCACCTGTTTTGGAAACCCAATTTTTAATAAATCACACATTCCCACATCATGAGGCAGAGCCAGTATCAGGTGTCTCTCCAAAACCACCAATCAACTGCCAGCTCCCTTTGTCACACACCAGCCAAAAGAAAGAGGAGGAGAAGGGGTTGAGATAGAAAAGGAGTGTGCATGATGTGATGTGGGGGAGAAAAAGAGAAAGTAAAAAGAAGGGGGCACATGAGCGAGCCAGCAGAAACAAAGCCAGGTAGAACAATAATAAGTGAAAACAGGAAGAAGGAAGTGATAGAAAAAATAAGAAAAAGAAAACAGAGAGCATGAAAAGTACTGTACCGGCTGCTCACCTTGCACATTTATAGAGAAAGAGGAGAACTAAATAGGATGCAACAGTGTCACTTCCGTGTATTTGCCTGTGCCCGTTCATGCTTGTGTGTTCATAAGCAATGCCGGAAAAAGAAGCCTGATGGTTGTTGGGGAAATTTACCCCTTTTGCCACTGAAAAAGGGATGTGAACCTACTCGCTTCTGTTGGCTTTCAGATCACCTCTCTGGAATACAAAGGGGAACTATACAAACACTTTCATGAAACATCCAGCGACACGGACAAATGTGAGCTGTGTGATACAGGCGGAGTGTGACAGTGTGTTACAGTGTTACAGCGTATTGTAGAGATGGGGTAGGGCTGTTACGTTTATACTTCTGCCTTCTCCTTTTTGGACATGAAATGTGAAAATGTAAATATTGTAAATGAGAGAACATGTTTGGAAAAAGAAATGTATAATGTAAAATGTGTATATGATTTCATAGCCCCTCCTTAACTGGAAAAAACATATTCTAACTTGGATTGCTGAACTTAACAGAGCAGATGAGGCTTTTTATCTCCGCAAGAAAAATGGACCCTGCAACCGCTGTTAGCTGCTGTATTAACAGGATGTATAAATATGAGCCGTGGGGTCAAGGGGAAGGATAAAAATGAGAAAGGGAACAGGGAGAGGGTAAAAATGAGAAAAAGGAGTAGAGGAAGGGTAAAAATGAGAAATGGAGTAGGGAAGGCCACAGGAGGCACCTGGCCCACTTACAGCAGAGGAGGGGGTGGTGGAGGAGGAGAGGTGGAAGATTAAGGAATGGGAGGGGGAAAGAATAGGAAGAAAGGGAGAAGGAGGAGGTGAAAGAAAGAGAGGATGAGGAGACCTGACATTAAAAAAAACAAAAAAAATATGGGCGATGCAGCCAAGACAGAGCAAAGGGCACATTAATGATAGGAGGGAAGAGGTTAAGGCGACGTGAAGGAAAAGGTGAGGGGAGAAAAGGATGTGCCTTAAGGAGGCAAGAAAAAAAACCTGATGAAATAATGGGAAGCCCAGATGAGGAGGTGAAAGCAGGAGAGTCAGAGAGAAGCGGTGGGGGCTGGAGAAGAGGTGGCCTTGTGATGCTGAGAAAGGAGGTGGTGTATGAGTGAGCAAGATGAATGTGTGTCTCTTTGTGTGTGTGTGTGTGTGGGTGTCTAACATTATGACGAAAAACTAACACCTCACCCAAAGTATGAATAACCGACCAGGCCAATGTAGGTTCAATATCTTCTCCCCAGCACGGCCGAGCAGCCTGCCTATACCACTAATATCCCACTAATACCACCCACAGTCCTCGCTCCACCTCACATCAATGAATATTTCATGTCCTGATGGCACTTTTAAAGCAAAAACTAATTAGCAAATCCAAGTTGATCTGGCATTAGTCATATCAGGCCAATTAAAAGCCCAGTCCTACTGTACATGTTAATGGCAGCGAAGTGGAATAATTGTATGTTGAGCAGGGGAGAGAATGTTAAACAGGCCTTGTTAGTAGCACTTTAGCACTCTAGCCTGAGTCTATGGCTGGATTACAAAACTCTACAAAGCAGAATAATGTTCGTCAGAAACACGCGCATAAAGAGCTCCACCACACACACACACACACATCTTTGAAATCTCTATCCATTAATTAGAGTGTCACTATCAATTCCATGGGGTCAGATCTGATACTTATGGCAAAAGAAGAGAAATAGTTCCAGGGAAAATTATGGTTTTGTGCTTCAGATATAACATTAAACAAGGATCCAAATATTGGCAGAAGCTCGGAGGTCAGATGTGATGCAGTGTTAGAGGGAGAAAGTTGTTCTCTGTTCCACACAGCACCTCTGCGGTCAGCACCAGCCAACTCAAGCTTGTAGAGATGATATTTGTGTGGTGTTTGATTGGAGAAAGAAGCCGGTTTGTATCAGTCTTTCCAACCTTCCCTCTGTGTGTTTTTTTAAATGAACAAGTTTAGATTGAAACAGACAGCACTGACACACACAGACTAAACTGTGCTACACAAAGGAGCGACAGAATAACAAGGGCTACAGCTCTTTTGGAGTGCATGTCTGTTTCATCAACCCCTTCCACCTCCTCCCTGTTTTCCCTCCTTCACATTCCCTCCTTTCCTTCCTCCGTCTGCTTCCGCAGTTTTCTTCTCTCACCTGAGCTTTGATATGGAAATCTCTCACCATTCAGAACCCAAGGCCAGTTGAGCGTTTCTAAAGATGTATTTGCTCAAAGACTCAATTTTTCTCAAATGTTCATACTGTGTGCATGAAAGACAAACTCTTTTGCAAGGAATATAACAACTAACTGCTGCATACTTACATGAGGCTTTCAGCATTTGGCATACTTCAGCATAGAAGACCAAACCATTAAGTCCTTAATAGTTTATAAATATTTGACTAAAAGGATTGTGACTTTTCAACAAAGTAAAGCGCTTAAGACTCAAACTACTCTGCTCAAAATAACAATAAAGAGAACACATAATAATTACCATGTAACTCAAAGCCAATCATACTTCTGGGAAATCAGTCTGACCAGTTAAGAAGTTACACTGATTGTGAATCAATTTCACTCTGTGGTACAAGTAGAACAGACAACAGGCGGAAATGAGAGGCAATTAGCAGGACAACTTCTACAAAGGAGCCGTCCGGCAGGTGGTCTCCCTGTTTCCACTATTTCTAGTTGATTTTTGGTCACATTTGCATTTTGTCATTACTCTCACCACTAGAGGTAACATGAGGTGGTGTCTGTGACCAACGCGAGTTGATCAGTTTGTGCAGCTCATCCAGAATGTCATATCAATCTGTACTGTGGTGAGTTTTATATTTGTCCCAGTACAGTCTCGATAGCATATAGGAAATGTCATGAGACAGGCCAAGAGATGTGGATGAGATGTAGGAGGACAACCCAGGAGCAAGACCATCATCTGTTCCTTTGTGCAAGGGGGAACATGAGGAGCACTGTCAGAGCCATACAAAATTCCCTCCAGCAGTCCACTATAGTGTATGTTTTTGCTCAAACTGTCAGAAACAGAATCCATGAGGGGGATATGAGGTCCCAAAATCCACAAGTGGAGCCATGCTTACAGCCCAGCACTGTGCAACTCAACTGGTATTTGCCTGAGAACACCAGGGTTGGCAGATAGGCCACTGGCACTGCTCTTCACAGATGAGAGCAGGTTGACATTGGCCTACAACTGTCAGCCATTGTGACCAATTTGGCAGTGGGTCAGTAATAGTTTGGAGGGCCGCATAGACCTTCATGAGCTAATTAGGGGTACCCTGACTGCCATTAGGTAATAGGATTAGATCCTCAGACCCATTGTTAGACCATAAGCTGCTGCAATGAGACCCGTGTTCCTTCTGATGCATGGCAATTGTAAGCCTCTTGTGGCTGGAGTGTGTCAGCAGTTCCTGCATGAGGAAGGCATTGATGTTATGAACTGGCCTGTCTGTTCACCAGACCTGAATCCAATCCAGATCCTCTGGGACAAAATGACACATTCCATCACCACGTCCAGGAGTTTACTGGTTTACTGAGGCCCTGATTCAAGTGTTGGAGGAGCTCCCCCAGGAGAACATCCAGCATCTCATCAGGAACATGAATTTGTAGGGAATCCTCATTTTGAATGATCTGTAGCCGCAGCCTGTGGTCTCGTCTAGTAACTTTTAGTATGATTAATAATTATTAATTTGATTTCATTTGATCATTTTTGTGTAATTTGTGTTTGGTTGATTATTTCCCCTGTTTAATAACACTATTTTACTTTGTATATAAACAGAGCAAAAATAAGGAAATGCATGAAAATACATGGGGAAAAGAATAAATAATGAATGAAGAGAAAATGTGAAAATTAATAAATGAAAACATTAAAACATTAAAATATTAATATGCATATATATGTTAATTTATTTGTCTTTTTGATTATTTTATACTTTTGTCTGTACGGTTTGTCATGTTTTCCTTATACTTTTATATGAACAACAGGATTAAGTCCCAAGTTTGCTCATTACTAAAAGTGATGATATCAGTGGTCGATGATTCATGCTGTCTGAATCATTGCTTTGTAAGTCTATTTTATATAAAGATTTTTTTACAATGAGGAAGAAAATGAAACTTTATACTAAGCTATGTATTTTAACTTTATGACAACAGAATCAGATAGTAGGAGGTGCCCTCCTCCACCTCCTGAAAACCTCAGTAGCTGTTTTTACCTACAAGCCTGCTGACTACATACCATTTGAGGTTGAGGAGATAGTGTCAGCAGCTGGACATTTCCCCTGCAGACTTCCCCAGGCAGGTTCCTCTCCATTTATCTTATTCTTGTTTTCTTGTGTTTATAAGTAATTCCTATTTTAGCTTCTGGGTTGATAGGTAACATCTTCTACAGTGATCAAAGCAAACATTTTACACGCACTTTTTACCACGACCACAGGAGGTCACCTGTCTGATCTGGGAGTTTTCCTGTTTGTTAATAATGAGAAAATGATGACTGACTGATCCATCATGTGGCTGCAAAAGCCAGATAATGGATGATAATACTAAAGACATAATGGGGGTTTATTAAAAATCATATAAAACATGAAGGATATAGTTGTTGACTGTTTATACAAAGAAACCTCCCATATAGTGTAAGAAAGGAGAGGCTTTTTAAGCAACAATACACAGAAAACTAATCACAAACATGGCGTACATGTCACAATATCAAGATGAATTATGTCACCTGATTTCTAAAACAACGACTGGCCTAGCTTTACATGTTGATGTTTTGTTGTGGCACCATGTGAGCAAGTGAAAACAAACAGAATATTAGAAAATGCCATAAAATACCCAACATTGTGCATGACGCTGATAAGCATTGCGAGATGTTGAGGTACTGCTTGGAAGGAGCCTCTTTGCTTTGCATTCCTGAATAAAAGAAAAACACGCCCTGGTGAAACACACAAAGTCAAATCCCTCATCTGTTTTCTCAGGAATGTGCAACCCAAAAGGTGTTTTGCAATATCAACAACTCCTAAAAAAATGCTTTCTTTTTTCTAGTTTTTTTTCCAATCTTCTCTCTTATGATTCAATTTGTTTTAGAAGTTTTGATCCTTCCTGGGGAAATGTAAAACTTACAGCTCAAAAGATCAAACTGAAATATAAGGACAAAAGAAGAAAAGAGAAGAGAGTGAGATTATTGTTTTCGCTGGCATCATATTGTAGAGTGCATGCACACACACGCATACATACATACACATGCACACACATGGCTATAAAATATTCATACTTATGTGAAAAGACAAATGGGGTAGTGGAGAGCATTCCTGTTTGTGTGGTCTAAAGAGGGGGCGTCTTCAAAAACTCACCTGCTCTCTCTGCTGGGGGGAGGATGAACATGTCAGATAGGTGGACAGAGAAGCCAGCTGTTACACACACACATCCCCCACGACATCGGTGTAAACCCATGGGGATTAGGAACACCTGTATTCAGCACTGCACAATGAGCTAAAGAAGCAGTTAAACTAAAGGGCCTTGGGAGTTATTAGAGGGGTGGGGGATGGAGCAGCTTTGGCTCCGGGAGGTTATCGTGTGTCTCAAAACAACAAAGATGTGAGAATAAAAATGTTTGGGATGCAACAGATAGACAGAGTTGTTGGGAAGCTACGGATGAACATGGCATGTGGTGTAATTGCCTCATTGTGCAGAGTGTTGGCCAAATAGGTGTTGCAGTGGGGGGTTCAAAATGACAAAGACATATACAGCTGAATACTAGATGTATATGGAAATGTCTTTTTTGAGTCTATCTATTTCTTAAAAATATTTAGTTTAACTTAATACTGTGAAGAGTGATCACGACATCTTGTTGTGAGGGGGCTACATCTCTAGAGTTTGTGTGGCTGAAGCTGAAAACTAACCAGCTTCCACACAGTTCAGCCCACAAACTGCATGGGAGCAGTTACACCACCTACACAACAGCAGGCTAACGTACACATACACAGCAAAGACCTTTCCCACCAAAACCTAGCCCCTATGTCTCCTTTTCACACTTCAACACATCTCCTCTGCTTCCCCACAAAGTGCACACCGTGTGTGTGGACAATGTCCAGCGTAGCAACCTCCACCACCTTGGACAAACACCACATGTAACTTTGTCCTCAACCTCGACAAAGAAAGGAGAGTGAATTCAACTCGCTAAACTCATTTAATCATCTTCAAAAGTCCATTCATGAGAGATGCCGCAAGAGGAGAGTGCTTCAAATCCTGCTCTGCAATCCCACAAGCACACGCGCTGCTAATATTTTTTCCATCTTTCGGCCGATCTCGCCTACACTCCTCCTCCACTCATCCTTGAAGCTGTTGTCTTGGTCTGTATCATATTTTCCCCCGTGGAACACGCAGATGGAGGTGTAGACACACACATCGCTGTTCTCATAATGATAGTACTACACAGCCACACCTTGGTGGTGCAGCAGGGGAGCAGACCCAGAGATATGAACACTCTGGAAGATTTCCTGTGAGGTGACACTGTGTGCTGCAAGTACATTTGGTCTAGTGCCTTGATTGTCAAGGATTATAAGCATTAAAAGCAGATAAACGAGCTTTCTCCGGCTCACGATGACACATGCTCATGCACACTTACACAAAGAAACAAGACTTTAATTGAATAACTGTATAAAGGACTTTGAGGCTTATCATATCAAGTGCCAACTCTTAACTCAGTAGTAGGAAGTAGGAAAACAAGCAGACAAATCCAGCCTAAGACAATTTGGAAAATGGCTTGAAGGTCCTTTAATCTCAGAGATCCCGTTACAAGATTTCAAACTGAGGAAAAGACCTAGATCTTGCAGATGTACACTTAGGAAAGGACTATAATCCTAATGTCTCTAAAGCAGAGTAAAATTGGCTCTGTGAAGTCTTAAAGGTCATGGACAGTAACTAAATCTTTTTCAGCAAGTGTCCTCAGCAGAGAGCATTGTGCTGTGGTGAACATATAGTAAGATTCTGTTCATTTTCAGTTCGCTTTACACTTTAGTTAGGTCAAACTCAGTAAAAGAAATGGGACACAGGACAAGATCTGTCACTTCAACTATCTGATCAGCGGTCACCTGGCTGTTGCTTCTGGGTGCGCATCAGAGCCAGGCGCACGCTGACGTCCAGATACATTGCGTGAGTGGAGTGGGGGGGGTTGTTCCCCATCTCACGTGGTAGAAAATGGAGGAGGACATAACTGACCGGTTTGAAAAAAGCAGACACAGCGCAGGACACGGACAAGAAGAAGCGAGGGAGACGCGTAAACGGAAAACACTTAATGCGCCTCTTTTTTCAGTTATCAACAAGGATCTGATGAAGGTTGCCTGTCCTTTAACACTTCTGAGAAAAGAAAAAAAAGATAAAAACACAACAATCTGCAAACAAAACCCTTTTTAGCTCAATGTCTTGTTTGTTACTGTATGGGTGTTGACGCAGCAGAAATTTACAGCTGGAGAAATCCCCGTTTTGGAGGTTAATCGAGGGAATAAGTAGGAGGGTTAAGCCCTTGTCTTCCAGGCGCTTTCATCCTGAATCCCCTCCAGATGGCTTTAAAGAGCATCACCCGTATTTTACTGTGACATGATGTGTGCGCGATCATTTCCCTCATAAGCCAACGTTGCAGCAGGTTGTCATGCAGTTGGAAACTTTGCAAAGGACCCGCTGCTTCCTTCAGACTCACCCAGCTGATGTGACACCCAGCAGAGAACAACGATAAATAAATACACCTGATCACACTGCGAGGTGCTGTAGGGACAGATTGAAGAGAATAAGTTTGTTGTAGGGACAGATTGAAGAGAATAAGTTTGTTGTAGGGACAGATTGAAGAGAATAAGTTTGTTGAAAGTGGGTAACATTATTGGAAAATGTGCGCTTCGGAGTTTTGAATAAATCCATTCAGCTTTATTTGAACGTTATAAAGTTTTCAGAGGTGTTAATGTGTAAAATGTAGATTCTACGCAACCATATGAGGGATGACAGCTTCTCCAAATATCAAGGCACAATATGGGCAGCTGGCTGTCACGTATGGAACAGGTAGGCGTACTTTGAGACTCGGTCGGCTACGTCGCTGTCAAAACACTCGTGCTGTCGGCTAACATGATGCCAGTGGACAGGAATAAGAAAAAAAACAGTGAAAATACAACCAGGCCTGAGTTGAATTGTCATGTCTCCAACCTGTGCGCCCACCAACAACTATCAGCTGGAGACGCGACGGCTCCGCGGGCAGTAAAACTAATTGTTGACATGATATTGAAGCCGTGGATATGTCGCGTTACGCGCCGCTGTCTTAATGAAACCTGTTCGCGTGCGAAGGTGGGGGGGTTGAATGCTGGTTAGAGGGGCAGCGAGTGATAGGAGGAAGTCAGGCATACCTGTTACCCCATGGGGTCTGGGGTGGACGCAGTGTCGGTCCGTCGGAGTCCAATCTGGTGTGACAGCCTGAGAGAAGAAAGGAGGGGATGTCCAAAGCCGTAGGTTCTGTCCCTCCACTCCTCTGTGCGCTTTCTGATAACTGTTATTCCCCGATTTCTCCAACTCCCCGCTCTTCTTCCTCCACCAGCCCCTTTTTCTTTCTCTCTTTCCCTCCCCTGCTTTTCCGTGTCTTGGTATCAGGAGCCTCCCCCTCCTCCTCCTCCTCTTCAGTGCATGTCTATCTCTCTTGCACTCCCTCCGTCTCTCTATCCCCCGTCACAAAATACACACGCTTTTTCTGCGCAGTCAGGAAATGAGACTACGTGAATGAACACACCGTGCATGGCCTATTTGTTATACTTTTATCAGGCAAAACACACCATCCACTGACAACAATAACAACGACAATAATAAGAACACCAATAATAATAGCCATAATAATAACAATGATATGAATAATAATAATAATGTGTAATGATGTCAACAGTGGGGTTGTGACTCCTGCATGGCTCGTGCAGTTTCTGGTTTGTGCGTCTGCTGCCATAATGCTCAGTAATGACCAGGGGCTTACTGTAACCTACCCCCCCTTGTGGCAAGAACAAGAAAGCACCAGCAAGTCGAATAAAAAAATAGTTTGACAGTTTGACAGTAGCTGGAAAACACCTATGAATGCCATGTGATGTGCAACATGCCTTTTTTTCCCCTCCAAAACTTTTGGGGTAATTCCACTTGAACCTGACCTTTCCTTTCTACAGACGATGGATTTTTCTTATTACACGCTTTGAAGCTTGTGTGGTTTAACACTTGTGATAAAAACAAAGGCAGGAGAGTTCTGTGTGACATATTATTGCACGTCCTGTGGGACTGTTCCCACAAGGTTAGAAAGTGAGCATGGACTTAACTGATCAAACACTTAAAGATGGAAGCATCTACAAAAGTACAGATACGTTTGCTGAGCTCTTTATATCACTTCTGGAATCTAAAGTCAAATCTATATGATGATAATGTGAAATCGAGCTATTAGTTGTCAGCAAATTAAGTTAAAAGTAAAAAGAAATGTGTTAGTTCTGCTGAGAAATGCTCTCTGTATGGAGCTTAAGCTCGTCAGTACTGATGCTGAAGTCATGTGATAAGGTTACCTCACATATATATCTGTCCATATACAACTGTTAAGCGAAGCAGCTTCATATCATAATGGATCTGCATCTCCAATATGCCCGAAGTTAAATCTGAAGGACCATGAGATAATAAGCTTAACACAAGTCATAAATGATATGCAGTCCAAGTTGTTGTCCTTGCTTTTGGTGGCTTCCTTATTCACAGGTATTGGACTTTCTCAGGTGTTCACGGACACCTTAATTGGACTTTTTATCATTGTTTTCTTGGTCATCAGATTCATGCTGGGCTTTCCGAACAGCTTTTGCCGCTGCAATTCCTACCACCTCAACCTTATGAGGTAGTTCCACCAAATCTCCAACAACAAGAGCAGTTTTTTTCTTAAAAGAAAAGAGAGAGAGAGAGAGAACAAAGTTGGATATAAAAAATGAATTGACTGATTTCAAAATGATTTAAGTTCTTTATTGAACTGAAAACAATACAACACATCAAATATCTGAACATTTTCTTTTTAAATTGTGTAATGCTGGAAGAGCCCAGTTGTTGAATCGCTCAGAAATAAAGCAGGGAGGGATTTATGCAACAAAAACTTTATAGTGCAAAGAAAATATGGCTATGCATACCAAGTTTGGAGACACCTCCTCATTCCTTCAGCTTAAAAGAATGAGCGCATCTGAAATGCTGATGAATGAGTTGAAGAAGCTCTTCTGTGAAACCCTTATGATAGGTCTGGGTTGGTATAGAGCTGATACCAAGTGACTCCAGAAGAAACAACCTAAATATTGATTTGATACTGACACTTTTTTCTTAAAGTTTTAAAACCATTTGACTTTGCCAATACTTATTGATCATAATTATTATCATGACAAAGCAAAGTACAACGATTTCTGTCATGTAATACATTTTTATTAACAAACTGTATAGCAGAGAAATTTTAATTTAAAAATTTTTTCTAAACAAACATCAGCAATTTCACAAAATTATAAAATAACTACAAAAGCGACTATTCTTTGGCTCTTATTCACTTTTTTGGGGGGCTTTTTACCCTAAAACCCTCTGCAAGAAATGTAATAATCTCATCATGTTGGAATCAATGCTGTCAATATTTGGATTGATCTTAGCTGTCAAAGTTCTTACACAAACTGACATCACATGTACAATAAGTTATTGTAGTTTTAATTAAATACTAACTTTTTCAGATAGTATGGCCTTTCAGCATCTACAGTATCAGGAGTTGTGAGAGTTTGTGTGTCACTGCAAGTGCACAAAGTGAACTTTGTGCATAAATGCTGCAGTAATGAGGAACTATGGACAGACTCGTTTCTTAGGAAAGAAGAATCTATGGGCTACGACCAGGAATTGTTGTAGGTTTGAGGAAGTGAGAAACATTTATGGGGAAGAGTGCGGGTGGCACTGCAGAACTTGTAATGAGTGTGTTTTTGCTGTTGTGTGTGGCGAGAGACAGATGTGTAGCATGATACAGCAGGGAGAAGAGCTGCGCCTCCATCAGGTTGGTTTTACAAGAGAAAGTCAGGCCATGTGGATTAAGGCTGTAGGTCTGAAATGCCCGGACACAGCTCTCTCTCACACACGCACACTTACAAACACACACAAACATGCTTCCTCTCTCTGAGCAGGGTTTGCTAACACAATCCCTGCCTGAAACAAGAAGCTTTACTCAAAGCCGAACATCCTCACACAAGCATGGCCTTTAAAATCCGCCTGGCACGAAAGCATGACCCGAACAAGACTCCCTCCTCTCTACTGTCCTCTCTAATGCTCTTCCCGCTTACGGATGGGTTTAGTTTTCATTAGGACACTTACACATGTATTTACTCCTCGGAACTCCTCATCGTAACAATCCACTCAGAACATGGAGTAGCGTTGTCAGCAAAAGACAGGATTTTTGTAATACTGCACCAGTTGTGTATGTGTGTGTTTTAGACATGTACAATTTAGGCTGTGAATGTCATTAATATGTTTTTAAGAAATTCTTTTTTAACTTTTTCATTTATTCTGGCGCAGTCAAAGGTGCAATTTAGACTCATGAGTTTGAGAACATACAGATTTGTGAATTATGAATTATTTATTATTTTATCTCATTATTTATCTAATTATTTATTAATTGAGATTGCGCTAAAATATTAGAATTAGAAACTGAGTACAAAACAAAAACAAAGTTTTAACTTAATAGTATAATTGCATAAGTCATATGTACGGTGGGCCACCATACATATGCTTAAATTGTTATATCGGTTTGACTGTACTCTACAGATAATACTGACTGACTTTACATATAACTCAGAAATTTATGCAATCAGGCCAAATATTCCACATACATTAGTCGTCATTATCCATTCTAAACCGAGTTTAGATTTGAGTCCTCCAATTCCTCAACAAAATTTAAGACCACTAAGGAAGAGAGAGTCTGGTCATTGCATTATCTGTCAGGCCTGTGCTGATGAGTTAGTCAGTACCGTATACGCATCCAAGATCTCAATTTGGAATACTATGACTGAGCCCAGTAGCATAGTGGTGCATGGTGCAGGAGCAAGATGTCAAACACCTGCGCTCATATAGGTAGCTATATTCTTACAGGTAGAAATAAAGGGTCACTGCTATCACATGGTAAGTTGTTTTGAGATGTTGAATGTCTACATTGTCCTACTGTGGGATGTGAGCTGCATTTTGGTAGGGAACCGATTAAAGAAAGCAATCTCACTGGACAATATTTAGTGCAACAATCACCAAATGGGTGTATCTATTACACATTCTGTTGTGATGTCACGTCACACAGCTGGTGATTTGTCACGGCTAAAGAAAAGTACCTTCCACAAAGTAGTGTCAGTGTGGGAGGTGATTCTCATTTCACCCTACACCTGAAAATATCCAACCAATGTGTTCTTAACAAAAGCAGCTCACTACCACCACCCTCCACTACCATGTGACTCACATGAAGGAGTTCCCTGGGTAACTAGTTCCTGTGTTAATTTTAAGCTGTAATAAATATTTTACTCATCTGTAAGTAGGGGTGGTAATTCCTGGTGCAGAAAGTAAAAATCCTGTCCTGCAGCTGCTCTGACCAGTCACCAAACCAGCTGAACCTAATGACAACAGTTTATCTGCCAGGTGAACCAGCCTGAAAACACCTGTTCTAAATATACAGGTAGATCCAAAAACATAGCAGGATTTTTACTTTATGGCACTTGTGCCTATAAGTATTCACTCACTGAAGTAATAAAAAAAATACCTCAAAATGCACAAAGAAACAGTAACTTTCATTATAATTGTGGAGAAGGTATAAGGTTAACTTAGCTTATCAAACATAAGCTGCTGTCAAACATGCACTAAGTTGCAAAATATTCTAAAATTGTTATTGGAATAGTGACTCCAGGGAAATCTTTGCAGAACCAGGATAAATAAAATGATGAACCTCATTAATAAAGTTTTTTTTAAAAACTTAAGGTCAAGAATGAAGTTTTTTTCTTGCAGCCTCTTGTCAGATAAATGCATTCTTGTAATCGGTTATGCTGAATTAGACAACAACAAAAAACATGTACTACTGTTGTGAAAATAGCAGAAGGCGTTTTTAAGACCCATCCACAACCCTTCACTATCAATTTACCAAGGTAAACAGCTGTGTGTTGCATGTGCCATCCTAACCCTGCTTGTATAGACGGCAGAGCCTGCGGCTGAAAGAACACTATCTCTACCAGGTGCAGGCAGGGGATGGGGGAAGGCTTCACAAAGGAATATTTGGCACAAGGTGTGAGACAACAATATATGTGAAGGTGCAGCTTAGTGATAGTGATAGTGGGAAATGACAAGGCTTTTAGAAAGAGCCTTCCCATGGAGAGAATGAGCAAATTACGAGTATTGGAGCAAAGTCTAGGAAGTAGGAAAGGAGAGATGGGAAGGGACAAGGGATGAGGAAAGGAAGGAGGAGAAAAAGAATCAAGAGAGAGCAGATTTCTCAAAGAAAATGGAAATGAATGAGCCAGAATGCAGAATGACACCAGGAAAAGCAGAATGAATCGAGGTTATTGGATTTAAAGGCTGTATAATCATCTGGAGGATACAGAGAGTGTGTTTGTGCTTGCTGCCCACACATTTTGTTCCTGTGTGAAGGCAACATGAGGGAGGGGTGTGTGTGTGTGTGTGTGTGTGTGTGGGGGGGGGGGGGGGGGGGGGAAAACCGGACCTTTTCCCCCCCCCACCCCTCTCCCCTCTCTCTTTTGTTCCCCTCCCCCCCCACCCGGAAAAAACCCC
>JBAMHV010000014.1:8778294-8807558 GCA_037177535.1 Pseudomugil gertrudae
GTTCCAACCCCCCCCCCCCAACCCCCCAATAGGAAAAAAAACCCCTTTTCCGGGGGGAAACCTTCCCCCCCCCCCCCCCCCCCACACACACACACACACTTAAAAAAAAATCCTTACAATTTTTTTTTAAATCATTGTACTCTTATTTGTTATGTGTACACACATCCAATCATAAATGCACATAGATACTGTTCAACACATCTCCTGCATCACTCCACAGTCCACAGGCTTCCATACGCCCACACACACACAACACACACACACACACACATAAACACACGCTGACACATAGGATCTCGTTCAGAAGTCTCTGCTTCTGCAGTACAATGACTGATGGGAAGGAATATGGTTACTGTAGGTGCGATATGTGGCTCAGAGAGATGGTAATTCACTTTTTTATTTATTTATTGTAGGTGCGAGAGCGTTGAGAATTAACTTACAGACATCTTTCAGCAGTGATTAAGCCGTTGCTAAGCGCAGGCTGAGTTATTGCACAAAGTCTTAAGACGAGATGCACATGGTTGTGGCCTACAGTTAGTTCCAACCTAAAGAAGAGAACCTCTGTATGGTTGTGTATCTTATGGCTGTGACCCTCTGATGAGTTCAAAGCAACCTGTAAAGCAAAAATTGCTCAAGCACCAGCATGCCTTGTAACGCTAACTTATTTTATAATTAGCCTGCCAGGGGTCAGGGATGGAGCAGGCCAGAAAAAGATACAGACGTGCAAAGAGAATCAAAGCAGGGAGAGGTATGATGGAAAGGACTATTGTTGGAGCGTGTATGTCACTGTGTGAGCGTGTTAACTGGACAGGGAATGAAGGGGAAAGAGCAGAGTTGCTGCAGGGGTATATTCTAGGGCTTGGGGTGGTAGTGTGAGGGGGTGTAGGCCAAAGGAGGAGGAGGAGGAGGGTGTGGTTAACGGTTTTAGCGCTCACAGGAAGCCATGAAGCAGGGAAAGGGGAAGTGAACCACCCCCGTGCTGTTCCAAGGCCGCGGCAGTACTATGCTCAAGATTGGAACTAACTGACCTAGCTCACAACATTCACCACACCTTTAAACCCCTTTTATACACACACACACACACACACATACACACACAACTACACAAAGATACATGTATGATGCGGTCACTCTCTCACTAACAGATGTGTTTGCATATGCGTTGCTTTATATTGTTAGATCAAGAATTACATAGATGGTCTGTTTTATTCTTACCAACACAAGTTAAACTATCATATTTATTGTTTTTTAATGGACATTAAATATGTATGGCAAGGTATGGTATGAAATGGTAAACTGTAATAGGGTTATAATTTTAAAGCTAAAGGTAAACTTTTAGATACATTTTTCTATTTAATTTGTAGATTTTAAATGTCACTTTATGATTACATAGTGACAGAATTTTTTAATCTGTACATAAATAAACATTTTTCAAACTGTCCTTGTGAGGAAAATGTCATGGAACAAAATCTGAACACTGGATAGAATCCGACTTTCAGTAAGATGTAAGAAAAGCACTTTTTATTCAGCAATAAACCTATAAAGTATTGATGGAAGTTCTGAGGAAAATTATGAATAGAACTTAAATCACATTTATTGTTTTATTAAAATAAGCAAAAGAAATAAAGAATACATGCAGGTGAAAATTTTATTAATCATTTACATCAATACTACTTCCCCATTAAAAGTAACTTACACATATTACACATTTGCTATATTTACGTAACAACATAACACTTTAAACCCACCTTCGCACACACACACACATGCAGTAAACACAATCCTTTTCACCGTTTATCAATGTGGATTCATGATGCTATTTTTCAAGTAATATCCAACTAAATATCAGTAAAACAATTTTTATTATATAGCAACACACTACAGGGAAGACATTTTGGTTTATTTGCACATTAATAAAATAATACTTTAATGCTGTACAATTCAAATTCCTTTACGGGAGAAATGCAAAGCAATGACTCCTCACCTGAGAAGGTTGGATTTATCAAAAAATCTCAGGTAGCATGTATTGACCTAAACGTCCCCACTGGCTATCAGCCTAAGCTATACACCAGTCAGCACATACACACACACATACACACACACATTTCCTCTCATCCAAGTGACTGTAGGCACCGTGGCTAAAAGCCACCCCTGGTCAGCAGACTTAATGCAAAGTGCTGTGGGATGACAAAGGTTAAAAAATGGGAGGTGTACACAAACACAATGTATACAAATAAACTAATATAGCCAAAGTAATAATTCAGGGAATTCTGCTAAATTCTGCTTTTTTCTTCAAAAGTTTTTATTTATTTAGACGACTACAGTTAAGATAATAAAAAGCAGTTTTAAACAAATGTCAAAGGCTTTCCGTAAGATAATAGTTGGCATATAACAAGAATCTGTGTTGGTCAGTGTGGATGCACATTATGTTACCCTGGTGACTTGGTTTAATTTCTCCACAGAGAGCTGCATCCTTAACTGACCCTTAACCTAGATGAAAGAAAGGTCACCGTGGTTACACAGTCCTCTAGTTAGTTTTGTTAGCGAGCTTTTTTCCTCTAAAAGCGCGTTAGTAAAATCAGTTTTCATGAGCAAGACAAAGCTGGTGTGACTGCATTTAGCTGTAACACAATTGTCCAGATACAATTACTGAAACCTGCACTAAAGACTAACAATGGCTCCATCTTTGCATTGTCCTGTAATTATTGACAGTTCTGAGTGTTTACACCCAAAAGGATTTCAAAACGTAATCAGTACCTCTGAAAAATCACATCATTTCTAATCCAGTCTGTACAAAAAAATAAAAAAGAAAGAAAATTCAGGGCTATTCATAGAAAACTATGTAACTGTCAGAAGATGCCAAAACGCATTAAAAAGTTAATCTGGTTTACTAGTCAGTGTTTTTGCATCCTTAGCTTTTCATACCCTCTGAGGATTAATGGAAGCTGCTTTCTTTACTCTGCAAAGGTTGCTGCAAGAATGGCGAGGTAAAAAAAAGTAGAGATCATTGTAAAATTTTATATAAAAGTTCAAAAAGATCCTTTTGATCCAATGTGACCATGCATGAGTTACCAAAATCAAGACAGATTGTCCTGGAAATGGTTCAGCAAGCAATGAACGAAACAGATGTTCATCAATATATTATATATATTGATATATTGATATTACACATCTGTATGTATATATATATATATGTATATATATGTATATATATATATATGTTATTTGAAGTTATATATTTCCATATATCATTTCATTACTTCAGCAATTTCAGGATAGAAACATTTTAAAAGATTTTGACTACATCCACTCACAGTTATATCACTTTATTTATTTATTTATTTATTTATGTGTAATACATTTTTATGTCTAACAGATTTTTATGTAACAATTTACTTCATGAAATGTTGAGCATGTGGATATTTGAATGAAGAACCAGCAACACTTTTATTTCCTTTTAATGTTTTGTTACCGTAAGATCGGTGTAACTCCTGTTACATTAGACATTTACTAAAAGAGACCATAACAGTATTTTCATTTCCTGAAAACAAGTCAATTAATTTTTTTTGTTATTCCTTTACTTTTCAAAATGGTTTTAGACACAGAAGCTATATTTAGTGCATTGTTATTTAATTAGTACCTTTATGCATCTGAAATGATAATAGGAATTCATTCAGATTTTTTTCTTTGTACGGATTTCTGTGCAACAACACAACGTTATTCACATTTATCTGGAGGTAATCCAGGTGAACAAGATGAGGGATTATTGGCCAGTTTAACATTTATACTCACAGGATCAGTATGGCTCAATATTTTATACTGAAACAAAGTACGTCCTAAAAACTAAGCAAAGGTGTGTTTATGTAGGTGTAATCTGAAAAGCAGCATTTCAGGCAGTCCAAAAAGTATATTAAGCATTTCAAGACTGATCATCCTTACAGACATTATAAACCAAATTAATGAAAAGGCAATTCCCATGATTTAGCTTAGAGATCAGAATCAAAATGAGCTTTATTGGAGATAATAATGGCCAAAAGCAACAATAAACGTTTCTGCTCTCCAGTTAGTGCAACCATTGCTCCCTCTACTGGTTAACAAGGATTTACTGTACAGAAATGTGCACACCAACTGTGAGGAAGACATTTAAGATGTTTAAGAAGCAGAAACCAAGTCAAATCTAATTGATGCTGAAAATGGAAAATTAATAAATCAGAACAATATGCGTGAATATTTTTTGTTTATTTTTCTTTTGGGCTCCTCCACACACTCTGCAGAGCTGAGTTAGCTTTTCATGGGCTGACGAACCTGAGATTGAGCCTGAAATCACCATTCTCAGGTTGGACAGTCCTAGAAAGAACCACTCAAAGGTTAGGAAGTGACTGGGTGTCTTGTTCAGGCCCTTCCGCAGGCCAGAGTGAGCAGCGTCCACACTGATGGTAAATATCCTGACAAAAATAAAAGAACGTCATGAAAAAAGATGAAAAATATGCTGAGAACAAAGATTGGCTTTGTGTTTGAAAGCATGTGAGAGCTGAGCGATAAGCTTGAGGGCATTACTCCTTTCTTCATCATTTACATGCAAACGTGACAAAAAAGCAAAGTACTTGTGCAAAAGTTAGTCGAAATATTATTGTTTGTCACCCACAATGGCATTCCTAATCTCCCAGAATGTATTGTTTGTTTTTCCTTTATTTCTAAATATTATCCATAAATTTCTTAAAGTATTTCCTCAAATGTTATTTTAGGTCTGTATATATTTTATTTTATTTTACTTAAGTTTTCTATTATACAACTTGTGCAGCTATTTTTTTTAGATTATTCTTCATTGTGAGTTGCATGTTTAGGATCTTGGCGCCAATAACAAACACCCGCTTTGAAGCAAACAGAAAACATGTTTTAATAACTTATTATCTCTCTTTTTAATAACATCCCTTCCTAGTTCATTCTGGTTAAAAATAAGTCTTTATCTTTTTAAAAGAAGATCCCATCTTAATAATCTAAAGGGAAATTCCAAAAGTAAAGTGTCCAAACAAAGTAATAACATTTATTTGTGTCATACACACACTCACACACACACATATATATATAGACATACACAATACATAAACATTGATCCCCTATCTGGCTCTTTGTTCTCAGCTAGCTTGTTTGAAACTCATACCTCATACAACAGCGTCTAATGCACAAACTGCATCTCTTATAAAACATCCATATCACCCTGCCCTGACCTTATGAGGATAGTCCTGTCTGAGTTTTAACTCTTGTGATAAAGTATGCAGATGGAGAGTGCACAATGACACACACATACATGCATACACACTCAAAGAAAGAGAGTGAAAAGAGAAAGCGAGAGATAAAAGAAAGACCATACTTTATCCTCTTCAACAGGCTAATCTAAACCCTCTTTACATGATTCAGAAATACTTCATCATCTGAATAATTTATCTTCAAATATTAGTACTCAGCCGATGCTCTGCGATGGCCTACGGCTCTTCACATGTACAGTCCAGACACACTCACAGCCACGTGTGTATGAAACTAACCAAACAAATAGCAGCCATATATATGTATATATATTTCCATATGTTACCATTTTAACATTGTAAAATTATTGCAAGCTTGAAGCCTCATTTTGTCTAAAAGCTTTCAAAGTCTTCTCTGCATGTTTCTTACCCACATGGTTGAGCTTGTGAGTCCTGAACCCCACACAGGCAAGCCAGAGAGGAAGACAGTCTTCATCATGTAAAGGTGAGACCAAACAAAGGCACACTGGAGGAGAGCAGAGCAACCTGGAGCACAAACTGGTGACATGAGGATGAAAAAAGCAGCACAGATCGCTGAGTTGAAAGGCCACTCCTGCTTTCTTCACCAAGCTGTGACCTCATCATGCTCTGAGCTACCAATGGAGTTGCAACTCACACTGAGTGACACACAGACACACCATCTTCCTGTTTGTCAGTGCTGGTGAACTTTCCACTGACATCTCCATTTATATGAAGTTTTCGTGCACTTTGTCATCAAGAATAAAACACAATTGCATTTAATCTAAACAATGCATTTAAGCAAATATTAATAGTAAAATGTCACAAAGAAGTAGCAGGAAAGTGTTATTTTTATTTCAGGTTTAACCCCCGAGTATCAAAGGTCAGATGTTTTTAACTTCTCTAACAAGTAAATGAAATAAAAAGCTATAATAAAAATACAGCTGCACATAAAAGAGCAGATCATTAAACGAATGCTGCTGCTAAGCTTGATATTTTTAGCTATAGCTCGTCTTTTCACTGTTCTCATTCCTCTTCCTTCAAAAAAAAACTTTGCTTTTTGTGTGTCATTATCTGCCCAACAGGTTTGTAATTGTCCATCAGCTTCATGAGATGTGTGTCAATCATATTTTAGCGTGACTGACATCATGATGGCTGTCAGGGTGATAGTTATGCAATGTGATGGGAGATATCGAGCTTATTTTCCATGTGAAGAGGACAACCACAATAACTTTCCTGTTCATTTTTAGAATGCATGTATAGAATCTGTGGTAAAATGTTTGATCACACCAACACACACACAACCCTATATGTATGTATATACAGTATATATATACATATATATATATATATATATGAGGTAAATTTTATTATGTTCTAAATTTCTGATTCAGATTGAGTAGTTGCATTGGATTTAACAGTTTGCGTTTGACATAAAAACAGTGTGAGCCAATTAAAATGTAAATATTGCACTTTTATTCAATATAAAAATTGAACATGCAGACATCGTAAACCTTAAACATCGTACATTCAGGCTTAGAGGCAGCAAATACAATCGTCTGATCTCAGAACAGAGACAGCTGAACGTACTGTTCAGTAACTGGTGGTTAAATTAAAAAGCCAACTTTAACAACTCAGCACTAACATGGCAAGATTCAATAAGCTCCTTCTATTAGATATTCATTGTAAAATGCTGAAATTTCAATAAATTTAAATCAACAAAATGACAGAAAAACATGATAATTATGACCTTGTGAACATCCCTGCAATACTGTGTCAAAATGAACTCTGAGTGGAAGTTCATATCTGGAAAACTGTTTATATGCTTCTACAATAAGAATGAGGCAAAAAAAATAAATCACCATCTTAAAAAGATGGATTTTATTCATTTCGATATAACTACCGAGTAAAAAGATGAGGCACAATCTGGAAACTTTCTGACCTGTAGATATTTCAACTTGATAAATCTGCAGCTCAACGGCCTTTTTTAAACAATCAATCTTATCTACTGCATAAATAACAGGAGCATAAATCAGATGCGTGACACTGAAATAAAGACATAATCTGTGTTTGCTTAATGCAGATGACTTATTTTCACAATAGCAAACAGATGCATGGCTTGCTGCTGACTGGTCAGGTCTATTCACTGTAAAAATATAAAAAATGAAGAATATTCAGCATGAATGTACACCACAAGTACATACTTAAAGCTGTGAAATAAATCATTTATAACACCCCTTTCAGCTTTTTAAGTCGACATCCACAGAGAAGGGAAAGGGTGAACGAAAGAGTTTAAAAAAAGAGACAGGTACACCCACACATTTTCCGAGTGAATGGTCCTTCAGAAAGGGCTCATGCCATGGAAGTCGAGCAACACAAGATCGCGCTTCAATTTTACGTTTTGAAAGTTGTGAGACAGAAGGCAAAAAGGAAAAAATTTAACTTGTCTTGTTCTTCTAGGTCATGTGCAAATTTACATTTGGTTGTGCTGTCCACGATACACGACTTAAGGCAGGATCAATTTTTTTAAAGCACATCTGCAAATTTTCAAGTTACAGTCACAATTTAAGCATCAAAATAAAAATAAGAACGTTATAAAAAGCTGTACAAATAAAAAGTTTTTAGACAGTAACATTCACCATCAGCATTTTGACTGATTAAATAAGTTTAAAACAACTGAAACTGTACAGTAGCAAGGTCACATTGTCCTGTTTTCAGTTCTTATTTCTTTTATTTAGTCCTGTTTGAGCCTTGATAGATGCAAATTGCAGCCCAACATTTTCTCCACTGAAGGGGGAACAACTGAATTATTAAATATAGCAGAAGCATTAGTAACTGGGCTCATCCATCTCCTCATCGCTCCAGTCAGGGGGTGCATCTGTTCCAAAGTATCGATCTCCAAAGTTTCCTGCAGAGATCAAAAGTGTATTTCAATATATTGTATATTAAACAAAAGAGAAAAATCTAATAACACTGAAATATTTTGTTTATTAGCTTTGCTCACCTATGCCAGGTATGATGTGAAAGACCTCATTGACCTTCTTGTCCACAGCTGTGGTGATGATTTTGACCTGCGGGAATGCGTAGGCAACCGAGTGAACTCCCATCTCAGCCATGAGCAAAGAAACCAGGAGAATCTTGTTCTCCTGAACATCATGGTCCTGAAAGTAAAAGTGTACCAAAGAAAACTGGTTACGTGTTGCATGAAGCTTGAACAACTCCAAAGTTTCTAAACATCATGTGCACCTACCAGCAGCACTCGTACAGCCATCATCGCAGCAGCTCCAGTGGACACGGTGCAGTCCATCAGAATCACATGATCTTCACCGATATCTTTGGGTAAACGAAGGTAATGAAGCTAAAAATGTGCAAAAACAGGATGTGGGTTAATACCAAACCATATCTGACCACCAACTATAGGTGGGAGTGTAGAAATCCCCCATACTGAAAACTTCCTATAAAAGGACATTCAGATAAACAAGATGTATGTTAAGATGTATTTAACAACAGGATCCTGTCAAACTATACATAACTCAGTGAGGTGTTAACCCAGTAACGTCTACCGGAAAAACATGCATTAGCTCAGCTACAAAATTACGAAGCCAAACTGCAAAGCCGAAGTTCTTATCCTCATGCTAAAGCGAGATGAAACACAGAATCAGCTTTTTTTTTTTTTTTGCCAGTACAAATACACACAAACTCCATTTAAAAAATGTTAGTGTAAAGTATTAGTCTGTTTTATATAGCATTAATATTCTAAAAGTCATAAATGCAGTTAGTGGAGGCTCGTACCTCCGGTTCTCCTGTGTCCTGGTTGGTCTGGATGAGGATCTTGCCAATACGGACATCTTTACATACAGCCCTCAGAGCTGGCTCCATGGTCTCTCCAGCTCGCAGGATGGACACACCTGTGATCTGAAAAAACAAAGGGAGGAAAAATTTAAGAGGTTAATTGCATCATTATGGTAGCAAAAACTCTTCTAAACTTCTTTTCTTGTAAAAAAAAAAAGAATATAAACAGTGTGGAGAAGTAAATGGAGTTCACTCACCTGCTTCCCATGGAAAGTCCTGCCTTCGTAATCCTCTCCCTGGGGGGTCTGGACTATGTGGATCTGAGTTCAAAATAAAGATGATAACAGTGTGAGCACAGACGTGTTCATTGTGCTGCATACTGTACTGCAGAAGTCAAAGAAAAAGTAGTGTAACCTACAGAGAGTTACAAAATGTTAGGTATGAAAACTTTCCATCGTGGTGACACGATGAGTTTCCATGCTCATGTCACAGGACATCACAGTCTTGGTGTATGCCTAATAAATGCAAGAGCTTCAATTTTTCCATTCTTCATATGTTAATACCTATTTTCAAATCAACACCACGTGTAATTTTTTGACTGTCTAAACTATTTGTCAATTCAGTTTTTCTGAAAATGTCCTGGCTTTGTCTACAGTCTACAAATGGATCTAAACAGCTTGTTATTTGGAACCTGTGAGGGGAGGAAGGAAAGCGCTCGCTCGATCAACAGGCGCATCAACCTCTTGGAGTAGAAGATGAACTCATCACGACTGGTTTCCTTGTTCCTAGCCAAGGAGAAGAGGGATGTGAGATTTATTATGGTCTCAGCAGCTTTACACTTCAAAGGTTTTCATGGAAAAAACATGCAAAAGAATAAATAAATAAATAAGCCTTTCTAGCATTTACCTGATGATTGTGTGCATACCCCTGACTTGGGGTGTGCTCTCCAGAACGCTGAGGGTTTGGGGGAGGGGTTGGGCCTGGTGTGCAGAAGCCAGGGCTGCCCTGTAACCACGGCAACAAATAGTTGTGCAGGGGTGGCGAGCAGTGAAAGCAGTGAAAAGAAAAGATGGATGAAGAGATAAATACAGCATACGCAAATTCAAGAACTATTAGGATTTCAGCTTCACACAACACACATACAAATGTTCATGCAAATAATAACAATGAGGAAAAAGAAGAAGTAACAAAAGCAGTTAGAGAAAAGTTGATAATACAGTGTAACAAATCTATAAGGATTGCACAGAAATACGCAGAGCACACATAGCCAGTGTTAAGTATCTCAGTGTAAAATTAGAACAGCACAGAGACCAGGATAATGGAAAATGAAGCCAGAACAATCAAATAATTATCATCATACAAATTAGAAATAAGGAAAATGTATACATCTAATATTGACAAATTCACTGTGCTTACTTTCCATGATAGGTCTCCATATTTTCCAAATAAAACATTAGTTCTGAAAATCTACTTGTCCTAGGTCTACTTCAGACTCTGCATGAACAGACATGGTTACAAAAAGTCAGTGATGCAGTCCTGTTGAAACTACACTGTCTATAATGTCACTGAGATATGGATTAGCCAAAATTCAAAGAAAAGGAAAATCATAGCAAATCTGCTCACATATCCCAGCGAAGTTTCCTCTATGAAGAGACATTTTTGACAAAACAACAATCACAAAGAAAAGACGACAGACAGGAGGAGGAGAAATGAAGAGAGACACATCAGGCGGATGAAGGGATAAAGGATCATCAGACACAGTGTAAAGTGTGACAGCTGAAACTTGGATATATAAAATGCTTCAGAAGCTACCGTCACAGTTATTGATCCCTTAAAATTGATCATTTAATAGATCATCATTCACTATTGCACGTATTACATTAATAAAAAGGCTAAAGTAACAGGCCATGCTTGACAATGTTCGTGCAGATGTTACGATATGAAATTGCAAATTTTGGATTGCATTTTGGTATCTGTACACATGCATCCACTGTGTGTATGCGTGGGAGGTGCACAAGCAATCGTGTGGCTGTCACTCTTTCACTGTGTAGAACAGTAAAGGTTGGTATTTGAGCTCACAGGCCCCAGCACATCCTGTGTCTAAAGACAGACACCAAGCGCACTTCCTCTCACCGTCTGTCTCAGTTACTGTGGCCGACATTCAATGGAAAAACTCAACGCTTTGTAGTATGGTATTGGAAACTTTCTCTGTGGCTGAGGTATGTGATAATCAACAATAGCTGTACCAAGAGCTTCCTCCCCTAACGCTTTATGCTGTAGTCGCTCTTTCTCTTGTTGCCACTGAAAGGAGGGTCAGTGACTTAACTCTTGGGTGTATTTTTAGACACAGAAGGCAGGAAGCGTGTGAGATTTCATTTCGATTAAACATAAAGAAAGGCAAATCCAACACCTTTACATTAAATGCTGGCTGCATCACACCATCTTTAAACTATTAAAAACAAACAGTATATAAATCTATTTTTATGTGAACAAAGAATTAGCATTTTTACATCTAAACACTACTCTGAGATGTCAAGTCTTGCACTCTGATGGCTGATCACTAATTAGCCACCCACGTTTGCGTTTAGAGATACAATAGTGCCGCCTAGTGATGTGTCATGGCAGCCAGCAGAAAAGGTGTTACAGGCTGGTTTTCTCTCCCTTCCTTTATAAGGCTGGAATACTTGGGGGATATTAAAGATATAGAGGAGAGAATAATAGAGGATAAAGGCCACTCTACCTGACGCAGAGCTCGCGCTGTGAGCAATGGAAGGTGGGGGAGAGAGAGTGAGAGAAACACGTGTGTTACAATGTGTATAACGAAGGACATGAAGCAAACTACACTGTCACACAACGTGCTCATCAAACACAGGAATGTGCTTTCAGTGACTGATTAGTGCAGGTTGACTCACAAACCTAAAAGTCAGTTTGATGTGTTTTCAGTAAACACCAAAATTATAGCTGAGAATTAAGTATTAAAATAATAAACTATAAAGAGCAGCCCAAAAATGAGTAGTGACTTACAGTGCAGCCACATTCTTTTTAATTACGACAAATACTGTGTTTTTATATCATTTGTCAAATAAGAAAACAACTTTTAAATCAATTTTTATTGATGGTTTCCTTTTCACTACACAGTTTACAGTTCTTAAGATTTTACATGTCTTTTAACTGGTACAACACATTCCTCTGGTTTTAGCACAACTCTTTGGCTGCCTGTTCATTTTAACTTTATGTTTGTAATCATATTATTTGTTTTTTAATCCTTCTATGATGTTGCACCATCTTACCTCATCACGCTTCTTTACCCTTACACACCTACACACTCTTTAAGCTCAGATAAGATAACCAGTTGTTCCTGATGGCTTAGCTACAAAGATGCAACATTGTCTCTGTTGCTGGTCTAAAGTTGTGTTGCAACCTGTCTCTACATGTCAGACAGGCCTCCTCGTTGCCTGTTTTTCTGTAAACCCACCTGTCCTTTTTAGTTTTTTGAGATACAATGTTGACATCTTGTTTTTTTGGCTTTTATAGTTTAAGTTGTTTTATTGATATGATTTTATTGTTTCGTAAAGTTTTGAATAATTTTATTTGCCATGCTTTTAAGCCTTCTGTACAGCACTTTGGTGCACTGGGTGGCCTTAAATTGATTTATAAGTAAAGTTGAATTGGACATTCTTCTAAATATTTGAGTATTTGTTTAAAGAAAGTCATCTAAAGCCTGCAGAAAGGTCATTCTATGAACAATTTGTGGCTATTTGAAGCAATTTTAATGGTTTATTATTATTTAATGTTCAATAATGTGTTGTTCAGTGTGAAGTAGCAATAAGGACTCAAGAGACTGTGATGTAAAGCTTATTGTTAATTGTTCTTCATTTATATAGAATGCTAGGAAGTGCCCTTGAGAATTGCCAAGAAATATGGAGAAATGCACCTTACTAACAGAGGCAGCTAATGCTTATTGTTAATAATGTAATAGTGCATCCCCCTCTAGTCCAAAATATGCTCACCTATGGCTCTGAAAAGAATATACTTATGAACAATTAACAAACTAGCACTTTAATAATCAATCTAATATTTGCATGTAATGACCTCACAATTGTTTCTCACAAATTGAAATGTAGTAATTAGTTTCATGTGAACAATGCATGACCAAACCACATCATTGTGTTAACATTGGTAAAGCTTAACACACCTCTAAGTATGATTAATGCATCCATTATTTGACACACTGTCCAGGAGGTGAACAAATGGTTGGGCTACTCTTGTACTCCTGTACAACATGACTACAAAATATAACTATATTTCAGCCCTTAAGCTGCTGCTGTGAAGTAACTTCTTATAATATAAAGTCTCCAAATAATAAAATAAATCAGCCTACATTGCAACTATTGTGTGTCCTGAACAAAGTCAGAACAAACACAATCAGCCCAACAAACTCTTTGCAGTATAATTTTTTCCACTAGGGGGAGTGATGAACCTTGCAGGTCAAACATGAGGAGCTGCCTGCTAGAACAACCCATATGAGTGGAATTAAAAAGATTCACTTGAAATAAGCATACCACGTATTTCTCACAGTGATGTGACAAATTTTCTACCTGCCAGTGTATTTGGATACGTGTGAACAGCAGCAAGTCTCTCTTACCTCCTCCAGCTGACTGTGAACGTGTTGAACAATCAAATCAATGGCAACCATATTACCACCACCTGACAGGAAAATTAGAGATAAATAAGAAGAGATGATAATCTTCCAAAAACAATGGAGCTTGATAATAAGTAATGTATTCTTCTTACAGTTATAAAAGTAATTTCCTTTGTTGACACAACAGAGAAAAGAATAGGTTTAATGTTGGATGGTCTATTTTATTTAAAATGTTTTTTCTTTTTTTGTATTGCTGTTATGTTGTCATTAGTTTCTGTCAAGTAATCCTAAACATGTGAACAGACGTTAATATACACGTACCACGTGGGACCACAATATCAGCCAGCCGCATGGTCGGCTCAATGTACTGCTCGAAAGCTGGCTTCACAAACTTGTTGTACTGTTTGATGACACCCTCAATATCCCGGCCTCTTTCTGAAATGTCCCTCCTCAGTCGGCGCACCAATCGAATGTCAGAATCTGTTTCTACAAAGATCTTCATGTCCAGCAACTGATTAGAAAAAAACATTACAGATAAAAACATTTTGGCTAGACATAATAAATGTCACACATTCACAAAAATGAAAGAAAATCAAGCAGACAAAATATACATTGATTATTGCATGTTTAGTTGTAAATAAATCCTTCTTCATGGGATTATTTGAAAGTTTAGTGCAATATAATTATAATATTCCATTTTCCTTTAAAAAAAAAGGGTCCATGAGAAATACAAAAATATTTTCATTAAATACACGCAAACAACTAATATAAATAACTAAGACCTGTTAAATGATCACAAAAAAACAACAAAAACTGGTAGTTCTGCAACAACAAACAACAAACATACTTCAGAAATATTTTTGCTGCAGCATTTATTGTGTCCAGTCTGTTTTATTTGAATGCATAAATTGAAAATCTAATAATTATTGAAAGACTGGCCTTTATTTGGTGCAACAGTGTTAGTTCACATACCGGAAATAACCAGTCAGCCAGCTTACTTACTTTACTTATATATCCATTAAATGACTGGCATTTTTTTTTTTAGCATTTTCCATGTCTTTGAAAGTTTCAGTCTTAATGTGTGTTGTATATTGTATATATAAAGTATACATACACAGCATAGATTAGATTTTATTTGTCCACCTAATAAACAGATATAATGAATAAACATGCATATTTTAAATCAATCAATCATACTTTATTGTCACTATACATTACATACAGTGAAATTCTGTAATTAGCTCAGATCAGTTTTGCATACTCAGTAGTGATAGCCTGACCAGTCGAGCATGTTAAAGCTCATTAACTTTACCTTACCTTCAAAAGCTCTTTATCTGCAAAGGCCATGATTCCTTCAAAGATGATAACACTGGCTCCATACACTGTTTTCTGTGGTGAACAAACATATTAGATTACACTAAAATGCCCAAACAAACAATTGCATTTTAACAAGCAGTCTAAAACTGAAAAACTCAAGTTCAGCTTTATAAAATATAAATTGACAGAAATAACTGCAGTGGTCTACCAAAAACCATCTGTACATACAAACCTTAAAAAATGACTAAATCACCAGGGAGGGAGATTAAAAACCTTTTAGATAATCAAGAAACTGAGATTATACAGCAAGCTGTTACTCTGACATGTAACTCATTAATGTGCTACTTGCTTTTCATCCTTACCCAGTCTTTTTGCCTCCCATGAGTCGTGAAGTCATACACAGGAATTTTCACACTTTTGCCCTGTTTGAGTTTGCGCAGGATGTGTGTCAGCAAATCAAAGTCAAAAGCATCAGGGTGGTCAAAGTTGTAGTCGTTCCTGGCAGCCCGGGCCTGCTCTTCTGGGGACAGGACCTGAAATTTGCCACAATATTTGCAACATGATTTTGCACAAGCAAAAAAAAATGTGCTTATTTAGCTCAGACACTTACATTAAGATTTTTATCTGCCAAACAAAGCAAAAACCATTAAGCCACACTGCCTAAATGCAGTATAATACAATAAACCTGCATCATCAGATTAAGGCTGTATGAAAACACAGATCTCTGCTGAAGAGCAGTTGACGTGAGGGGACCTAAATTTAGGAGAACGTCATGCGCTGCTATGACGTCTATACCAGGTGCTGTGTGTGTACCCTTAGGATGGCCGGGCATTAAAGCCCCAGACCCGGTATTTAGCAGTTTATGAACAGCAGCACCCTTTTCTCAAAAGAGCAGAATATGATAAACTGGTGTTACATGCTCTGTGTGGGCTTTAAGCTTGCCATCAGCATGGTTGGAGATTTCAGTATAAAAAGACATAATATAGAAACAAGGTAAATAAATGCTGACCTCTAGTAATGCAGAGAGCAAACTGGTTTTCACTAAGAGCAACAGCAGCACGAGTCAGTAAATCCTCCCCTAGTCTGCATGGTCTAAACACCCCCCCCTGCTGCTGTCACATTTAGGCTAGATTACACAACCAGAGCGGGTGGAGATATAGCGGGGTAAGAACGATGGCTCTTGCTTGATTGCTCCCTGGCACTCCTTTTTCTTTCCCAATTTAATCATGCCTCTCTTTCAACACATGAGCCCTCTTATTCAGTTCGTTCCCACTCTCTCCAGACACTCTTCTGTTTTCCCCCAGGGTATAAAGGGAATCAGATTTTCTCTCTTTCACTCGGTATTCTGCAGGGATATGGTTTTAGTTGGTTTATTACTCATCCTTTAGGCCACAGAAATGGTTAACAAGACACAAATCACATGTCATAATTGTAATCTCTTTGATCTCAATACACTTAGATTGCTGTAAAGCATGTGCAAAAATGGACATTTTTGCAGTCTACTGTAACATTTTGCACATGTGTGACAGAATGCAAATGTATGTGTCATGAGTACACACCACACACTGCATTTACTATGCATACCTTGTAAAAAGAGTCCATTGAAAGTAAAACAACCCATGGTACATCTAAAGCTTCGATGATTTTCCTGGCTACAGTTGTTTTTCCTGAAGCGCTGCCACCGCACAGACCTGTGACCGAAAATTGACATAAGAACTTTTTTTTAAAATCAGTCCTGTCCAGCATTAAAGCAGGCAGAATGATGGTCTGGCTGCTGTGTTGTGCTGAGCAAATTTGCTTTGACAAGAGAAGCTTCATGTATATATGTATATACAGAGGTCCTATATAAGACATAAGAACATTAAATTGATGCTTTCATACTTTGTAAAAATGTAATTCCAACATGCAGTACTTGATACAAACATCCTGATTAAGCTAGGCTGATTTTTCAGCCAGTCAAAGCATGCTGAAATTGACTGAGGCTGTTCACATTCAGAGACATAAACATGTATGAATAATAATAATTTGTGCTCCAGTATGTACTAGACTCACACTAATGTCAGTAGCAACATATGTGAAAAAATTTCTGACTGCAAAGCATCAAAGCAGATCTGTGTAAGAGTGTGCTTTTAGTCATGCGTAATACTTAAAAAGCTTACAAGACATTGCTCACATGATCAATTTGTTTTCAAATTCTGAAAACAGGAACTAGGGAAGATTTGGAAACAAAAAATGTCTTTAAGCCAGTCAGTCAGTCAGTAGTACAGAAAAATGCTCAATCTAATCTAGGTGTTGCTTTATTTTCCGTTTAGATAACTTGCTTAAAAATTCGATCTTCATTCATCCATCTCTTCATTTGAAGATATCTAACAAAAAACAGCATGTAAAAATGAACAAATTTTCAGATTCCTACCAATGATGAAGGCTTCTTTAGACTGTGTCCCATGTTCGTTGTACCACGGTGGGCGACCAGCAGTGTAGATGGTTCGTTTGGATGTGCGTAGCAGAGGAGGCTCAGACTTACACTGGCTGGTGGTCCTTTTCCTGGGAGAAAGGCCTGTGCTTACAGAGGGAAGAAGCCTGTCCAGTGATCCCTCTCCACCTCCGCTGTTAGATAACAAACAACACAGTTTCAGTGTTTTGTAGCAAAGTAGGAATCTTCTTTCGCTTGTTCATATTTTGTTTTTTCACAGGATCAAGTTCTCCACATCCAGAACAAGACACCCATGGACCTAAAATAGATATGAGTGACCAAAAGAATCATCTTTAATTAAAAAAAAAAACAATTATTTTAACACTTTTTATGAATAACTAAATCTGTGTATGTTAAATGCATGCTAGGACCAGGCAGACATAATTCTGTACCTGTACCGAGTTAATGTTTAGTTTGTTGCATCTTTACCGAGAGAACTTTGTCCACTTGTGTATGCTGCAGGTAATAAAGTACATATACAGTATGGAAGCTGTTTTGGTCTATAGGAACATGATGATCTGAAGCAATATAATCTAACAGTGGAACAGTTGGTGCAGACACAGGGTAGTGTTTTCAAAGGTTGCACACAGCTCACAGAAGTAAACAGAGATCTTCTGTCTCAGCAAGAGACGTGTATTTATTCAGAGGTTCTATACTGATGTCAAGAAAAAAAAGAGCATAACAGCATGGGCAGACTCCTAATACATAGATCTTGACAGAGATGCCACAAACACATCTTTTTTCCTTGACTGAGCTTCTCTCCGTAGGGCCTGCTTTTAACGTCTGGTCTTTTGAGTTTTCTATGATTTTATTTTCATCTATCTTCTTCTAGCCAGCTCCTAACCAGGACAAAAAGACCTAACAAATGCCACTGAAAACACATTAGATGAACAGCTTTGTGCAGGCATTGAACCACACTTGATTTATTTACGTTTGCTTCTATGGACACAGATTTTTTTTACAATCATTTAAGTGTGGTTGAGCAATAGTTTTGCAGGTTTCTGAAGGGCTTTCTAAATTTCCCCTGAAATAAGATACTGTTTTATTCATTTACAACTCAGTCCTTGTACATGACTATGTAAGGAAAAGATTTTCTTTTTTGTTTGGATATTTTTTCAAAAAACTACTTTACACTGTATACACTAATTTAAATAATTAAAGCATAAAAAACAGACACGCGATTGATGGTAAGTCAGTGCTGCACAAACTGCAGTAAGTGTTTTCTGAATCCACTTCTCCTTGGAAGTAATTAGCACTTTATTTAGTATCACCTTCTTGGTGTTGCTGAAATATAAACATAATGGATCTTTCAAAAGATCTATATGTTACTTCAATCAATCAGTCCTGACAAAATCACATGATTTACAGTGCTGCAATCAACCGTACCACTAAACAGATTTAGTCAAGACTAAAACAAGACAAAAAGGTTCTTATAAACAAATGACAACATCACAGTTCAAGTCAGGCATGATTCTGTGAGGGGTAGAGAGACATTGAGTAAATTTGCATGGCTATTCAAATAAAACACAATGCTTAGTCATGTCTTCCACAAGGCAGACACTGATATGGAGCACTAATACTCTGCATTTTCATTGTGAAATATTTAGGTAATACTTGATGCAAGTGCCCTGTAACTCAATAGCTCAAAGGAGCATCTACAAACGTTTTCAACTCTTTTTTTAATGTGTCACCTTAGTTGCTCCATGCAAAACACAGCAGTAATTAATTCAATGACTGTGGCTTTCTAAGCTACAGAGAGTACATTCCAGCTACAGAGGTGTAACTTTAACGACATCCTCTCTAAAACCTGTTTTACTGCGTTATGATCCTGTTTTACCAAACTATGAGATACCACATATGCTGGTATACTAATCTGTTCAGAGACAAAAATGCAACCATGGCTTTAGCAGTTAACAGTCAGTTTCATTCTTGTCACCAAAACAAACACAGCTTTTAGTTTAACGAGCATGAGAGATTATCTTTAAGTGAGAAGTCTAACTAGTTTTCGCTGCTAGCAACACTCACTGCAGGATCCGAGACATCCACACCTCGCCCAAAGAAGACTGTAAACAGCCAGATGCCATAACTGTAGAAGACTGTAAGAGAAAGTCACAAGATGTTCTCTGCTTGCTCGTTGACTAAGCTTTCAAGTCTTTAAAGAGACCATATACCTCTGTTGGGGGAGTGTCAAGTGATCAAAATTGTAGCAAACTAGAGAGAGTAAAGACTTATCTTATCATATCAGGGTCACCTGGGTTTTGATGGAGCCTGGGAGGGGAATGAGACAACATACTGGGCATGGAACAGACACTCCAGTTGGGTTATCAGTTAAAACCAAACTAGGGTGCCATAAAAGATTAGCCTAGTTGACTGTGCTGAATCATGCACTTATTCAGTGGTTACACTGAACCTAGATTTCACTGTCAAAGCACCTTTTTCACAAAAGAGGTAAAAAGAAAGTTCAGCGTACAAGACACCAGAGGGGATCCAGTGGAGCAGACTTAGGGCCAAACTGAGTTTAGCTGGTGTGAATGGCATATTTACCAACAGGAAATAAACTTTAAAATCTGCAGTTTTTTTTCCCTTCTTCTGCTTCCCTTAGAAAACCGCAGAAGAATATTTAAATGCTAAATAAGCCAAATTAAATGCCAACCCATACAAAAAGCATTGCTCTCATCTCTTAATAACAGCATGGAAATATTGTCATGTGATGTTCTGAAATCCTACTCTACTGAGACCTTGTCAATATGAAAGCAGTCATCCATGTTCACTTTGTTATTGAGTTCTAGAAGCAACATTTCCCAAATCACAGTATGTCAAAAAACGATAAACTTGAATCCCAAAGAGTGTGAAACTATAGCTGATATCATATTTTGTGACTAAAGCTAGACATCTAAACCACAAAATATACACAGGTGTCTATTACATCTCAGTAAGTGGAAAAAGCAACAATATATTAATAAATCAAAGGTACTTACCTGCCATCAGATCTTAGAGTCCAACAACCAGATATTCTGGCTCCTGAGTAAGCTGGTAGAGAGTTCATAATTGGAAATAATACCAATATACTTCCACTGTGCAAACTCCACAAGTTGAGTTTTAATCCAACACTACTTCCAACAGGTATATTGAGTATTATCATACACCTGAACAGAGTAATACATTTAGCACTGCCCTCTGGTGCAGCACATGCAGAAAGATGCTGAGAGTTGAAAGCACAAAGGGATATCAACTGGGGCGAGAAACGAAACTTAAAACATCTGTTTAGCTTTCTGTTTCTCCCATTCTTTCAAAGAGGGAGAGTGAAGGCACTGCAGCTTAGTGGAGAGAATGACTGTGTGATACTACAGCACTACAGCTTTTCCCTCCTCTTTCACCAGCTCTCTGCTCCTCCCCTTACCCATCCAGCCAACAAACGTAAGAGGATATCCTACCCTCCAGATTATGTTCATTAGCTGGTATTAATAGCATCAGCTTAAAGGCAGACCTCCCCATCACTGCCACACACACCCACACACACATACAAATGCCAAGCTCGGGGTTTCTGTCTTTGACAGTTCGTGTCACAACATGGGGCTGGACGTGAAAGAAGGACCAGAAGGTAGTGGCAGAGACCCTAAGAAACAAATAGGAAAATAACAACAGTGCAAATGACTAGACAAGCAACCGTTTTTAATCACTCTCTGGTATTAACACTGTTGATTGAACAAAAGAGAAATGCCTAAGGCTGTGTTGGGTAAGCGGCAAGAGAGAAACAAAAAGAGGCAGAGTATGAAGGAGGGGAAGGGTAGAGGGATGTGATGTGCTTATATCCTGCAGTATCCTGCAGGGACTCGCTATGTCTCTGTGTGCCTTACACCAAGTCTGGAGACGACAGCACAGCAAACATACACATACACACTCATGGAGTGTTGCTCCTTCTCTGACTTCTCCCACAGTAAGGACTAGGGAATAAACAGCGTGATGAAACCCAACACTGCTGCTCTATCAGCTGAAAGTCTGAGGAACAGCCCTGGGCAGAGCACGCATGTACACATACTCTTACACGCCTCCTGAGCCACAGCCCTCACATACAAACAAAACAAATCTTTATTCTTTCAATTCAAATAAGACTAGTCGTAACCTGTATGGACCATAGTTTACAAACAATACTATTTAAAAAGCTTCTAGATTTCATTTAAACAAATCTAAAACACTTCCAAATCCTGAAAAGCTTGAACTTAATAAAATCTAAAGTGTATTTGTTTTGCTGTTAAAACCACTGAAAAAAGAAACAGAGGAATTTTTTTCATTCCAAGTTGCTTTGTGACTGTCACTGTAGCTTTAAAGCATGGTCAGAAGACAGCTGCAACACAAGAGAGGCACATCGAAACAAGAAGCCTGGGCTGGGTGCTATGCCACACATTCAAACACCTCTTTGGCTACAGAAACACACTGCAGAGTCTGAGCTGTAAACAGTAAAGCAGTAAAACTGACAGTGTTCTCACTGGGAGAAAAGTCTTTAGTATTATAAAAGTCACATCTAGTAAGGGACACAAAACCTTGCATTAAATAGTCAATGTTTCAGTAAAGCTATAAAGGAATGAAACTCATATTTCAAATATGTAATTTAATATTTTAAAAATGAAAAAAATGTGGTAATATACTAGAGAAATAATAGAAATGGATATGTATTTGGAGAGATATCAGTACACTCGATACAAGTCAAATTTGCAGACCAAAAAGATGTAAATATTACATGTGCAGAAACATGTACAGTAAGAGTAAACACTAATACCTGGTATATGTGTGATGCTTTGAGCTGTGCCACTGAATGTGTTTTATTTCACAAACAATTTTTCTCATTGTTTAGCATCAACAACTACTCTAGTAGTAACTGTCCTCATGAGTATGGGTTAAATGTTTATGAATGTTATTTTAGAGAACAGGTACATACAGTTCTCCCACCTTAACCCACTTGTGTAATAACGCCCTCTAGTGGTTTAGTAAGGCACCAACCTGAGGGCTGCTATAATAGTGGGTACATATAACCGTATGACACGTGGGAGTATATTCAGCAACAGTATTAATCACACAAATCAAATGTCTTTCTATAACCACGTGGGCATCCTGAGATGAGGACATTTGTCCGGAGTAAGCCATTTATTCATAGCTACTATGTTATCATAAGGAAAACGCATGCCATAATACGTTTTCCATTAAGTAAAAAGCTCAAGATCCATTTTCCTGCTAAGTACGGTCTATTTCTGGCCAAACCACTCACAAGTTAAACAATGTTAACACATTTGTTTAGTAGTTTTCTGTCGTTATTGCCATTTCAACTATAACTTGAGTCAAGACCACCTCGTGTATAATAAGCTCAAAAGCCTGTAGTGAAGTGGAAATATGTCGAGCTGCTTAAAAGCGAATTTGTACGGTAACTATAATTAACAAACAGCTACATTTTAATCTCCTGGCTGCTTTTGTACGTAAATGTTACTATATGGTAGTTACTGTATAGGGTGACTTGTCGCGTTTCCGTAAAGATGCTTAACTGCTAACAAATTAAAAAAAGACATTAATAGTAAAAATAGGACAGAAAGAATGGCATAGTTTCTGAATAAAACTGCGACCTTTAAACGTTATACCTGGTAAAAGGAGAAGATTTTTCTTCGCTGTCCATTTTTGCGAGCCTTTCCTCCATGCTAACGGCAGACATATCAGTTCTGTTGACAATCAGGTGTTAGGCGTCAAGTTAGCAACAATGCATTATGGGACATGTAGTCGTATAGCTATTAATAATTTCGATGCCTTACCAATATCGGCTCTCAGATAAACTCCAAACCCCAGAGTGCAGTTTGACTCTTTTTTTGCTGTACAATTAAAAGCATGTACATTACAGTAATGATAATCATGCAGGGTCTTTACCGAAACTGGCAATGGCTGACGATTAACAGGCCACGTGTTGATCTGCATACTTATGTAACCGAAACTTAATATTTTTTTATTTTAAAAAAATTGTTTTTACTGCTTCTGCATCCCATTTCATTGGGATAAAAAGAGATAAGTATTACATGTGAAAACGTATTATTAGTAATATCTTATTAAAAGATATAATGAACTACCCACCTTTCCTGTGTTGGCATGAAAGTATGACCTAACATGAAAGACATTTTAGGTTAACTGTTGTTACATCAGGGCATTTCAGTATTGAAGGTCCATGGGTCAATCTTCAAATTCTACTTTAGTGTATGTTAAGCAATGTCAGTGATGTATGATGCAGCATCACACTATGTTACGTGTTGGGTGGGAGCACCAGCTTGTCAGGGATGCTCTGTGGCTTCTTACTGTATGTTGTTATCTGTTACCTGGAAGGTGGAAAGGATGGAGTCTGGAAGGACAAAAGAAAATTAAACACATTGGTAGAAATTTACAAGAAATGTGCAGTAAAGTGGCTCATTTGATAACAAAAATATTTGGACCAACAATAGGACCTGTTTTTTTTTTTGGCCCATTTACTAAATTAAGCCCATTATACTACATTCAGTACCTTTTTTGGTGTCTGGTGTCTGAGTCACAGGTAATTGGTTTTATGAGTCATGGTTTGGGTCATTTGGTTATGGGGAGTAGAACTGGACAAAAATATATACATTTAGAGACTAATATTATAGGTTTTGCATTGAAATACATCCTGCATACAAAAGCAGGGACCTGCGAAACGTGCAAAATAGGATTAAAATCTTCTGTCCAAACAAACCTGAGTGAAATTGACTTTGCATTCTGTATTATTGACAAAACCTGCTTAACTACGTACACCAGTCTCAATTGAAAGAAAACCAACCCAAAACAAAATAAGAGTGTTTTGCACATTGTGGTCACCAAACATATCTCCACTGACTTTTTATGACAATATGTATGTTAATAAATACTTCTTTTAAATTACACAAAAATAGTACCCATTGTCAACTAAGTAATAATAATAAGTAAAACTTGTAAAACATTCTTATATGTTTACATGAATGACACTGATTTAGTCAACAAACTTTTATTAATTAGTCAAGGATACTAATGCACAAGTAATACAACAAGTTTGGGAGAAAAAATGTAACAGTTCGAACGCAAAGGAGGTGTTGATACCTCCAAAGTTAGGTACTACACAGCTTAAATTCAGATATGGAAATCTTTAATACATCTATAGTCTCATTTTATTTGTTACCTATGTATCGTAAACAGTCATGAGCTGTAACATTATTTCTTAAAACTCTTTAAAGTTTTGTCACGATGACCCCAACAACAGAGCCAGATGTCATTTCCTGCTTTTCAAGTACACAGCATACAAAATTAATCACTGTAGTCCAAATAAAAAGGTAGAATTTGCAGGCTGTCCAAGGGGATTGCTAAGGATTAACCTTGCTTTTGGAAATAACATTGCTGACAAAAGGGAAGACACTTGAGCCTCCTATTTCCCCAGGTAAAAAAGTCACACCACACACAGTCCAGGTAACTAGAAAGCTCCAACAACACTCCTATTTCAAGCCTATTTCATGTTATAGTAAGTGCACTAAATACAGAAACAAACACACATACATATGCCTTGTTGCCCCATATCCAATAGATAATAATAAAATGACTCTCTCAATAGGTTTGCCATCATGTACTGAAAAAAGCTCAATTCATGTGCGTTATCAAAGTGGATAAAATAACAGGGTGTCACACAAGCATAAAAGGTTTTGTTGTGGTCTACTAAGGTTTTAAACTTTTTTTTTTACCCATTTTTGTGTAGAATTCATACGTAAAAAGCATTTTTAAAGCAAAGAAACAAAAGTAGGGGAGTGAAAAAAAAGCGCCATACAATTGTGAAAAGACACACCAATATCAAAATATTAGCAAGCCAACAAAATCAGCTAAATATGGTGTATTGCTGTACTCTCTAAACATTGCAGTTAGCTCACACTGCGGGATAGATATGTGTTTTCCACGTCATAGGAAGACAGATAGTAAAGGGCGTGATAAAATATAAAATACCCACTGTTAAAAGCAGTGCTAAACTATCATATTGCAACACCAAAGCTCATCAGGTAAACACAGTCAATGTGACGTCATCAATGAAACAAGAAACAAGCAGCTGATGAACCGACTCTGTGCCACAGCATAACACCCAACAAAGTGTCACCATTTCTAACATCCAGTCATTACAAAGGTGCTAATTGATTAATACGCACATACCCAATCATACACACACACACACCCGTACACACGAATCTGAACAACTCATTGAAAAGGTCTACCAACTAATCAGTGCTCATCTAACTTATGCTCTTTGTGAACCGAACCGTGATAGAAGTTCAGCAAATGGAAACGTGTGCATAATCACTCCCACCTGAAAAACTCCATCGTCTGATTAGTAATGGAGGAATTTAGATTGAATCTTTGCCTTACATTATTAAAAAAAAAAAAGCGTAGGAGTGAAATCACCTGGAAAACATGCACATTTTAAATCCAATGTTTCTTGAAAATGTTCTGCTGACATCAGTGCTTGATTTGTAATGATGACTTTGACATTTCGGTGCAAAATTCAGACGATTTGCGAGTGAGGAAAACATAGCTGGATGGATTAGTAGACGTGAGCGAGTTGTATTAGGTCCTTAAGGTAAAGTGGCAAGTAAAGCACCCTTATCACCAGAATATCCTCACATCACAATTCTGTACAAAGCCATCAGATTGCTATCTAGGCAATACACACAGTAGAATATAAAATAGATTCATTATCTTTTTTATGCAAGCAAGTCGATATTTCATGGACACAAACTGCACATACAGATCAATATTCATGGAGTTTTCATTTGCTCAATTTGTTAATACAACTGTGGATTCAAGTATCTACTTTAGACAAAAGTGAAAATATTCTCTCATATTAAGTAATTAAGTCATTTATTCAATTTACAAATCTGAAACTAAGCTAACATTAAGTGACAGAGGACAATTAAACTTCTCTAGGACCAGTTATGGCTTTCTGGGGTGAATTGTTTGTATACTGTGTTAGGATACTTTACAGAAAATGTAACCATGCTGTTTTTCTATAACTTTTCATCAGATTAAAATATTCCCTCTCCTGTACATTGGTAGGGTTAAATACACCTGGAGTGCAAAGAGACAAGAGAGGAACAAGAAGGTCAAGGGTTAAAGTGCAAGGCAATAACTTTTTCAGTAATTCACTCATATACATTTTTTTTTTGTAAATCTTAACTTGCATTTTTTTGCGGCTTAATAAATCAACTTCTCTATAAAAGATTGTAACTTTATTCTCTCCTCAGCTTAGATTCAAGGTAAAGCAGTAGCCAAACTATGGCCTACTTTAAAATAGTGTCACATCATTTGATTGTGCTATAATGGTGCATCAAACTTCACACGCAATTCTTCCTTCGGTTAAGTATTACAGTTTTGCCAGACGTATTTTAGAATGCTTCAAGATTTCATGTTTTAAATCAATTAAATAATGTCACATTTAATATAATTAAAATCAAGTTATATTTTACAGATAAAAAGTTGAAACTATCAGCTTTTGGGTTATTCTGCTCATCCAAAAAAGAACTGTTTAATAATGTTTGAACACCGGTTATTATGGCTGTCAAAGCAGATACCTTTTACTGTTATGTGAAAAAAACAAACACCAAAGCAAAGTATGTGGGTAAAAAAGGTGTAGAACAGGGATAGCAACTGACCAACATCGTAGCTTATGTATGTGACATTTGCTTACATGAAACATGAAAAAGATCAAAAGTTAAACCAAAAGTAAATAAAATATTAAATTCAAAGAACATTGCACAAAAGCACACTCTGCAAAGATTCTGACTGCTTATGACCCAACTGGACATGTTGGGTTTGAAAATAACAGCTGGCATCATTGCTTTGAGTATATAGATATATAGATATAGATAGTGTTTATGTACACCGTACAGTATATCTGTGAAAAAATGTGAAAACACCAGCTATCAATCAAATGACTTCACCATGCTAATAGAATTTCCTTTTTAAAACTTTTCAAACACAAAAAGAAATTACTCTCAATCATTTGGAATAATACCTCTCTTTAAAACTGCTACCCATGTTAAGTTCTAGATTTGATCCTTGACAATTACTGACACTCCCGCTGCAAGTACCGAAACTGAAATATGTGCCTTAAAAAGGAGACACAAGTGGAATGGAGAAATAAAGCCTTACTGTTGCCATTACTCTTTAAACCAGTGTACACATTAATTTAGGGGTCTCAAACAAAGACTTGAAGACTGTTTTAAATCTTTTACTTCTTAACAGTTGATTTCTTCTCAGAGCCATGTTGTTCTGGAGTTGGAAAAATGTCTTTAAGCTTCCTGGCACAATGTTCACAGTAAGCGTCCTTTCCGGCTCCGGGGTTGACAGAAGCGCTACTCTGACAAAGAAAGCCTCTTGGGTTTGTTTCGTCTGTTGGCAGAGGGGGTGGGCTGTCTGTTCTGGACTGGACTATCACTGTCCGTTTGGTCAGGGATAAAGGTTGGGGACTGCGCTGGATCAGAGGGAGGGGTCATGCTAGGACTTGAGTTTTGAGGAGTAGTGAGTGCATCAGTTTCTGTTTGAAGGGCAACATCCAGAGGGGGGTGCTCTTTTGGTTTGCGGCCTCTCTTCTTACCAGTGGTGGCACCATTCCTTACTTCAGCTTTCATCTCATTGTTCTCAAGCACTTTACTCTTGTTACTAGAAACCACTTGAGTGGCGGCTGCACGGAACCAGTTCTAAAAGAAAAAAAAAATCAAACTGATCAATATGATCCAACACATACCGGTCAATTTTAAAAACCAGAGATAAACTCAAGATGTAAACAAGATATAGATGTATACATCCAGTTATTCTGCTGTAATAGTCTTTTTTCTTTCTGTTAAGTGTAAGATAGTAAAATTGTCACACCAGTTCAATAAATTGCTCTATATGGGGATACTTACAGTTTTCATCAGCGGCTTTCTTTGGGATTTATCAACTGTTTAATGTCCTTTTGTATGTTTTTACAGGAAAATAAAGTACTAAAGATTCTGCTTCAACAATGACAGGGCCTGTTTCCCAGTTACTTGTGAGGTTTCCAGTGAGGGTGACCCACCTGGGAGTGTGTCTTGCTAATGTGGTACTTGACACCACTCTCTGAGCTAAACTCCTTCTGACAGATCAGACAAGTGTACTTTCCCATTTCACCACCACCCTGTAAAACACAAACAGACAAGTACAAAGGTGTAAACGTGTTCATATAGTCTTGTTGGATCTCATAGCTATACTCATAGTCGCATACTTTATATATTCTTTATTTTTGGGATCTTGCAGACTCTTTCACTTTTATATTGCCTTTTATATAGATGTTTGCATCTACAGTGTTGTATTTTTTAAAAAATTTCCATGAATACAACATATAAAGATTCTAAGAGGTATAAACAGGCATGATATCAATGTCAACAAAGAAAAAATTGGCTGGACAATGTTGGAATTTAATTTAGTGTTTTCTGAGAATAATGTATTCAGATTTATAGATTTGTTGCCCGTGTGGGTTTGTACCTGGCTGCAGTTGGCAAGGTGGGCCTTCAGTCCAGATACACTCGAATAGACTGCTTCACAGTTCTAGTTTAAGAAAAGATACATAGAAAATCACAAAAACAAAGAAAAATAGTTTAATCCTAAACATTATCATTAGCATTGCTCAAAGGCAGTCCTGAACTGTTTTAATGTAAAATAGAGAACATATATATATATATATATATATGTATATGTATATGTATATGTA